>LR749785.1:0-121585 GCA_902729485.2 Mus minutoides | reverse complement strand
TTTGGGAGCCAAATATTTCCATAGATATACTCAGAAGATTTCACTAAGGAACTAACTGCATTTAACATTTTTTGTTTTGTTTTGTTTTGTTTTGTTTTTCTTTTTTAATGTCTACATGCAAAACACCTCCCAAAAGAAGGCTTTGTGAGAGCTCTGGTAATTTTGCTCAGTTATGGCAGCTGCAGAACAACTGACCATTGCAACCCAGTCAGGGCTAACAGATACCTAGGACAAGGGGTTTGGATCCCATTGCTTGTTAACCAGGCCGGCCAGTGTAGTCTGAGCGAAGGGAGGTACGAGTTTTCATTCAGAGCAAAGGTTGTCAGAGTGGCAAGGAGGAGGACCCCAGCAAGTGTCTGCTTGAGCACCCCGATGGTATTCTAAGCAGGAGGTTTCTCATACCAGATGGCAACATGCCCGAGTAAAGGAGAGCAAGGGACGGACTGTAAGACATCAGCAGGGCACTTGCAATTTTACATGGCGAATTTATGGGCTCAAAACTAAATACCAGAATCAAGTTCCTGTGGTTCACCTACACTAAAACCAGGGAAAGAGGTCCACCTGAGACCACAGGTCATGCCTGCAAAATAAGAGGAAAAAACCCCCTTTCTTGGCCTGAGGACTTTGCTTATTCAACTGGTCCAAAGGCCAATGAGCAACTAACCTGTAGGCTTCCTTTGTGGAGCAGGCTCTAGTGAACTGGTATGCGAACTGTGGGGCACCCACACTCATGCCAACTGCTGGTGGCAAGCACTTGGTGACCATGTGGGATCTCTACAGTGCCCAGGGATTCAGACACACAGAACTGGGAAGGAGCCACAAGCTTTGCTCACCTCCAAGGCTTTCAAAACAGATTTAAAAATAAATTCTGTCTTCATCATTGGGAAAACAAGCAAGGCTATGTCTTCCAATCCACTCTCTTGGTAGGAGCTGTTCTCTAAATGTGGTGATGTTCTTTAAATGTGGTGATAAACCTTTCCCCAAAACGCCCTAAACCACTTGGCACTGGGGAAAGTGGACACTAGTGGGTTCTTTTGCACTCTTTTCCTCCCACCAACATCCTCTGTTAATGCGATTCAGGATGTTATTTATTTACTAGAAGCCTGACTTCCCTTTGCATAAGGTACTGGAGGAGCCCATATGACCCCAAAGATTCCATTAACTTCCGAAGGCATTTTATTTTTGGCGAGGAAGACCTTGGACGGGAGTAGGGCAACACCAAGCATTCTCAGACTCAAGAGCAAGGTGCACTGCCCAGGGAGAAGGGGCTGCCCCATCGTCCTGTCCCTTTCCAGCAGAGGCAGCTGCAACTTCCAGACAGAGGGTGGAGCCTGCCTAGGAATCCACTTTCCCTCAAGGTGCACCTGCCCTTACCTGCTGGACCGCCCCACTTGGGGTGTGAAGACCCGCGGGGTTCCCACCCTACAGCACATTGCCAAGTTAAAGTTATACAGAAAACCTGGACAGAAAATGAGATTCTAAACATAAGTAACTCAAACCTCTGAGCAATGGCCCAGACATCCCCCTAGTCCTGGCCCCCACCGCGGTATGTCAGGTGTGGGCCACTTAAATACACCCGAGTGTGAAAACAAATAAAAGCGGCTTATATTATTTACAATAGAAAGACATGGTGAGCAGCTAGCCCAGGAAGAAGGGCTAGCTCTTCTCTCAGCGCTGGTTCCCTGTGGCCTCAGTGAGCCACAACTGCTGGCTCAGAAATGAGGCATGAATCTGACTGGAGAGGTATCCTTTATAAAGGTAACCTACCCCCTGCTCCAACATTCCCAAGGTCTCCACCGAATCTCAGGCCCAGATGTCTCTTTAAATCTGACAGAGAACATACAGTTGCAGTCCGGGCATGAAGGTGATGGTGGTGGTGGTGGTGTGTGCGTGTGGTGGGAACAGTTAAGGATGAAGATCAAATTAAACCCCACTTAACCCCGCTTGTTTTCAAAGGACCCCTGCCCACCTTTCAAGCCCCACTCTGATCATTTTGGAGAAAGCAGAGACAACAGCTCGCAGAGCACCAATATGGGGGGAGGGAAGAGGCTAAGAACATCCCCCCCCTCCCCCCGTGAAACCAAAGTGGTCCCAGTCCCGGGGAACCAGGCCAGCTCGCGCCACGCCGAGCCCACCCGGTCCCGCACGCGGCCTGGCCTCGGGCACGCGCCTAGTGCCCCCGCGCTCGACTCACCTAGTACCACGGCAGTCACGGTGGAGAGCAGCAGCCAGTGATTCCGTAGGAAGCGGCGCCAGTCGCATCCCGAGCTCGTGGGCTTCCCCATGGTGGGCACTGACGTTTGCCCGGGAGCCTGGGCGGATGCGGGATGCGGGATGCGGGATGCAGGGCACGGTGGAGACAACGCGCACGGGCCGCTGTCAGCGCTGCCACTGCCGCTGGGGACCGAGCACGGTGGTTTTGCGTGGCGGGCGCGCCTGGCTCCTCCCGCCGCCGCTCGCTGCAGCGACCCGGCCAACCAGCGAGGCCGAGGGCGGAGCGTCCCTGCGGGATGGTGCGCGTGGGGCGATCAAGTCCCCCTGGGCTCCCGGTGGAGGGTTCCCAGTGAAGGAGCTTCTGACCCACTGCGATCCACACGCGTCTCCTTGGGGGCGTACAGCCCTGGCCCAGTGCGAAGGGATTTGATATGGGACACGTTTCTGCCTTGGGCCTCAGGCTTCAGAGCCACAAGAAGGGACACACTGTGACTTCAGATCAGCTTTGGGGATTTTTTTTTTCCTACGAGATCTCTGATATTTCCTACGGGACTATTTAATTCTCTGATATTCCCTGCGGGATTATTTAATTTTCTGACTCGAGGGTCAGACAGGATCTGCCCAGACCCAGGCTTGGTTGTACACCTTGCGCGTGGGCGTGGTCATCTCTTGCACAACTTAACAATTGCACCCCTAGGGACTTGCCTTATGGCCATTACTGGGTAATTAAGGCCTGGCTGGTGTGGGAAGGTGGGCGGGCCCATTCTATCCCCAAGGCCAAATACCTTACAGGGTGTCGTTGGGAGAATCTGGGTTAGTGTGGCCACACACTTTGCTATTCTGTTTTTACTCTTACTTAAGCAGACTCTTATCTTCTTAGCATACGACTATCTTAACTAAGTGAGCCCTGTACCCTTTTTGCATTATGGGGTTTACTCTTTAGTTGGCTGTAAGGGGACTCTCCTTGTCCAGATTACTGGACCACTAGAATCTCCCAATTAGAGCCTCATTCTTCTGGTTCAAAGTGATTTTTAAAAACCCCTCAAAAGACAGTGGACTAAGGTTTATTAACCATGCACATTATACTATGAATGGTCTCACCTCCTTTCCAGGTGTTAAATTCTCAAAAGAAAAAATAAAAAATTCAGGAGAGAGAGGACTCGAGATTACTGGTTTCTCGGGAGAAGAGCTGGGAATAAAAATTCCTCCTATATGGGAATGTGGAGGGGGGAGGCGCCCAGAGCTCTGATGGGAAGTTGCTCCAGTCTGGTCTGCTTGACTCAAGGTCTTTAAGGGTTCATCCTCTCCACTTGCAGATGACACTCGAGACCTTAATGAGCTATGCTCAACATCCGTTTTATGAGAGCAGGGGAGTAAACTCCTGAATTCACCATTGCTGTGGCTGGCATCTCATACTTCGTTGGGATTTCTCAGCCTAAACCAACAAAGAAAAGGTGGGGACATGAAATACCCTGCAGAGTTGACGTTCCCTAATGCAAGTGTGTGTGTGCTCTCTCCATCTAATCTATGTATCTCTCCTATCTTCTATCTTTGTATCTCCATGGACACAAATATTGTCAGATGGATTGATAATTTGAAGGCCGTTTCCCCTGAATGCAGCACACCCACGCCTGGAAGATAAAGTTCACTTTCCTGTCTTAAGAACATGAAACCAAGGAGAGAGAAGCGCTAGAGCTGTTTTTCCACAATAAATGTGAACACCTTCCTTTTATTCCTAAATCTTTTAGACTTTGTCTAGAGAAACCTTTGGTTGATTTCCATCAATAAGTTTCTCTCGTGCAATGGTACCCCCTCCTTCTGCTAAGAAACTGGTGTTCCTTATTGTTACCGTTTCCCTTTTAATGTTGGCTCTCACGGGACATCTAGTTAGTGATTAAATAAAAGAGACTTTGACTTTGTCATACACTGTTAAGCATCAGGTGACAGCCTGATCTTTTGTAACAACTCAAATAGAAATGAAAAAGACACCCAGAAATCAAAGGCCAACTCTCGCTGGCTAGCCTTTTTGGGGTGATTTGGTGGCTGCAGTTCCCCCGTCCTAAGGCAGAAATGGTTCCATGGTTTCATGCAGCTGTGATAGAGGAGGCCGCAAGCACGCCAGTGACCTTCAGTTTCTCAGGTAGCCTCTGGTGACGGTGGCTGTAAGCCCTGAGGACACTTCGGGTGTACCAGATGCTCTTGGACTTGGGTTCTTCTTTATCTTCTGATCTTGAGCTTGGCATTACAAACCAGAGACATTAACTGCCATGGGAACTCTTCAGTGTTCTTACAAAGTTGAATTGGCTGAAATAAATTTATTATTGTTACACGCCCTTGGAATCTGTTCTTCAACCGGCTTTATTGCCTACTGGGAAAAACTGAAGAACAAATGCGTTTTATCAAGCATAGTCAAGGCATCACATAGGAGAGGCAAACTAAATGTTTAGAGTTGCTTCATACAAGATGTGTGACATTGAGCAACTTACTTAACCTTCCTTACCTTCTGCTTTCTTCTCTCAAGACACCATATAAGGTAGTAGCTGTGCATGACATCTGTCTATCTACCTATCTATCATCTATCCATCATATCTATCTGTCTATATCTATCCATCATCTATCTTCATCATTATCTATCTATCTATCTATCTATCTATCTATCTATCTATCTATCCATATATCATCTATCCAGTACCATCTAGCTATCATCCATCCAGCTAGCTAGATATTACCATCTCTACCTATCTACCTATCATATATCTATCCATCATCATCGTCTACACATTATTATCCATCATCCATCCAGTTAGAAAACACTATGATTTTCTTTATTGAAGATTAGTATGTAATTTTGATGTAGTTTATCAGAACTTCTTGACCAGTGTTGAGTTTCCGTCTTCACTAAAGACTGCTGTAGGAAGCTTTTCTGAGCAGAGATGATGACAGCTCTGTGGCCACACACATAGCTATTTAGTTGTTGACAGACACATCATATCTGTGTTGAAAAACAACAGCAGAGCTTGTGGTAGTGCCTAGGACCTCCCAGCTGTGGCTTTTGTCTGAATTTACAGTAACCAGGATGACTCCCCCTCCCACCGAGCAGTGCCAAATCAGAGAATGGTTGCTGTAAACAAGCCTAGTGGATCTCTTCAGGTAAGACATGAAAGTAGAAGGGGGAATAACTGGAAAGAGGAGGGGGATTAGTGTTAATGGAATATGAGAGGAGCAACAGAGGGTTATGAGAGAGCTTCTAGCCTCCGTACAATCTAATCTATACCTAGAATGTTTTCAGCTTCTGAGACTTTCTGCTGAAAAAGATCAGCCTTTATAGTTCTTTCTGAACTCTGGCTGGCTGGATCAACTCAGTTGTCTGGCTCAAACTCATCTCCACACTAACTGATTCAAGTTGGTCTCTCTCAGCTTCTGACTGAATTGCTCTGCTTGGCCTCATACTAACTTTGGCAGTATGTTCTAATCTTCTGGCTTCTTCTCATTCTCTGGCTCATTCTGTCTTCACCTGTGCCTAGCTTATTCTCTCTCTTCAACCTTGTTCTCTGTAAAACTCTTCAGGTAAAACTGTCTCCTCTCCTCTCCGAACTGTTCTCTCTTAAGTCACCTCTTAAGCCTTTCTGCTCTCTGTTTTTGTGAGAGTTGGGCATATGCTATTCTGTCAAATCTTTCTCTGATTCATCACTTTGCCTGCCTCTCAACTGGAGAGGTCGGTTGATAGCACAGTGTCACCCAGAGAATGGTAATATTGTAGCAGAATGTTGCCTTATAGGCACGGGTGTGCATCCTAGCACTACAGGCTCAGATGGGAAGATCTTAAGTTTGAGGACTTGGCTAGCAAGACTGCAGCTCTTAAAAATAAGAACATCAAATTACGTGGGACTGACATGGGAAATATTTTTGGTACACACAGATTTAAAACTGTTTGGTACAGATTCAATACTTTGTTTTTTTTGCTTGCTTGTTTGTTTTTGAGACTGTGTTTCATGTAGCCCAGGCTGGTCTCCAGCTCACTGTGTAGCCAAGGATCATCCTGAACTCCTGATTCTTCAACTCCCACCTCCCAGGTTCTGGGATTACAGGTGTGTGCCACCAGGGCTGGTATAAGGCTATGCTTTAAAATGTCAAAAGTAAGTTATAAAACTGGGTAGGGTGTCTTCATACAATGAGGACAGAGTCATTGATCACTCATAAGTGACACGAGTAGAGCACATTTCTAGTGACACATGAAAGAACTGTGACTGCTCATTGTGATGTAGTTCTCTCCTGCCCTCTTGCCAAGCTTGTTCTCTTTGCTCAGCAGGCTGAGGTCTTCCCGTGCTTGGGGGAATCAGAGCTTGCTACAGAGGTATTCTAAACAGGACAGCACACATGCAGGATTGTAAATGGAAAACAGTGTTATTACCAGCAGGGTCATGCATATTCTTTTTCTTTGGTTGTCTCCCCATTAGCTATCATAAGCCTAGGCTAGAAGATCTGTGCCACTGAATTCTCAATGTGCCCTAGCGAGTGCCGGAGACATGGGGGATGAGAAGAAAACCTCACCACAATGGACCCAGTAGAAAGAAGAATGGGGGAAGGGGAAGGGAAAGCAGCTTTGTCCAGGAAGACGGCGTGTGTTAGAGAAAAGAGAGCAACCCCCTATGTACCCCCATTTCCTAATGTTGGGGTCTGGAGTCGCCACACAAACCATATAGACATCAATCGCAGTTAAGCAAGAATAGTTTATTGAACACACAGCATGGCACTGGACGTCCAGGGCCACAAGAAGGAAAAACCTTAATTGTGGCACCAGTCTGTCCTCAGGGCAGGCAGGCTTCTTAGATGAAAAACCAGGCGCAAAAGTTTGAAGGCAAGCAATGAAGTGGTACATCATCTTAGGCTAACTGGACCAAGTATCATCAGCCAACCTTTAAGCTGATTGGCTCTGAGTGAGGCGAGGAGGGTAGTGGACAGGTGGTGAAGAGAGGAGCTTCAGAACATTGAGATAACAGGGGATGAGTGACTCAACCATAACGTTTTGGCTTCTTAGTAACATTCTTTAGTGTCAGCTAAAGTAATTGCTGCAAACTTAATTTCACCTTAGGAGCAAAATGGAGACTGAATACAAAATGGCTGTGGTTATGTTAAAAGGGGCAGGCATCTACACTCCCTAGGAAGCTTCTGCTACTCCTTCCAATTTCAAGTGTACTCATCAACTTTTAGCCAGCCAGCCAGGGTAGCGAAGCTGAGAGCAGTCCAGAGACTTCACTTCCCAGTTTTCCTCTTCTTGATGCCTGCATGCTGGCCTGGGAGTCTCCATGGATTGCTAGCTGGACACAGTGATAACGCAGAGTCTGGGGGGATCTGTGTGCACTGCCTCTGTGTAGGCCCTTTCAGCCTTGTTCCCTGCACAGGTTGCACCAGAGGACAGTACAAAACACATCCTCACAGACACAGGTTTCAGCCCTGCTACAGGGCAAGCCAGCCAGACTCATGGAGAATGACCAAATGGATGTCAGGCTCTTGATAGGTCCATACTTACACACTTTCGCTTGTCAATATTTTTTGTCATGCTTCATTTTTTGATATAAGCTCTTATGTATCACAAGGTGGCCTCAAACTCACTAAAGATGACCTTGAACTCGTTCTGCCTGCACTTCCCAGGCGCTGGGATTACAGGTGTGTGCCGCCACACCTGGCTTGTTAATTTTTCAAAGTCTCTTTTATGCTGCAACTGATCTTGGTCTGATCTACGTGCTAAAGAGACTGAGTTTGCTGCCCTACACACTTCCCCCACATTCAGTATTGCCACTGCCAAGTGACAGCCTACTTGATTCTCTGTCCTCCGTGTTTTCTATAAGCAAGAAAGTTAGAGGTTTGCTATTCGGCAACCTGCAGTTCAACAGATGAACCCTGATGTCAGCTGGTTCACCGGCGATGTATTCCTCCGTGGATTTTGGATTTTTCTTATTTGTTTGAGTATCTTTGGTGATGATTGAGACGAGTTCATCTAACTCATCCTGACTCTTTACTCCTTTGTGCATGATGCCAAGGATTTACATATGACAGGTTTTTTTTTTTGAGAGACAGACTCACTATGTCATACAACTTGGCCTCCAATGAGGCATCCTAACGCCTCATTGTCCTGAGTGAGTGCTGGGACTTTTCATTCACTTTGAAAACATTTTCTGGAATCAACTATTTGGTCAGCCTCAAGTAGAGTTCCAGCAGAAGGGGTGGGACAGGCTGGTTTTTCTCAATGATGGCTGGTTTATTAGCAGCTTTGGATAGAGACTGTACCATTGTGAGCATGTGGATTTAGTGTGTTGTAGGCAGATGAACGTGTTCCACTCACACGCTCAAGTTGCCCCATATGTAGCCAACAGGAGCCCTCTCGTTTTACTTCCTGGGTTAAACAAGCATTGGCCTACATCTACACTCTTAGTGACAGAGCTCATTCTGACCAGACTGTCCTTGTTTCCTGACATTTTCAGGAGAGAGGGGCCTCCTGTGTCTCCATCCCCAGTGCTGGAACCACAGATAGACATTGCCATGCCTGGCTTTTTTATGTGGCTGTGGGGGGACTTGAACTCAGGTCCTCATGCGTGCGCAGCAAGCACTTTACCCGTGGAGGCAGCCTCTCTTCCCCATAGTTTTTTGTTTTATTAAGCCAAAAACTTGATTTCCTGGTGGTTCCTGTGGCTCCAAGACCTACGCCA
The DNA here is from genome assembly GCA_902729485.2 of Mus minutoides. NCBI lineage: Eukaryota > Metazoa > Chordata > Mammalia > Rodentia > Muridae > Mus > Mus minutoides. Next base: position 112,664 of record LR749785.1, on the reverse strand, counting down.
CAAAGGGGTGCACAAAGTGCTGTGTTTATGAGTCATGTGATACAATTCTTCTGTGTAATTATGCCCTCGGTTAGACTCATAGCTTTCGATTTGTTTTTAAAGTTTAGAAATTCATTTCTAAAACTCAATAAACACTTTAAATAACATGTGTTTGTTTGTTTGTTTGTTTGGCCACAGCGCGCACACGGAAGCCAGAAGGTCTGCAGGAGTCCTCTCCTTCCACCACGTGGGACCTGGGCTAGAGCTCCGACAGTCAGGCTCGGCTACCCAGCCTTTAGCCGAGAAGTCATCTTGTGGGCCCTCGATAATTTTTAAATCACGTAAAAAGAAATAGTAACAACGTCAAAGCCCCTCATGTGGCTCAGTCCAAACTTTGGAGAATGCCGAGAGTTTTCATTCCTGTGTCTGTTTTCTGCGTCCTGAGTGCTTCCCTCCCAAGGCAGGCTGCGATTACCAGTGCGAAGCGTGTGGTTTGTCCTGTCACTCTGTCTTAGAACACAGACACTTCCATTCACACGCCCCTCCATTTGCCTTACCCGGGTGGCATTTTACCAGCCCTGCCCGTGCTTGCCTTTTCTTCGTCGAACAATACGGCTTAGTGCTCACTCAGTGAAGGAAGAGTTAGTTCTTCCTCGTTCCTTTTTCTTTCTGCCTAGTACTGCTCTATGCAGACATTGTTCTGCAAGTCCCTTCCTCATTCCTTCCCAGGATTGCAGAATCCAACCGTGTGTGGCTGTCTGCGAGGTTTATTTAACACTCTCCCTGATGACGGACTTTGGGCTCTCTTCCAGCATTTTGTTCTTAGGAACAATAATCACAAGGAGTGGCATGCATCCCGGTCAGTGCTGCTGTGGTACAAATGCTTACCAGGAAGTCCTCTGAAGGAAAAGAGAGAGAGAGAGAGAGAGAGAGAGAGAGAGAGGAAGAAGAAGAAGAAGAAGAAGAAGAAGAAGAAGAAGAAGAAGAAGAAGAAGAAGAAGAAGAAGAAGAAGAAAATAGACTGAAAATTGGCCTTACTATATAGGCTCTGCTAAATTCCCCATTAACTGTTCCTTCTATGGCCAGCTCAAGTCAGCAGCACAAGTGGTGGAATGTGATGTCAGGAAGAGAAGTCCAGTCTTTGAGTTTTTCTAGCCATTTCCTGGAAAGATAGGGCTGAAGGAAGTCATCTTAAGAGCATGCAAAATCATAGAAGATAGCAAAGATAATCAGGAGAGGTTAGTTTGAATCTTTACAATATTGTTTAAATATAACTTATTTAGTTTAAGCTTATATAATTGTATTTACGTTATGTGTCTACATACTGGAGGCCATCGTTTGATATCCAATGTCATCCCCAGTGGCTCTCCACATTGTTTGTTTGTTTGTTTGTTTGTTGAGACACAGTTTCTTGAAGACATTTTAGCAAGGTCCTCAGACCCTCCTGTCTCCTACCTCAGTACTGGGTCTACAAATATGTGCTGTTGGGCCTATCTTATTTGGCTCTCATGACTTGGTTTAAGCCAACATATTTTATCTGTACCTGTTTTAATATCTGGACAGGAGGTTCTTTTTGCCTAGGTTGACTGGCACTAGCATCATTTGAATAACTGTGAATATATAGGTTCCATTTTTTTCCCTCTGAGGAAAAGAAGTTTAAAGGTAGGCAGCCTGGGGTCTACATGGAAGCTTTCTCTGTGTATCCCTGGCTTGCTTTCGTTTTCTCTCTCTCTCTCTCTCTCTCTCTCTCTCTCTCTCTCTCTCTCTCTCTCTCTCTCTCCCTCTCCCTCTCCCTCTCCCTCTCCCTCTCTCTGTTCTTCAATGAAAGTGAGCAGCTACATAGTTCAAAGTAGATGACAGGGTACCAGACATCATGTCCATAAGCCAGAAAACAGGAATAAAAAGTGGGGACTGGTCTCAGTGCCCAGGTAAACTTTCTGTCTCTCAAGATATTTCCTGGAGACCCATTGAGCATTCTGCTTACAATTGACTGGACACCACTCTGATGGTGCCAGGCTTAGATGGGGAATGGAGTCAACTCTACATGTCTCCTCAAACATAATCAGGCTTTTTATTTGTTTATTTTAGCTAAGAAATGAAAAAAATGACATTGCATAGAAAAATAACAGACTGCATCCTTCTGTCTAATCTTTCAAGTTTGTCTCTCCAGAACGCTGTGGCTGTTCACACACAGTCCTCTGACCTACAGCATCGATGCTTCCAAAGTGGCCTTGCACACAAGATCACATAAAGTTTCTCAGGCTAGTATGTTGGTGTTTCATGTTCATATTGTGTCAATTCCCTTGTATTTATACACATTTACAAAACATACCACAAGATCTGTATTTCTCATGTCTTTCTTGCTTCTTTTATAGCTTAAAAGTGGATTGTGAAAAACCAAACTGAGGTTCATAAGACAACATAGTGTTACTAGGGAAAGTGAAGAAACAAGACGCATGAGAGACTAAAAATCATGACCTTTCTACTACTTACATCTCTTCCTCACTCTCTTCTTTTGCCCCCCTCCCCCGCTCCTTTCATCTTTTCTTCCTTCCTCTAATCAAATGTAAGAAGGAGGCTGGGGAAGGTGGGATGGAAACATCTCTCTTGGCTGGATCAATGAGACGTGCACATTACTTAATGTTTCTCCTGCAGTCCAAGCTGGTGATGGTATCTTGGTGGGGGTTGGACTTCCTGTTCTAGGCACATGGCCAGAATTTAGCTGCCCTCCTATTTCCCTACTTACTATTAACAGCTATTCTTCCTATCCTTGGGTCTGGCTTCCTTTATCCCATAGTAAATTTGTATAATTTAGCCATGTTGTTTTTCATACATTGTGAGTTTCTACTTATATAAATAGGCTGCAATTTATTTTTCCCTTACGTGGTGACAGACTTTTGGACTATTCTGTGCTCTGCTAACTTTTATAATTGGATCTGCCCAAACAATCTTACACATGCCTTTGCTGTACACATACATGTGTTGGGTATATGGCTACCTGTGGAAGCACTGAGTCACAGAACATACATTCCCCTGTCTTAGAAGCTTCTAGATAGCTTTCCAAAGGGACTGTGCTTATCAACATCTAGAGCTCCCCAGTTCCACACCTTCATCAGTGTTTTTTGAGCAGGCGGGGTTCTGGGACATGCCTTGTAAACCCTCTTTTGAGAACAAAGGACCCCACTCACGTTTACTGAGTTGCTAGTCAGGTATCATTATCAACTGACAGCTGTGTACTGAAGCTGTCTGTGAGAACCACCTTTACAGGGAGGGTGGTTCTGCATGCTGCGGGCAGCCCCGTGCTGATTCATCTGTGGTGGTGGTGAGGATGACATTGCCTGAGATGCCCATGCAGTGGAGATGGTGTAATAGAACTTGGTGTATAGTGGCATCTAATATTGCTACATCTGCTGTGCTCTTTGGCAGAAAAAAAAAATGAGACTTTGGTAGCAGAATTATCCTCTCTGCCCCTTGGCATCCTCAAACCTCTAAATCCCTTCTCATGAGAATTTTTGGATAACAAAACAAGACTGCAAACTTAAAGGCATCAGTCTGTGCCCTCTGGGACCTGGGACCTGACCTAGTTCTATCTTCTCAGATTTTAGAAGATTAACTCGGCGGGGGGGGGGGGGGGCTGGATCAGTTAGAAAAACACTTTTGTTGTTGTTGTTGTTGTTTTTGTTTTTTTGTTTTTTTTTTTTGGTTTTTCGAGACAGGGTTTCTCTGTATAGCCCTGGTTGTCCTGGAACTCACTTTGTAAACCAGGCTGGCCTTGAACTCAGAAATCCGCCTGCCTCTGCCTCCCGAGTGCTGGGATTAAAGGCGTGTGCCACCACGCCTGGCTAGAAAAACACTTTTGTATATATGCGAGGTCCTGAGGTCTGTCCCTAGCACCCATAAGATGCAGGTCATGGTGGCATATACTTGTAATCCCAGGGCTAGGAAGACAGAGACGTGAGGATCTAGTCTAATCGGTGAGATACAAGTCAGATGAGGAGCACTGTTGTAATGGAGGTGGACAGCATTCCTGAGAATGCTGCCTGTGGTTGTCCTCTACCCTCCACATGCATACATATATGTGGACATACAAACGTGCATACATAGCCTTGCATCCATGCAACATACATTTATAAAACAAAAACTAGCTGGGTCATTGTGGTTGGAAAACGATGGCATTTTGTGGTGATTTTAATGTCCCTTTCCCAAGAGCTCTGAGGCTGTGCCTACTCCACAGGGAACTTAACTGTCTCATCTACCCCCACCTTCTTTCAGCCCCACCGACTCTTCACTTATTGCGATTTGAGTCGTTGTATTTGCAATCCCTTTTCTTCCTCTGGCTTGCCTTTTATTCTTCTAATTATTTCTATAGATTTTCACAATGAGAAATTATAATTATAAATATTTTCCAATTTAAGTTTGGAGAGCCAAAGATTTTGCTTACGAAGCACTTGCCTGCTACAAAGACACAAATATGTTACATACCCTACTCTAGAAGCTTGATTTTCTTTCTCTGGTTTTGATTTAAAACCCATTGAATCCATTTTTTTCTCTGTGAAGAGATACAACGAATCTAGCAGCAAGTTAAGAAAGAAAAATGAACATTGTTCTCATAGTTAGGTGTGGGGGCCCCTGGCAGTCAGATTTGTTTCATTGAAATAGTTCTGTGTCTTTAGGTACTAGCTAGGCAGTGGAGTGTGTACCTTTCATCCCAGTACTCAGGAGGCAGAGGCAGGTGAATCTCTGAGTTCAAGGCCAGACTGGTCTGCAGAATGAGTTCCAGGAAAGCCAAGGCTATGCAGAGAAACCCTGTCTCAAATAATGATGATGATAATAATAATAATAATAATAATAATAATAATAATAATAAAAAACCAATATTAAGTCAGTTATTACAGCTTGTTAGCTTGTATATTACATATCCATTTCCTCAAATGGTCCTACTTAGTAACAACCCTCTGAATTTCCACATTCACTCTAAACAACTTTCAGATTTTCAAGGAAAGATTTCCTACGGCTTTGCCTGAGATGATTTCAGTCTGTAGGTGATCTCGTCAGGGGAATGGCATCATTAGAGTGTGTGGGTTTGTTTTCTAATACACTCTCCTAGTAGCTTTCTTTATTCAGATTTTCCTTAATTGTATAAATAATATTTTGTGGTTTCTGTGTAGAGGTTTTGTGAATCTCTTCTTACAACTTTTTTTTCTCCTAGTATTTGATGTGTTTTGATAGTTTGATGTAGTTTAATGCAAGTGGTATAGTTTTAGATTTTTGTTTTGTTTTGTTTTTTTGTTTTTTGGTTTTTTGAGACAGGGTTTCTCTGTATAGCCTTGGCTGTCCTGGAACTCACTTTGTAGAACAGGCTGGCCTCGAACTCAGAAATCCGCCTGCCTCTGCCTCCCAAGTGCTGGGATTAAAGGTGTGCGCCACCACACCTGGCTTCAGTTTTAGAAATCTTAAGACTTATTAATTTTACATGTATGGGTGTTTTGTCTATATGTATGGATGTGAACTATGTATGTGCTTGGGACCTATTGAGGGCTTTCAACACCTGGAATTGGTATTATGGCCCATTGCGAGCCATAATGTGGGTGCGGGGAATTGAACCCACGTACTCTCTAAGAACAATTAGTGCTCTTAACCACTGAGCCATCTCTCCAGCTGTAAGACAAAATAAACCCTTTCCTCTCCAAGTTGCTTTGGCCATGGTATTTTATCACAGCAACGCAGACCCTGCTTAAGACATACTGAAAGCATTATATCTGTTATAATATTACACAGTTATATTTTCTCATTATTGCCTTGCCTGTTTTAGAATCAGAGGAGTGATGGGTTCCTCAAATAATGGGGTGTTTCCCCTTCTTTATTTTCTAGAAAAAAAATTGTACAGGACCTTATTGTTTTCTTAAACATTTGGCTGTATTCATCAGTGAAATCATCTAGACATGAATTTTCTTTGTGAAAGGTTGTTTGCTATGAATTTGTATTTTTTTTTGTTTGACACAGGGTCTTTCTGGGTAGCCCAGGGTGGACTTGAAGTTACTTCACAGCCCAAACTTTCTTCCACAAACCTCCTACCTCAGCCTTCTGACCACTGGGATTCTAAGGATGTACTGCCCTGCCTGGCATGGAATCTAATTTCTTTAATTGGTATTGGTAATTCAAGTTTTCTGTTTCTTCTTAAATGAACTTTTGGAAAGTGGATTTATTCATTTCATCTAAGCTGTCAACCTGGTATAAAGTTGTTCATAAGATCCCCTAATGCCTCAATGTCTTCTAAACCCACAATAAGGCCCTATTTTTCACCCCCAGCATGGTGTAGATGCTGGTGTGGTGGTCACTGGCTTTGAGAGCAGCAGGAACTCTCACCTGTGAGCTCTTATGTCATAAGGGCTGGAAGCTATGCAGGAAGACTCATTGTGGATGCTAAGGAATTCCTCACTCTGAGTCTTTTTGTTGGTGAGTAATACTGCTATTATAACCTGGGAAGGTCCTATAACTTGGATAAGTTTTAGTCTCCTTGTCTGAAAAGTGAGAAAAAAAATATCTTAAATCACAGTGTTTCCATAAGTAATTCAAAATGAGCCGGGCATGGTGGCGCACGCCTCAATCCCATCACTTGGGAGGCAGAGGCAGGTGGATTTCTGAGTTCGATGCCAGCCTGGTCTACAAAGTGAGTTCCAGGACAGCCAGGGCTACACAGAGAAACCCTGTCTTGAAAAAAAGCAAAACAACAAAAAAATGAAATCACTTCATGAACTATGACAAATTTTATAAACGTAGTCCAGTTCATGTTTGGTTTCTTTGCGGGAGGAATACACCTTTTATATATATATATATATATATATATATATATATATATATATATATATATATATATATATGCAACACCTAACACAGTTCACAGAACATATTTTGTTTTAATGAATATTTATTGAACACTACCAATGTTTTATATATCAGCAGATACAATTCTCATCAACTGAATCCAAAGTCAACATGTACTATATTCCTAAGTCACCCGTGAACTCTGGATTAATAAAGGTCATATAGTTTACTTTTATTATCATTATTTAAAATGCATCCATTACTGTATGTAAATTTCCTGACATCTCATAGGATTAGCCCATTCTTGCAGAACCATAAAAAATATGACTAGCAATCCAAAAAGAATGGGGAATGCCCAAGTCCTGTCTCATCCAGGAAGCTGAAGGGGAAATGCCCTGACTCTGGCAATCCAATAGTCAGGGTGCACAGAATTTGTAAACAGTTTCGTTAGAGATGTGTCACTGGAGTCTGCCAACTCTTACCAGGTGGCCACACCCCTGTGACCTGATACAACTCTGTTCAGAGGAATTAAGTATTGCAGGTGACAGGTCTGGACCTTGTCTTCACCCTCTTCCTGGTCTTTCCTTGTCTATGCATGTGTATCTTCCACATTTAAATTCAAGGGTGAGGTTTATTCAGGTTTGATCAAGGTTTCCTGGCCTTGATATTTGGCATAGAAACTTCCTAAGTATGTGCTCCAGTTAAGTGTTTTGCCTAAGACTCTCTTTTCTTTTACTTAAAGGAGGGTATCCTAGGAGAAACAGTGTTATCAAAAATCAACAACGCCCTTCAAGATCTCCAAGACAATGAAACGATGTTACTAATTGTTTCCCAGAGACTGAGTCCTACTGAAGAGTCAGAGGTCTGATCTCTTTATCACAATGAAAAGTAGTTAGAAGTGTGTCAAAGCTTACACAAGCTGAATTGTCTTTAATATCACAAAACTCCTACAGAAATGGAACCGTGGGTGATCTCTTCGCCATGTGATTTCATGTTGCTTAAAGATGTGTCCCCTATCCCACAAAGGGATCTCTTGGGCTTCACTTTGAGATATGCTGGGTCACGTCCCAAGCCTCGTTCATCTTGCAACATCTACCCTGTTCCTTTTGCCTCCTACAGTGTTCCGTTTGCCTCCTCTCAGTGTTTGTACCTTCCCCATCAGTTCTCACTCACACAGTGTTCTTGAGCTACAATGACCTCCTGATGGCCATCTCCTCTGTAATGTGGGGGGGAAAAGACTTGGGAAATTTATGTAGAAACAGTAATAGGAAAAACTGAAAAACAGGAAATGATTGGTGACCACGACTCAGACAAAAGTCACACAGGCAGCCTTCCTGCCCGAGAGCATTTCCAGCATCATTTTCTTGTGCTTTGCCTTTCCTCGTGTTAAGATAGGCACATTCTCCCAAAGCCCCTGGCATCAGGGCCATTCTAGCAATCTTGAAAGGAAGAAGTCCTGTTGATCTGTCCTGTCTCTGTAAAGAACCACAAAGAGGGTGAGTGGAGCGGGGCAGTTATGAAAGGTGGTCACTGAGGCCATTTGAATATGGTCTCTAGATCCCATAAGGTATTCAGAGGAATGTTAACTTGCCTAACATTAATAACCAATTATGCAAGAAAATCCCCTTGATTTTTTTTATGAAGTACAGACTAACTTACTTCGAGTTAAAGGAGATTTCTGTCTGTATCTTAATATCAAATGATTTAGAATAATACCAGGTAGGTAGACCACGAGAGGTAGAGAGACACAATTGAAAGAGAAGTTGGAAAGAATTAACATTTCCACTTGGATGAAGAATACATGCCAACTTTTACACAGTTCTTAAATGTCTTCTTGCTCCTTCCCTTCCTTCTCCTCTCTCTCCTCTCATGCTGCAGCCTGGGCTGGTCTTAAGCTTTCGGGAGTTACTCTGCCTCAGCCTCATGTAGGCTGAGATTATAGGTGTCAGCCAACGGGCTTGGCTCTCGTGTTGTATTTTTCTGCAAGTCTGTAAGGTTTTAGAATAATATGTTCTAAAAATCTGCTCTATACGATAAATAAGGAGGAATCCATTATGATAATTTTACAGCTTTAGTTTACTCTACACCCATAATTCTTAGGAAGTCCTCAAGAGCTGGAGGAAGAGAGTGGGTGCCATTCTTTCAATGTGTACCCTAAGTGCATGTGTTAGAAACTTAATTTTTCTTGTTTTTTTTTTGTTGTTGTTGTTGTTGTTTGTATTGTTTTGTGGTTTTTTGGTTTGGTTTGGTTTAGTTTGGTTTGGATTTTTGAGGTAGGGTCTCACTATGTAGCCCTGGCTGCCCTGGAATTCACTATACAGGCTGGCCTTGAACTCACAGAGACCTGCCTGTCTCAGCCTTCAGATGCTAGAACCAAAGGCATGCACCCATATCCAGAAAAAACTTAATTCTTGAAGCAACAGTATTAAAGGCTGGAACCTTCTAAAATGTGTTTAGGTCACAAGGGTTTTGCTCCCTTGAGAGGATTAATGCTGGTATTTTAGGAGTGGGTTCCTATTTAAAGAAAATTTCTCCTCTCCTTCCTCATCTCCCCTCTGCCTTAGTCTGGGTTCTGTGAACCATGACAAAGACAAGTCTTATAAAAGACAACATTTAATTGGGTTTGGCTTACAGGTTCAGAGGTTCAGTCCATCATCATCGAGGTGGGAGCATGGCAGCATCCAGGCAGGCATGGAGCAGGCAGAACTGAGAGTTCTACATCTTCATCTGAAGGCTGCTAGTAGAACACTCACCTCCATGCAGCTAGGATGAGAGTCTTAAAGCCCACACCCACAGTGACACACCTACTTCAACAAGGCCACATCTACTCTAACAGGGCTACACTTTCTTTTTTTCTTTTTTCTTCTTCTTTTTTTTGGTTTGGTTTTTTTCAAGACAGGGTTTCTCCATGTAGCCTTGGCTGTCCTGGAACTCACTCTGTAGACCAGGCTGGCCTCAAACTCAGAGATCCGCTTGCCTCTGCCTCCCGAGTGCTGGAATTAAAGGCGTGTGCCACCACGCCCGGCTAGGGCTACACTTTCTAATAGTACCATTCCCTGGGCCAAGCAAATACAAACCATCACACCTTCTGTCGTATGAGTACAGCAAGGAATCTTTTGCCAAACACTTTACTAGACTTCTCTGTCTCCAAAACAACACAAAATAAGAAAAATAAATTTATAAATCACCTCGATGACGGTAAGGCCACAGAATTATCTTGGTTGACAGCTGTGGTTGTCAACCTGACTACATTTGTAAGACATAAAAACCCAAGCTGCTGGGTTTTCCTGTGAGGAGGAATTTTCTTAGTCAGATTATTCAAATCAGAAAGAGCTATTCTAATTCTGGGTCATGCCCTCTGATGGCAGTCCAGATCAAAGGACACGGAGGAAGGAAGCTTTGCTTTATACCTGTTTACCCTCATGTTCGCTGCCAAGTTCATCTATTCTGCTGCTGAGACATCGCTTTACAAGTATTAGAACACACTTCTTTGGGATTCCAATTTAGACTGAAGATCCACAGGAAATCTCCAGAACTCAACCACCAGATTGTGACCGCAGAGACATCCAGCCTCGTGGACTGAACAACCTGAACATCCACAGCGTTCCCAGTAGATTCTCTCCATCCTGAGACAGTTGTTATTGGACTCTCCTGTATATCAATCTAATAAACCACATACACACACACACACACACACACACACACACACACACACACACACACACACCAGTTCTCTAAGATTGCACAAGCAGGGAAACAAATCACTCCTCAAAATAAAGTAAGATGCTCTGTACTATAAAAGCAATACTGGTTTTTGGCCAGACTCAAATCCACCCTGATCTAAATTCTCAAACCTCTGAGCAAGGAAGTATGCAGTGTGTTACAGATGCCTCACAATCCAGACTTCCTAGTCTCATCTCACTTAGGACTAACTGGAGTCACTCTAGTATTCAACTCCTACCTCAGTCGGCAGCTGACTCTTTATCTTTAATACTGTCTACCTGCACCCCTCCCAAAATACACCTTTCAATGGAATTCCTTCAAAGACTAGCCAACATGAAATAAGCTGGCACTCACAGAAAAGGAGCTTTTGAGAAATTATGCTTACAGAATGAAGAACTGAAGAAATGCAGAACAGCTTACTTTATTGCAAAAAGTCTCAGGTGATTGAATAGTTCAAATTCAAGCAGTTCTGCTGTGACAACCCTGGTTCAATCACAGTTCTGTTGTAACAACCCTTGGTTCAACCAAAATAGGTTGTACCATCTTTGAAGTACAATTGTCAGAATTTCACTGTAATTGGTGGAACCATGGACAGCGCCCAAGTTTGTATAAGCTCTTTCCATCTGAAACCTGAAGAAACCTTTGCAATAATATGTGAAAACTACTAATTTTGTTGACAAGTAAAACAAATCTTCCCCTAAAGGTTGTGTATGATTTCTGCCCCCAAGGTTACAGAGAGCTGAAACACAATGTAAGCATGTTTGTCCAAGTCCAGGGGTGTTTGTCTTCTCAGCTCATTAGGATGGCACATGAGAGAAGAGAAAATAGGCAATTCAGGGAACATGATACAATTCCCCTTCCAAACCTGTGTATCCTTTTATCATGCAAAAATACCTCCATCTCTCGTTTGAGGAGCTAGATTTTCCATCCACACCACAGGGAACATGTCCTGACTCCTCTAGCAATTGTTCTAGCTTGCTTTCTATTGCTGTGATTTTTTAAAAAATGACTAAAAGCAACTTGGGGAGAAAAGGGCTTATTTGGCTTATAGGTCTATCACATAGTATAGTCAAACAGTAACTCAGGGCAGGAACCTGAGGCAGGAAGTGAAGCAGGGAACATAAAGGAACATTGCTTATTGGCTTGCTTCCCATGGTTTGTTCAGACTGCTGGTCCTCATATTACAGGTCCTCTTATAACACCTGCCCAGAGGTGTCCCAATCCATCATGAGCTTGGCCCTCCCACATCAATCATTAATTAAGAAAATACCCCCATGGGCTTGCCTATGGGCCAGTCTGATGGAGGAATGTTCTCAGTTAAAGTTCTGTCTTGCCAGATGATCCCACTTAGCATCGAGTGGACAAAAACCAACCAGTGCAGCCATCATCATTAATCATCAAGAGGGCATGAGTTAAAGGCTGAAAGAAAAATTACTTAAGGAATTATTTCACTCCTCATCCCATGAGATGAGGAGGCCTGGACCAGGTGGTGAAGTTGGTGAGAAGTGATCGGATATTGACTGTTTTGAAGGCAGTCAATATGATATGTTCAAGTCCTGCATAGAGAGGTGTGAGAGGAAACAGAATCGAGAGAGAGAGAGAGAGAGAGAGAGAGAGAGAGAGAGAGAGAGAGAGAGAGAACACAAGAGGTCGGAAGCCTGAGCTCTCAAGCTCTCTACACTTGGAGTTAGGAATTTGGGAACAAAGATGAAAATGAGAATGAGAAGAAACAGCTAGTAATCAAGAAAACCGAGAGAAGGGAGAGCACAAAACAGGAAATGGAGCCTGGCGTGGTGGCGCGTGCCTTTAATCCCAGCACTCGGGAGGCAGAGGCAGGCGGATTTCTGAGTTCGAGGCCAGCCTGGTCTACAAAGTGAGTTCCAGGACAGCCAGGGCTACACAGAGAAACACTGTCTCGAAAAACCAAAAACAAACAAACAAAAAAAACAAAACAGGAAATGACCGGACGCTAGAGATCACGTCTGAAGATCAGCACTGGGGATGACCATCGGGCCACAGGTGACAGGAGCAGAAGCCAGAGGAATGACAGAGAACAACATTCAATGGCGGAGGCTTGCACCACTGAATTCTCAGTACCGTTATTAAAAATTAGTTATTGTTAGTTTTAAAATCGTATTATTTTGTGCGTGTGAACGTTTTGCCAGCATGAGTGCTCCGTGAGCGCGCCATCTCTTCAGAGGTCAGAAGAGGTGACAGATGCTCCTGCCCCCCCTCCTCCCCCGGAGCTGATGTTAGAAATGGTTGTGTGCTGCCATGTGGGCTAGGGATTGAACCCAGCTCCCAAGAGCAGCCAATGATATTAACCTCTGAGCCATTTCTCCAGCCCCTAGGTCCACTTAAAAAAAAAAAAAATCTCCCAAGACAGAGCCTGGTTAATATGGTCCAGGCCAGGTATTTATCTTTAGATGAAACAGTTATGGTCTTGGAAAAAGGTCACATGATGACTCAGAGACAGACCCAACACCAGTGTGGGACCTCCAAAGGCCACATGAGAACACGAGCCTTGCTAAGTAGACCTGTGTGGATAGAGAAGGAAGACAGTTTTTGGAGAGAATGAAGCCATTCTCATAGCTGTGAGTGGAAAGGCGGCAGTTTTCCTGAGGCATGATCTTCCCTATGTTGGGTCTATAACTTAATCTTCAATTGAAAGGGAAGCACAAGTTTCACAGAACTGCTGTCAGATTGGATAAATAGGAGAACATGGCCGGTGAACTCCGCTTGCTCAGACTTCAATAGGAGGGCCAAGAGTTACTACGAGAAGAGTAAGGTTCCTAGCATATTTCCAAGATGGCAGTCCACACATGCATGGCCCTTCTCCAGCACGGTTGTCTCACACTCCATGAAGAAGCTGCAGACACGCGTGTGAAAACAAATAGAGCTGACCGTCCTGGTTAGTGCAAGCACAATATGGTTTCCCTCTGAGCTGATATTTCAGAAGTGCTAGAAAGCACCCCCTTAGTATTTTTGAAATCATAGCAGAATATATATATATGTATATATATATATATATATATATATATATATATATATATATATATATATTCCTAGAATATATATATTCTAGGAGGAGCTCAAAAGCAACAGCTGTATGAGGCTCTAAAAGAAAATAAAAATTATTGCCAAGGAAGGAGAGGAGTGAGGCAAATAAAAAGCCTCCTGCAATTTTTTTTTCTTCTGCTGATACCTCCCCAACGTGGGGATTTGTCTTTACTCCCTCCTTCTGCTCCGACAAAGCATCTCATCTGAAGTGTTTTTTTAAATAAAAAGAGCTTTTAAGGACCCGCAGGCTCAAATGAGCCCAAGTACTCACGGGCTGCGTGTTACATACTTAAGGAGGCTTATTAATTCTGTGATATGAATGAGTTCCATTTGAAGAAAAGCCTGAGGGAATTTTGTCCTTGCCCACACAGCACTGAGACTACTTAAGAACTATCATGCCTAGAGTTGGAGATGCCTTGTCTTAGAGTACTGCAAGAGAACATCTGATAAGTATCGGGGCACAATTATACCACTCTTTTTCTTACTTTGATACGTTTCAGATATATAAATCAACTTATAAAATTGTATGCATTTGGCATATACAGTATATTTTAAAGTACGTATACGTTGTGGAATAGTTATACCTAACAAATGCATTGCCTCTTAGGTACCATTTTTGTGAGAACTGTAAATATGTACTCTCTTAGCGTTTTTTTTAGGGCTACACAGTGTGTTGTGATGATATACAGCCACAGTGCCACAGGTCTCCTGATCTTAATGGTACTTATTTCTCCGCCTCTAGTGTTAGCTTTGCCTTTCAAATGGTCACACAAATTAAGAGGCTAAAGGTTTGGCACCCCCATATACATTGAGTTAGTATTTATGTATGAGACTAGACTTTATTCTTACTTGTATTTACTTTATAATCATGATTACTTGTACCTGAGCCTTCTATAATTCTGAAATAAAGATAAGTTCTCATGATATTTCTCTTTTGAGTATAAATTCTTGCACAAGGGCTACATTTTACATTATGGTGCTTTAGAACAATTTATTGCTATACCTCAATAAATCATGTGGCTGGGTAGTTCAGTAGTCGCTTTGTGCCCTTAGCCATGGAAGAAGCAGTTATATTACTAGAAGGTTCTATGTACCCCTGTCCTCCCCAGCATCCTATGTCTAAGTGGAGTTATTGGCTTTAGGGACCAAACGATAAAGGAAGATAGCTTGGCACTTACAAGTGGATTTGAACTCTCTTGACTCCCAAGAAACCAAAGGGAAGATAACTGTTAGCAATCTCTGACCTTAAAGGATGAAAAATTTAAATAGTTGTTCTGAGCTATGAAATTAGAGATTTGACTTGCTGCTGCATCGCTTAGCAAGTCTGGACCCAGCATCCAGTATCCTCCCCATTATTTTCCTTCTGATATCTTAGACGGGCTGTTTGTCTTTACAATTAAGAAATACTAAGTTTATACAACATTGTTACTATAACCATCCTTCAACTGGCTTCCTTGTTTTTTGTATCCTTTGCCCATTCCAACCTAACCTTCAGAATTCTGCAGGTGCAACCTTCGCCTGACTCAGGAAGGATCACTTACTTCTTCATTATTCACAGACACGAACTTGATTCTTACCTCTACCTGTTGGCTTTATCTTCTTTATCACCTCATTCTAGAAACCCATTGATCTCTATTTGTCCAGAACAGTCTATGCTTTGTGTTCTGAGGATCTGGCCATCTACTCCCTCCCTCAGGAGAGTGAATTACTTCCTTATTTCTGTAATATCTGGCCCATCGCAAATGCTAGCTGAGTTTTTCTTTAGCCTTTTAAGTGCCTTGTTATTCCGTGTAAACCTGTTGGCACACATTTCTTTTAGTTTTAACCTTTGTCTGCTTGGTTTTCTTTTCTATGAAAGCTTTTTGAGAGAAAAAACCAAGTTGCATTGTCTTTAGACTTCGCAGCTTTAACATCAGTAGCTCAAAGCCTTATCTGGAATTAACAGCATTAAAGGTTTCTGTTGAGTATGGCTTCTATCTAACTGTATGGCCACAAAACTTCATTAATCCTTTGGGTATGTACAATAGGTTTGAGTCAGTGCACAGAGGCAGGTGGGGTATTAAGCAAAGAGAGACACTGGGCAAAGTGTCTGTTTATACTCCAGCTTCTTCACATAATCACGTAACAGTGACAAGCCTCATTTTTCTGCCACAGGTTAGGGCTAATTGTATTTAACTTTCAGAGTATTAGGCACAGGGCATTATGGGTACTGTAGTGGCTATCCCTGGTTGTCAACTTGACTATATTTCGAATGAGCTACAATCCAGAATTGGAAGGCTCACCAGTGACCCTAACCTGGAGGCTTGGAGATAGAAGTCTCTGATCTGGATCTTGGTATGAAGATCTTGATAGCATATCGGCTATGGATTCCAGAAGATTAAGACAGAGAGATCTCCAAGCTCAAGATCATCTGGGATTAAAGGTGTTATGGCACACATCTTTAACCTGTTAAGGGTGTGATGGCACACATCTTTAATCGGGGATACACCTTCTGCTGGAGACCATATAAGGACACTAGAAGAAGGGAGACTAGCTCTTGCTCCTTCACCTGTTCGCCGTGTGGGACTGAGTAACTGCTAGATCCTTCGACTTCCATTCACAGCTACTACTGAACCATTGTTGGGAATTGGACTGCAGACAGTAAGTCATCAATAAATTCCTTTACTCCATAAGTTCTGTGACTCTAGAGAACCCTAACTAATACAGGTACCAAGGGCAAAACCATCAACTCCCCCCTATCAACTCAGAGATCAGGAAATCTGAACTCTACGTGTGATAGAAGTTTCATCTCTTGGTAAAGGTCTAATTTTATTTGTTGCAGTTATTTCTAAAAGCCAAGATATATTTAAACGTTTATTAGAACTGTGAGGTGGCTCAGGAGATAATAGCATCTTCTGTGGAATCATGGTTGCCTACATTTGATCCCTGGAACCCATATGGAAAAGCTGAAGGCAGCAGCACACATCTGTAATTACAGCATTCCTATGGAGAAAGAGAGAGAATTGCTGAGAAGCTCACAGGGCAGCTAACATGAAGAATTAGGAACATCAGAATTCAAGAAGGCTTTGCCTAAACAAGGTAGAGGGCAAAAGCTGACTCCTTAAAACTACGTGTCCTGACTTCCACACACATGTGACAACACAAGCATGCCTATATGTATGTGGGCATGCATGCACACGTGTACATGCACGTGTACACACACAATAATAATAAATAAAAATGGCTATCAGCTCTTCCCTATTTCAAAGACAGCTATAGTGCCAGCCATACCTCTAAGATATGAAGGTCAAGTTCAGAGTGAACAGATTTGGTAGTGTTGGATGCAAGGTCACTAGGGATGTCTTCAACTAGGGCAAAGTGCATATCGTTCTCACCAAGGCTCTCTTCATTGACCTCAGACACATATTATATGTTTTTCAGTATGATTCTACTCATAGGAATTTCTACCACAGAGAGAAACAGGAAATTTGTCATTAACCGGAAAGCTATCTGAATCCTGAAGGAGTGAGATCCTGCCAACATCAAATTGGGTGCTGCTGGTATTAAGTATGTTGTGGATCCCAGTGTTTTTAAATTACTGTCTCTGCATCTTCTGCTTATACCCTCTTGTTTCTAGTGGGTGTGAACCATGAGAAGTATGACTACTCATGCAAGATCGTTAGCAATGACTCCTGCATCACCAACTGCTTAGGGTGCTGGTCATCACTGATTCATGAGCAGAGTCTATACCATTACCACCACCCAGAGGACTTCACATAGGCAACACTTCTAGGAAACTGTGGTGCAATGGCCGTGGGACTGCTTAGAGCGCCATCTCCAAATCCACTGGTGCTTCCAAGGCTGTGTGCAAAGTCATCCCAGAGTGAACAGGAAGCTCATTGTCGAGATCTTTCAGTTGATCTGACTTGCCATCTGCAGAACGCTGACAAATAGGATGACATGAAGAAGGTGGTGAAGCTGGGGATGTCAGGCTTTCTTAAATGGCATCCCGAGCTACAGGAGCTCGTCTCTTACCACTTTAACATTGATGATTCTCACACTTCTAAGTCAGATGCTAGGACTATCATTGACATCAGCAGCCACAGTGAGACAGTTTAATTTGGCTAAAGCAAGAGATTGAAGGGAGCCTTGTGGTTCCCTTGGCCTCCAAGGAGTAGGAAGGCCTGGGTTACACATCCCGGCAAGAACAAGAGAGAAAGAGAGAGGTCCTCAGCTACTGAGGCTTCTCTGCTCCAACTTAACCCACCCCCAAGCTCCTCCCCTCACAATTCCCATTGCAGAAACCAAGAGAGAGAAAGGTGCTCCATGCATCAACAAAGTTCACTATACCCAGAGAAATTAATAAATGAATAGAATTTGAAAAATTAATAGAAAAAAATTGTGTGATTTAAATGTAAGGAAACAACCTTCATTTTGATAATTTTTCTTAACATCAGATTGATAATTCCAAATTTAAATTTAACTTAAAAATTAAATTTAAAATGAAAAGAAAAATCTAGTAGCCAGTAAATTTAAAAAGAAATTACTTCCTTCAGAAGACTCATTATAGTTCTGTATTTATGTAGATATTTGATGTGTTAAGAGTCTTTAAATTTTTTCTTTATACTTTTAATTTTCAAAAATCTTGATTATCACCTGAAATTGGAATTTAAACCACAAAGACTGACTGGCCTGTGAATTCTAAGCATTGGGTAATTCTGGTTCTAGTGGTTTTCAATATTTTTTTGCCTTGTGAGCATCAATGGCCACAGAATACACACCGTATAAAGGGTTGTGTGCAGCCAGGTGTGGTGGCACACACCTTTAATCCCAGCACTCGGGAGGCAGAGGCAGGCTAATTTCTGAGTTCGAGGCCACCCTGGTCTACAGAGTGAGTTCCAGGACAGCCAGGGCTACACAGAGAAACCCTACCTCAAAAAACAAAACAAAACAACAAAACAAACTTGCATGCTTTCCTGACTCTGAACTTTTACAACTGAAGATGAAGCATGGGTTCATTGAAGGAGGAGTGCAGGGAGAGATGCTGTTCTAGGTCAAGACGTTAGGATGGGACACGTCTTCTGCTCTATGTACTAAGTAAGAATGAAATATCACCAGTGGGGCTGGAGAGATGGCTCAGTGTTTAAGAGCACTGCCTGCTCTTCCCAAGGTCCTGTGTTCAAGTCCCTGCAACCACATGGTGGCTCACAACCATCTGTAATGAAATCTGATGCCCTCCTCTGGGGTAGCTGAGGTGGCGCACGCCTTTAATCCCAGCACTCGAGAGGCAGAGGTAGGTGGATTTCTGAGTTCGAAGCCAGCCTGGTCTACAGAGTGAGTTCCAGGATAGCCAGGGCTATACAGAGAAACCCTGTCTCAAAAAACAACATCAACAAAAAAGTGTACTTCCATATAATAATAAATAAATCTTTTTTTTAAAAGAAATATCACCAGCGATGGAAGAGTAGAAAGCTAGCCAGGCCTGGTGGTGCATGCCTTTATTCCCAGTACTCTTAAGGCAGTTCTCTGTGAGTTCAAGACCAGCCTGGTCTCCACAATAAGTTCCAGGATAGCCAGGATATGGTGAGACCCTGTCTAAAACAAACAACCCAGAAAACTATTGTAACTTACAGTCACAACAGAAAGATACTCTTAAAAAATCATAATAATTTGGGATAAAAACAACATAAAACCAAACCAAACCAAAAATGCTAGGTGCCATAATCATTAGCGCCAGGTCTTAAAAGGCAGAGGCAAGTAGATTTCCATAAGTTCAAGGCCAGCAAGCCTAGGGATGACATAACAAGAATCTACCTCAAAAACAAAATGAAATAATAGCAATATTCTCTCTAGTAATTATTAGATAAATATGGTAAATATGAAGTTATGAGGTACGTTTAGAATCCACATGGCTTTTTCATTAAAATTGTATGTACATCTCCTGAAAAGAACCAACTGTAGTAACAAATAATCCCCAATTATTTAGTGCACGTATTAAAAATATTATGTCTTTCTTAAGCTACACACACATCCAAAGTAGGCTTTAACAAAGTTAGTCAAAGTTAGGAAACTAGGCAGTTGGAGAGCCCAGGTCATCATGGTTCTGGCGATGTTTCTCTGGCAATGCTCGTGTTGGAAGTAAAAAAAGACGTGATGATGATCTTCACACCACAATTAAAGTTCCTTTCTGAAGTGCTCCAAACCACTCTGATTCATAATTGTTGTTTTTCCAAAGCAAGTTATAGGGCCACATCTCTTTCAAAACAGAAGTACACGCCACTGTTCATCTGAAAGACACGGGAATACCATGCAGAGGTTGTAATGACGACATCTAGGAATAAAAAGGAAGAGCGCTTTAAAGACCTGATAGCCCACACAAGGAATAAATAATTTATAAACAACAAAAATCCCCTTCTCAGTTCTGGAGGAAAAGAATTTTAGGGTCAAGGTACTCTCAG
The DNA here is from genome assembly GCA_902729485.2 of Mus minutoides. Lineage (NCBI taxonomy): Eukaryota > Metazoa > Chordata > Mammalia > Rodentia > Muridae > Mus > Mus minutoides. The sequence continues at coordinate 92,640 of LR749785.1, read as the reverse complement.
ATTTGGTGTCTGCTCTCTGCTTTGTTAACCACACCTCTATCTATATCATCACAAGCTGAAAGAGGGGCAGGGAAGTTCCGTTAGCCACTTTTATGAAGACACTCATTCATAATACACTATTTATGATGTAATCATTTCCCCAAGGGCCTGGTTTCATAGACCAGTGACTTTGATGTTAATGGGGGTGGGGAATAATTATCTACTAGAACTTAGGAATTTGGCTTTAACAAATTGTATGAAGACTGGCAGACCAGAGCTTATTTTACCTGTTTGTTCAAGGAAGGTATGAACTGAATTGTAATTGAGATAACAATGCTAAGAAACCAAGATGGAAAAGTGAGGGCAAAATAAGCCTAGCTTGTGGTTACACACCCCCTATCATGGGCGTTACTTAGGTATCTTTATTACTCTGTCTGATAAGCATAGTAGTTATAATGCACTTGTGAATTAGGTCAGTGGCACTTATCATTTTGCAAAAACGTCTCTGTCTGTCTGACGCAGGTTGGTGGAGGGGCATCATGAATTGAATAAAAATCTGAGCTAACTCCATCGTCTCTGGTTGTCACTATAGTGATGACATCACATCAACATGTGTCTCTTCTCTTGACTGGCGTCCCTCCTTTCTTCTTTTCCAGGGCTGCTTCTCTGGGGTGGCCCACTCACACATCCACAATCTCCAGGAATCAAGGGTCTTTGCCTGAACCTTAGAGAGGCTTGTGGAGGGAGCCTCTTCAAGAACAACAAAGTCCAGGGACCCCCATCCTGAACTTAGTGCAAATGGGAGACAGAGTAACGATTTTGGTTTCTTTGAGCCAAGCTCTGGGATCAGAGACTAGTCTAACAATTTCTTGGATTTGGAAAAAAATAATGGCCTTTCTCAGTTCTCTGCTCAAGCCAGAATTTGGGTCAAAGCTGCTTTCTTAGCAATCACTTGACATATAAGCGTATTATTTCCTTTCCTGGCCCTACCACCACTTCTGGAACTAGCTGGAGACACACCCCCAATTCTGCAACAGTGTGGTCTTTATTCCTGTAATCCTGCCTTGCTCCCATTTCAAGCCTGGCTGTTTGCTTCTCTGTTGCTTGCTCTTAATAATTGCTGTAAGTGGATGACACCCATTTCCCATAATCCTTTCCTTTGGTCTTAAAGACTCTAAGCCTTTGTTGATTTTGTTGTTTTCTTTCTGTGAGTTAATTACTACCATATTATGAGTATAAAATTTCAGTTAAGAGAGAGGAAAAACTTCTAGTCAAATTGTAAATATAATTTAATACTTTGATACACCCCTGCTTTAAGATTTAGACATGAGGCATAATACACGGAAAAGGAAAAGTACCAACTGGAAACACTAGCAATTGCAGTTTTGTAGGTAAAATGGTAACATTTTAGTAATGTTCTTAACTTTCACCTTAAAATGCAACTGAACTGGGAAAAAAAAAACTAGATGAACTTCTTTGGACTTTAAAAATGAGCTCATGAGAGAGGTTGCAATTACAAGCCTATGTGGTTCTGGGTTAGAAAGCAGGACGTAGTTAACACCAACCAGAGGAATCTTCCATAGAAATTGAAGGACTGGACACACGTTTTTATAAAGGCCAGGCTTTGGAATGTAGTCCTACTTCAAATACCACCCTCTGGCCTTTTGGAATACAATGGAATGTGCTCTACACTGGGGTAGGAAAAGATGGAGGCACAACTACAAAAATCCCAGAATGAAGGAGACCAAAGACAAAAAGGGAAATCAAAACCCACCCAATTAAAAACAAGTCTCTGAATTAGGAACTACAAACTTATTAAGTGAATCTAAAGCTAAGACATAAATTGATTAGAATTGAGATCCAATTTTTGATGAGTTGTAATGATGAATGTAAAGATGATATAGCCATCATACTACCCCTAGAAGTTTTACCATTTTACACCAATTTTTTTAGACATAAATTACTCAGGGAGAACCCACACACACACAGATACAGATAACTTGCTTGCTTCAGTTATGAAAATTATGCCAATTACAAGCAATGAGTAACCAAGTAACAAACCTTTGTCTGAGTCCTTTAGACTACCAGCCCAAAATCATTTCTGTAAAGAGGGTTCCATGAGTCAAAGGGATTATAAGAGGGTGGCAGCGTGAACTATTATTAATACTTTACCTTGACACCTGTTCTTAATTAATTGTATTAATTTAGTCTAACAGAGGTTTTACATTGTTTATGCTTAAGCATTCAAGGAGAAAAAGAAAGGCATGGATTTATCATTAAGAACTGTAAAGCAGAAATAACAAACAAAATCTGAAATGAAAAGGAATGAATAAGAAAGCTTGGAAAAAGGAAAAAAATAGTCCCTGAAAAGTGAAATTTCATCCTTGCAAGGCTAACTAATGATCTGGTCAGTAATGGTGAAAAACTTCTTCAGAGCATAGTGCAGAGGTACAAAGGGCTATGGACATGGAGGATACAATGAGTCTCAGAGGAGGGCCATGTGACTTTAGATACATTCTGACAGTGTGTAGTCATTCTTAAAAACGTTATATTTAATGAAAATCTACATATGTAGTAGGATTATGCAAAACATGCAAAAGAATAATAGAGGCCAGATTCAAGAAAAGCTGTTTCTTCTGAAGTAGTAGGGGGTGGGGTGGAGTGAAAAAACGGAATCACATGGCCACCAGCACACAATTCCTTAACCTCTTACTGCCCTCCTTAGAAAACCACTTCTGAGGCAGGCAGGCTTCTCTGGGACACACATGAAGAAGGCAGCCTGTTTGTTACCTGGCCCTTTCATTGCATGTCATTAACACCATCTGTTACCGATAGCTACATTCTTCCCCAAATATTATGTATCTAAAGAAAATATAACAAAATGTGAAGAACTATTGGGATGGCACGATGGATAACGGCCTCCATTTTGGTCTCAGTATATCTCTTTGTCAAATGGAAATATTTCATTTGTAAGTCAATTTAGGAAGTTAAAAATAAGAAGCCAGGTAATTAGCATAAACGTTTCGAGCTCTTTTTCTAGACTGAATTTCTTGGAATCATTTCCTAACATTCCTTACATATGCGAGTCCCAAATCTCCCTGGAGCCTAGCTGCCTCATCTGTGTGGTAGCTGGAATCTGGCAAGGCAAAATAAGATGGCAGCCGTGATTCCCCCCGCTCCCCCCCTGCACCCCTGTAGCCACCCCCACCCCCGAGCGACCAGCTGTGCCTTGTTGCAGGTATATCCAATTAAACATGACAACTAGGCAAGTGTTAAGTCAGCTTTATGGGACTAAGGAACCCGTGAGAGTGACAATGGTGGCTGCTCTCAGTAAGGCAAAAGGAAATGGCTGTGGGAAAAGGCCCACCAGCCCTCCCCTAACCATCAGTTGCCCACCAGCCCTCCCCTAACCATCAGTTGCCCACCAGCACTCCCCTAACCATCAGTTGCCCACCAGCCCTCCCCTAACCATCAGTTCAGCGCTTTGCTCTGCTTGAGGGAGAAGGTGTAAGGGGAGGTTCTGATACTAAGGTATAGTTCACTGATTGGTTTTCAGTTTGTCAATAAAGAAGGCCTGGAGCCAATTGCTGGGTGGAAAGAGCAGGTGGGACTTCCAGGGCCCAGGAAGGGGCCCAGGCAGGGGAGGAGAGAGAGAAACTTTTTCTGCCATGCTTTAGAAGAAGGAGAGGGCTGCTATCATATAAGGCCTTAGAGAAAGCTAGGGCCTGCAGCTTCTGCTACAGGGGGTGGCCAAAAATGTTTCGTAGGGGCTAAGTCAAACAAGCCACTAAGTTTAGGACAGGAGAGACAGAGATACATTGCTAAGGGCATGCATTTCCAGGTCGGTGAAAGATGGTAGCCATCACAGTCCTGGGCAAAGGCCGTAGCGAGTTTTTAAAACTACTCGCAACAAGGAGGAAGAGAATTAAGTTTAGATCTCATCTTAAAGTGATGTTCTGAGTGCACTACAGTGAAACCCTATGCTAGGCAAAGCCCCACTCTACTGCCAGGCCTGTGTGTTGAGCAACTGTAGCCACAGCAGCTGAATTAAACCAGATGGCCAAGAGCTCCCACTACACTTCTACTCTTGTCCTGCTTGGTTGAGGGATTTTTGCCTTCTGAGAAAGGCATGGTACCCAGTGCCAGACCCATCACTCGGTATAACGTTTGAAATGTAAATAAAGAAAATATCCAATAAAAATGAAGATAAACAAATAAATAATAAAAAGAGGTCTATCCTACATGAAATATTGTTCTGATGGGCCTTTCTAACAAGCTAGCACTCACTGAATTTAAGGGAAACTAGTGAAAACGAGGTGTAATTCATAATTCAGTGCTTCCATAAAAACAAAACAAAAAGCCCACAAACCAACCAAAACCAAACAAACTAAAAAACTCCAAAATATTAGCTGTGTAAAAGCCAGCATCCATGTTTTCATTACAGATACTGTTAGAATCTTTGGAGTGATTCTAAGACAGTTAACAAAAGATATTCGTAAGTGCACTAGAAGTGAATTTACTAGGGGGATGGTAAATAACACTGGGAAACAAACATACATTAACGGGTGCTGTGAAAATGAGGTGAGGTACTTTATTATGATTGCACAGTGTGATCAAACTATCAATAGTATGCCAATCACAGTGTGATCAAACTATCAATGGTATGCCAATCACAGTGTGATCAAACTATCAATGGTATGCCAATCAAGTAGTTAGCAGGTTCTGGCTGACCTGCCTAACCTATAATGCTCACTGTCATTCTTGATGCCAAGCCAAATGGTAACTAATTATATACTCCCTAGGTCACGATGCCTTACAAGTAATGGTTAGGGCCTTTGCTGGGTCTAACATCATCATCTAATTATCTCTCTTAAGCTCTGTGGGTAGACACTTTCTCATAAGCTAGACAAGGTAATAGAATATAGATTCAATGGCAGAGGACAATGATGTCCCTTCTCCTTGATCGCCACAAAATTTCTGCCTTGCTCTGCAAATGTGGGTGCTGGGAACCAAGCTTGATCCTCAGGAAGAGCAAGACCTGAAATTAGCTGCCAGCCTAAGGTAGCTTTTGCCTCAGTAAAAATTCTGTATTAAAGAAATGTATGATCAGGCAGGCCTGGTAGTACAGGCCTGCAGTTCTGCAGACAGAACAGCTTCTATTCCACAGATTGCACTCCTGAGCTAGTGTGGTAATTCAGACCTCAGTGGTTCTACACAGTTCGAGCGAACTTCTATCTCATTGTAAGATGGGATGGTAAGAGGGTACTCGGAGGGTAGATGTCTGTGAGTTTGAGGCCAGCCTGGTCTATAGAGTGAGTTTCAGGACAGCCAGTGCTACACTGTGAAACCTTGTCTCAAAAGGGGCATGGGGACAGGTAAAAGGTACTCTCCACACAGCTATTCAAAGACCCAAGCTAACAGAAGCTCTACCATCTTCAGCTGACTTGCAAGGTCACCTTTTGTGTTCCTGGTAACACTGTGTGTTATATCTTGCATTTTAAGAATAAATTTACTTGCTCTATAATTTTGAGACCACACATCAAAAACTTTAAAAAGAGAGGCTCACAGATGAAGGAGAAGAAGAAGAAGGAGGAGGAGGAGGAGGAGGAGGAAGAGGAAGAAGAGGAGGAGGAGGAGGAGGAAGAGAAGAAGAGGAGGAAAAGAGAAGAGAAGAGAAGAGAAGAGAAAAAAGAAAAGAAAAGAAAAGAAAGAAAAGAAAAGAAAAGAAGAAAAGAGAAAATGAAAACTATCCTATAAGGTGATGGTGGGTGCTGCTTTAAGCCAATTGCCCACAGGTTTTAGATTTTTGAGGCACATTAACTGTGAGCTTTTTTGTTTGGGGGCTTCAGAAAAGGACTGAAGGCAGTTTGCTACAGAGCATCTACCACAAATCAGAAATGTGAATTTTCTAAAAATAAGTCATGTGGAAAATAGAAGAAGAACAAGACAAAAGGGAAAGCTGTCAGCTTCTAGCCCCTAAATCAGTGGCTGCCAAACTGGAGACAAATATGTAAATATTCAGCAAATTCCAGTTTTCTGTGGGCGCTTAGCAAAAAGTAGTTAAAAACTAAACACACTGACTGACAGGTAAACATGACCCGAATTTTGCCAGGGATGCCCATTGAGGCGATGCTGATGAGTGCAAACTTTCACATCCTTGCTAGCATCTCAAGCCTAGCATGCTGCTTCTGCAGCATCCTTGTGAGCATCTCACAGCCTAACGTGCTGCTTCTGCAGCATCCTTGTGAGCATCTCACAGCCTAACGTGCTGCTTCTGCAGCATCTTTGCTGCAAGATGAAAGAGGACACATGGCATTGTGTCTCTCTGGTGCAACAGTACAACCACCTGACATTTTTGTTTTTAATAAGCAAAATATAAAATTATAGCTGCTCTGTGTGGGATCCTTATGATTTCCAATCATAGTTTCAATATACATATTTGAAATCATAACACTTACTTTATATAATTTAATTTTCCTTTTTTTGGCCAATACATGTAAGGAAATAAAGACGAATCACTCACTGTCATATATATTTCTGTACCAAAGGAGGGGGGACAACTGGCCATTCTGTATCCTATAACTTCTTGCTAATATCTGAGTCCTGATATAGAACTCTGGCCTTCTGAATCATCATTCATACACTGTTCAGGAAATCGCTCCTCTTGATTTGTAACTACTGCCAAAAAGATATTAAAAATAGCTATTGGGAAGCCAGGGAAGTACCTCAACTAGAATTATCCAGGAGCCACAGCCCTTGTTTGTCCTTCCCGGGGACATTTTCTTCTCATCTTTATGCCCTCTGTTTCCCACCGTTCACACTGATCCACTCCTCTCTTTTCAACCTGCATCCAGTCACTCTCCAATCAAACAACCACAAGTAAATATGCAATAGGTCAGAATGACTGGACTCCTGAATGTTTGTTTCGTTTGATGACGTTTGGAAGCTGTACTGAGAGGGTGATTATCACTGTGTCCCCAAAGCAATGCAGTTACAGAGAGCTTTGTACCTGGTAGTAATTCACTTAGGATTGTCATGATTACTTAGTGGAATCATGACATGTTAGAAGAAAAGATGGTATGTGCTAACTCATCTGGAGTCACTAGCAGGGCTGTTCCTTCTAGTTCTAAATGTGCTGCTAACATCTATGCCCAAACTGAAGAACACCTCACCTCAGTCACTTCTCACCCATGAAGCCCTGCTAAGATTTACTACCTCAATAGTCTTACCCAACTCTTCTCTAACCTCTTCCAGTCTGGACCACCATCCTCTCCCATCCAGATTATCTGACCTGCCTTCTAACCCTCCAGTTCTTTCAGCTACGGAAAGACCATCTTTCAAAATCATCAAGGTCATACGGTTCCTGTGCTAAAAACCCCAATGCCATCCCCTGTCCCTAGGATGAGGAGCAACTCCTTACATGGCTTCTGAGGTTCTTGATAACCTGAGCACTGCTTGCATTGGAACACATTTCCTCTCATGTCCTGTAGTCCTGTATTCTATCCCTCCTCCTGCTCCAGATGCCCAGGCTTTTTCTTCACTTCCGGAACCAATCACACTGTCTGTCACCTCTGACCTTTACATTCCTTGTTTTCTTCTACTCAGGCATGTCTCTCCTTATCCTTCCCCTCACAACTTGGCTATAGCATCAAATAAAACAAGCCCCATACCCCAGGCAGGGTAGATGTTCCTCCCAGCAATGCTAAAACATCCCACGCACAGCATCACTATAGCACCCAGCTCCCTAGGTTGTAATTCACTTGTCAGTTAACAGCCTCTGATGTGGGCTGCATGGGGAAAGGATGGAGGTAAAGAAAGTCTCTGTGAGCTATGCATACAAATAGAGATAAATATCTCAACCTCAATATTCAGCAACACATGACAGAAATTTACTCCACGCATCCAGAAAGGCAGCACAGCATAGACGTAACCCCAAGGAGGCCTTGGTCTTGCTTCTGCCTTCTGACCCATCATTCAATCTTATGCACAATGCCTGGTGTATAAATGAGACAACACTTAGGACTTCCTCTCCTCTTCCTAAGATATATGGGGTGGGGTGCAGGGGAGGACATCAGAGGAGGATGCTGGAGATGCGACAGGGATAAGGGGAAGAGCCAGTTTTAGCTAAGGAAGAATCAAGGGACTTAGCCTGTCAATTGATTCACTCTGCAGGCTGGAGCTGACAGGGACCAGGGACTAAGGTGGAGGAGGAGGACAGTGACCTTGTTAAACCACTGCAATATCTGGAACTCCAGGACAACGGCTGGGTGTGTGGAAAGGCCATGAGGCTGGTGTGGATGAAAGGCCATGAGATGGTGTAGCGGTCACTTTAATGGACAGGTAGATCACCTGAAACTATTGTTTGAAATGCAATTCTGATTCAAATCCTTGGAAGGGCTTGCAACTCTGTCTTCCTGCTCTCTCTCTCTCTCTCTCTCTCTCTCTCTTGAGTTGGTTCTATTCATCTTTTTTTTTTTTAAAAAAAACAACCCTTTATTGATTTTTTTTGTGAATTTCACATCATGTAACCCATCTCACTCATCTCCCCATCCCTACATCTGCCCTTCACCCTTGCAACCTCCCCCCTAAACAAAACAAAGCAAAATCATTTCACTGTGGAAGCTGCAATGTGTCACATAGTACACCCTTTTGCCCAAACAGCCTCACTTGCAAATGTTCATTACAAGTCACTAGTCTGGTCCGAGGCCTCTGGTCTCTCTCTGCTACACCATCATATTGGATCCTCACGGGAACTCCGCTGGGCTGTCCGGTTGTTGATCTGTGTCATGGAGGTCCTGCAGCTTTGGATCTGCTGAACCAGTGCCTTCGCCAGCTCCAGGAGTTCACAGATGGAGTAGATGTTGGGGTGGGCCAACTCAGAGCCCTGGGCCTGGGCCAGTGTGGAAGCTGAGTTGGTCAGTCCACCCTAACAAGTCCCCAGGTAACACTCAAGCTGCTGCTTCAAGTGATATACTTAGAATAGAAAAAAATGTAGAAAATAACCACTTATTCTCAGTGTTAATGATCCTGGCAATACTGTGTACTTGGAAGAAACACCGAGATAAACCATGTGGTTTGGGGGTGAGGTGACTCATCAGAACAGATCATGGAATAATAATAAACAATCTTAAATTCTCTTCCAGTAAGGGTACCTTTGACCTTTGACTTCAAGTCCTTTCACATGTTTATTAGGATGCAGAAGGGATTGTGGACAGAGCAGAATGGCTCTACATAGGAAGAGAATGGATAAGGGGAAGAAAACACTAAGCAGTGGTATTGGAGAAATGTCTATGTGATACTTAAAGTCACTTGCTTGATAATATACTCCTCTCCTTTCAATCCTTCCCAGGAGTCCCTAGGCCTGCTCACCAGTGCTTTTGCACATACAATCCCTTTCTCTGTTCTCTGCAGGGGGGTGTGGGATTGAAGAGGCAAACTGAGAGACAAGGGGACAGATCACAGCAGTATCACCCAACCTTGAGGGCCCCTGCTAGCTTCTCTTCAGCAGCTGCTGAGTGGGGGGTAGGCAGGAGGTGTGGGCGAGACTCCGTTTTCTATTGTTGAGCAATATGACTCTGCTGCTACCCAAATCAGCAATTAAGGCGAAGAGGAATAATGGGTTGGCACCGCCATAGGGAAAGAGGATGACAAGGGAGGCAAGAGAAGAAGCCTGGAGAAGGTTAGGAGTGGCTGGAGAAATGCCCCCCCCCCTGCCCCGAGAAAGAGGGAGTTACAGAGCAAATCCATTGGGAGGTCAAATTGTATCAGTCACATTCAGGCTTGCAGTAGTTCCTAACCTCATAAAACCAGAGCCCAAGGGACTAACACAATTTTACAATGATTTTAACCTGGGATCCATGAAAGGGGTTTGCTGCAGTAGTGTGCTGGTTTGTTTTTGTTACTTTAAACAAACTAGAGTTACTTGGGGAAAGGCAGCCTCAGCCCAGGAAGGGGCTCCTGGACATGTCTGTGGGGCACTTTCTTGATTGGTAATTGATGTAGAAGAGTCCAGCCATCTGGGGTCCAGAGCTGGATAAGAAAAGGAGCTGAGTATGTGATCAGAAGCAAACCAGGAAGCTGCATCCCTCCATAGTCCCTGATTTGGTTCCTGACTCCGGATCCCATCTATGCTCTGACTCTGACTTCTCAGTGTGAACTGTTTGTTACCATGGAGTTGTAAGAGGAATTAAACCCTTTTCTCCCCATCCTGGTCAGGTTTGTGCCAACAAGACACAAGCTAGAGTCTTCGGAGAAGAAAGGAACCACAATTGAGAAAATGCCTCCATTAGATTAGTCTGTAAACAATACTGTGATGCATTTCCATAATCAATGATGGGGCCAGGGCATACCCTACTCTAGATGGTGCCAATCCTGGGCAGGTGGTACTAAGAAAGCAGGCTGAGAAAACCACAGGAAGCAAGCTAGGTACCAGCGTTTCTCCATAGCCTCTGCTTCAGTTCCTAACCTGGATTGCAAGTTAAAAGATGAAATATTATGTGATGGTATAAAACAGCTAAGAATCATTGAACTTGAACTGACGCTAGCTAGAAATCTAGTCTTTAGTATTCTTGCCTCTAAAAGGCTTTAGAAGAGTTCTTATATTTGTGGTCCTTTGAAGGCAGTGCTGCATTAGCCAAATTCTGTGCCATATGTTTTAATTTCTCTGAACTTATTTGTAAATTCTTTACAACATCAATTCTATTACTCTGAGCTTCTTCTGTGTCAACCTGGACTGACATTCAGCCAGAGTTGTTTCAAGTTCCTGCTGGAAAGTAGCAACAATGTCTCATAATATACCCTGCACTTAGGCCTTTCCCAGAGCCAGTTAGAGTGAACCCAGCCCTTTTGAGAAGGGAAAATGTTACCTTCAAGGACACAAGTCCTAATGAAGTTGGACTACCCTTTCCTTTGTCTGAGCTTGGGTGGCAGACACCATCTGCCTGTTGGTTAACTAGATTGACAACTCTTAAGAGGTCACATGTTCACACTGAAACCCTACAGGAAGTGATTATGGGGAATAGAAAATCATGTCAGTGTGTCAACAAAGCAATCAGGCTAAGCATGCGGTTTAGGGGGTCACATAAATAATGACAAGTTAATAAACGGATTTACATTCTACTTGTAAAATTGTCTTTCAAAGGAAAAGATGTGGTTTGAGTTTAAAAATAGAATTGCTAACATTTACCTTCATGAGAATAATTTGTAACTCATGAACATAGCCTACATAAAGCCCTTACCATCAACCTTTAGTATATCGTATATAGGCAAGAGCTGACAACTTTACTCTTGTGAGCAATTAGGAAGTATTGTATACAATTACAGGCATTCAGGAGCTGTGGTTCTGAATTTTTAAATCAGCAATTAGTCATCTTCTAGATATTTAGTGCAAGGATCATATTCAGGGTGCTCTCCCAGACCAGACTGATTAAGTAACTAATTATACACGGGCTATTGTGGTCTCCAAGTATAGAGATGGTCACCATAGTTAGACGTGGCTATATTTGGCAGTGTTTGGCTATTGCTGTGTTACAAGGACAGCTCGGTGTGTTTGGAAGCATTCTTGTTTGCAGTGAGAGGAATGAGAAGCATGCTTGCACAAGTCCATGCCCAGTAAAACAATCAAATGTAGGAAAAGAGAATGGATGTACAGGCAGATTTTTCTGAGAAACTTTGGGGAAATATATCCGTGACCCTGCAGAAGGCTGTGGATTGGATCTAAGAGGCAGTTCATCTGAATGAGTCTACATTCCTCCCACTTAAAGGCCCTCAGGACCCACTAAACCAAAGCCTGAACATAGCTTTCACTTGCTTGTCCTTTAAGAACTGCAACCATAAAGAATCCTTGTCTATTAGAAGCATATACCCCAAAGCCCACCACTAACTTTCTTGATAAAATAAAGACTGAGAACAGCCACAAATGGCTCCGTTAGTCCTGGAGAACAGGTCTTGTCTTATTTTGTTTCCTGTTGACCAAAAGCTGTGCAAGGAGGAAAGAGTTTATTTCAGCTTATAGCTTCTTACAGTCTATCACTAAGGGAAACCAGGGCAAGAACTCAAGGTCACAGCCCGGTGTCAGATGCTGATGCAAAGACCACAGTGGTGTGTGTACTGCTTACCAGCTTGCTCTCCATAGCTTGCTCTGTCCTGGGGTGGCTCCACACACCATGGGCTGGGCCTTCCCACATCAACCATTACTCAAAGTGCCCTACAGGCATACCCACAGGCAACTCATAGGGAGTTATTTCCTCTAGTGAAGTTGTCTCTTTCCAGATGACCCTAACTGGTATAAAGTTGAAAAAAACTAACTAACCAACCAACACAAGACTCTAGAAGAAGAATATATTTTTTCTTAATTACATTGAGGTCATCCAGAAAAAAAGATATGCTATTATGCCTCATCTCAAGCATCCTGCACTTCTGGGCTCCCCCAGAAGGACTCTAGGTCCTCAGAGTCAGCAGCCTTATTAGTTATTTTTCTTGTTGCTGAGACAGAATACCTGATGGGTGTGACTTAAGAGGGGCAAGGTTTATTTTGGTTCTCGATTTCACATGTGCATCATACATGCCATTGACTGTTGGTCTGATTTAATTCCTAGAATCTCCAGTGATTTCTCAGATTTTCTCCCTGTTTTAGCTTGATCTTGTTCAGGTCTTATGCGGGCATCCCCACACTGCTGTGATTTCTGGAGGGTAACCTTCCTCTCATTTCCAGAAGACACTGTTGGCTCTGGTTGTCACTGACCTCCGTCTCTCCCATTCCCACCATGGTCCCTGGTCCTTTGGTGGAAGTAATGTGTGATCCTCACAGTTATAGCTGAGTATTCCAAAGACACTGTTCACACTCTGGCCAGTTGTGAGTTTCTGTGTTAATTGCCATCTATTGCGCAAAGAATAGTGGCCATTCCGGATGGCACATGCTTCATTTTAACGTCAGCACTCAGGAGACAGAGACAGGTGGATTTTTATGAGTCAGAATTCCAGGCCAGTCTGGTCTACAAGTTACAAGCTAGCCAGGGCTGCACAGCGAGACTCTGTTAAAACAAAAGATAACAAAAGCAAAAACAAGGGCTGGTGCGATGGCTCAGTGGTTAAGAGCGCCGACTGTTCTTCCGAAGGTCCAGAGTTCAAATCCCAGCAACCACATGGTGGCTCACAACAAAAGCAAAAACAAATAAAACAACAATTCACAGTATAAGTAGAACACTTGAGGTTACTACTGCAGACTGTCAGAGATGGCAATGAACAGAGACAGGAATTTAATCTTTAAATTGCTTTACAGGGGTTACCACCAACCCGATAATAGATGTCACGCTAAAAGCCCGTCTTCCTTTCCATCTCTAACCAGTCGCTTACACAGAGAGAAGTGGGGCCAAGGGCAGCCAATCAGCGTGGAGCTTACTTACCCTTGCCCTTGCGGGTCAGTGATCAAGTCCACTTTGAGGTGGGTAGACGTTCAGCTCCATACTGCCACTCTCCATGAAGCCCAAAGAGTTTCCTTAATCTTTTAGCGACTCAACTCAGGGAATCCCAAATTTATGGCTTCAGCCAAGAAATGAATTCAGGACCAACCAATATAAAATAGAGTCGAGATCTTATTAAAAGTAAAAAGGAACATAGGAAGGAAGAAAAGCCCACTCAAGAGCATGGGCATGGGCTTCTCTGAGAAAGAGTTACAGTTTATTCGGTTTTCAAAACAAGCTACTCTGTGTAGCCTTGGATATCCTGGAACTCGCTCTGTAGACCAGGTTGACCTTGAACTCAGAAATCTGTCTGTTCTCCCTCGGAAGGCTGCGATTAAAGGTGTGTGCCACCACACCCAGCCATTAAGATATTTTTAAGATGATTTTGAGTGTGAACGTTAAGGAGAAATGAGGCTTGGGAAAGATAAGGCATGCTCAAGTGTGAACATGGAATCCCCGAGGAAGAGCCCTGGTTAATTACCTTAGCATTCCTAGACTGACTGACTGGGTGGCTTTCACAGAGAATCATACTCATAGACCAAGAAGCCAGCTGTTAAACCTCAAAAGTAAGAAACGCTACTGTTTCCCTGATTTCTCTGTCTTGATAAGTGAGAATACAGGATGGCTCTCAGATGACTTAAATGGAATAGAATCTGATAACGGACCACTGGGGACCACTGGAGTTGCACATCGTTTTCTGGTTAGATTCCTAGAAAATCTGCAACTTTTCAGGCCCAAAGGGAAAGGCCTTAAGCAGTTGACAACTGGGCTGGAGTTCCTGCTTCCCTGCAGGCAAGAGGCGCTAACCCAGTGGTTCTCAACCTTGGGGTTGAACGACCTTTTCACAGGGTCGCCTGAGACCATCAGAAAACACAGAGATATACATTAGGATTCGTAACCGTAGCAAAGTTACAACAAAAAGGATTTTATGATTGTTGGTCACCACAAGATGAGGAACTGTATCTAAAAGTTGCCACATTAGGAAGGATGAGAACAACTGTTCTAGTCAGACCACGGGCTGAGGAATTTGTTTCCTTTCCCACGGCTTCCAATGGTTTACTATCTTTCCCTCCGGCTTCCGTCACCTTTAGGAGACCCACGAGACCTGCATCTTTCTACTCGCCCGTTGCACTCTCTCCTCCTTCCATGGAAGTTTGGTTCAGACACTGCTTGGAGTGCAAAATGAACTTGGTTTCTACAGGAATTAATCTTGTCTCCTTTGCGGGGCATGTGGGCTGGAGTTAGAGAGTAACAAACCCTTAGCAATGTGTAAGGCTAAAATAGCAGCAGGGTCTTTATAATAAAGAATATTAAAGTGTCCCCATCCATCTCTCCTGCCCCCTAAAGCAGACTTTTCTCTGACTTCCCAGTTTGTGGATTTCTGAATAAAGAGCAGCTTTAAGAAAGGTTCAATCTTTGCTTTCTGTTTAGGTGACAGGTGGCAGGAAGAGTGCAGTCTGGTTTCAAGAGCAAAGAAAAAGAGGGGTGGAGAGGAAGGGAGGGAGAGAGGGAGGGAGGGAGGGAGGGAGGGAGGGACTTACACTAAAGAGACCTGCTGATGTTGACTTGTTTTACTTTGTCATAAATATAGTTAGAATGTATAGAATTTAACTATCTGGTCAAAGACCTGGTAAATCTCTCCTGCCTTCCTTATAAACCTAAGCTCTTAATTCCTTGATTATCTAGAAAATGGAATATTTAAATCTATTATGAATTTTTACCAAATCTATAAAATGGAATATTTAGATCTATTATGAATATTTACCAAAACATGATTGTACTTTAAATGCAACTTTAAGAAATATCTGTTCTTCTAAGCAAGTATTTTATTTTATTTCAAGACAGGGTTTCTCTGTATAGCTCTGGCTGTCCTGGAACTCACTTTGTAGACCAGGCTGGCCTCGAACTCAGAAATCCGCCTGCCTCTGCCTCGCGAGTGCTGGGATTAAAGGTATTCGCCACCACGCCCAGCTTAAGCAAGCATTTTAAAGCGTCACTAAATATCCACCTACTTTACAGAAAGCATTCTATCGCTTGCTTACATAATACACATGATGAATCATAAGATGGAAGTCTTGCTAAGTTATAATTTTTTGCATTCATTACATAGATTTTAATAAAGATTTTTTCTCATAAATAGTGGAAATAAATTAAATTTTATTCATTCTTCCTAAGTCGTTGAGGATAATAAAAATGGGAGAGCACAAAATGCTTTTTGTTAATCAAAATGCAGTATTTTAAATGCATTTTGAAAGAAATGCATAAAAAATCCAAATATGATTGCTTTGCAACTTTTTCTTGATGTATGGAGGCTATCAAGCAAAATTTTTATGATATATATAAATATCTTAATTTATAATTCTAGAAACAAATCAAAATAACTATAAATGCATTGATTAGATCATTGCTGTGTATTTATTTCCCAGAAATATGATGTGAGATTTCATATGATATTTCTATGGAGACTGGGATACGTATAAATTCATGAATGCAAACGCTTTACAAAGAGATTTACATTAAATTTCCTTTTCTATGATGGGATACCAGTCAGGATCTAGGTGAGATGTTGAAGTTGTTCTGTATGCAGCAAACAAAGGAGCTATGCTGTCAGATCTTCCCATGCACAGGGAAAATGAAGACTAGATTTAAAGGGTGACTAAACGTTAAATATGTCTATTTAAATGCTTAGAAATTTTCTACACTGTTTTTGTGCTATGTAAACTTAAAGAGATTTTAAAAATTAAAGGACTGGTACTGCATGTAGAGAAAAATTTTAATGGTCTCTTAAATTTTGTTCCATATAGAATATATACTTATATATATATTTAGAATGAAAAAATTATGTGTATATATAAATATATATATAAAGTTGGTACTGAAATATATTTATTTATATACAAGGTTGGTATTGAAATGGGCTCAATTGATTATTAGGCCATAAAATTGATATTAAACAATAACCCATTACTAATAAATAATATATTTATTTGATTTCTATGATATTAGATATTTTAATATTTAACTTGATATATATAGCATAAAATGTCTTATGATTAAACCAGAATTGGTCTCAAAAAGACAAAACTACATTTAGAGTTTTTAATGTTCATTGGCTCATTAAACTCAATGTTTCCATTTGCTCCTATGTGTAATCTCATAGTCATATTATGGATATTATGTAATATAATAATACCATTAAATATGTTTATGGCAACTGAAACAATAAAGAAGTTATTAAAATTCTTTCTCATTTTATTTTATAAAGTTTTTATTATCACATATTATATAAAACTAACAGGCTATATCACAACCTTCTCATACAAGAATACAATGTGTTTTGATCATATTTATTCTTCATTACCCTCTTTCCTCCCCTTTCCCACTCCTGGTGATTTCCTTCTGCCTAGCTCTTCCCCTGTCTACTTGCATGTCTTTTGGGATCTTTATTTTCCAGTGAGTTTAGTTTCAGTTGCCTGCAGAAGAAAGGGTGAGAAGCCATTTGCAAATACCTAGACACCGTACCAATGTCTAACCACTGAAGCAAATGTCTGTGCCTCCTTCAGCAACTGCTAACTGCCTACCAAACCTCAGGAAGAAGCCTTGCTTCATGACCACTGCGTAGGGATTCTCCTTTCCCCACATCTTCACCAACACTTGTTGTCATTTGATCTCTTGATGATCATAATTCTGACCGGGATGAGATAGAAGCTCAAAACAGTTTAATTTGCAAATCCCTGATGGCTAATGGTGTTAAAAAAAAACTTTAAAAAATATATTAGCCATTCATATTTCTCCTTTTGAGAATTCTCTATTCAGTTCTATAGTCTATTTTTCAACTTGGTTATTTCTTGATTTTAAGAAATGTATTCTAACATTCTAATATTAATCCTATGTCATATATATAGCTAGCTGAGATTTCTCTCTGTAAAAGTATTTTATTCTTCTGTTATAATTGTTGTCTGGGAGGCTTACTGTGTCTGTCTACTAACCTAGGCATAGTGCTGGAAGATTCTAACCTCCATACAATCTAATCTAGGCCTATCATGTTTTCAACCTCTGAGACTTACTGCTGAATAAGCTCACCCTTTCTTGTTTTTTTCTGAGCTCTATCTGGCTAGATAAGCTCAGCTGTCATGGCTCAAACTCCTCTCCAAGCTAAATTATTCAATCTGACTTTTCTCTCAGTTTCCGAATTGCTCTGTTTGGTCACAAACTATACCAATCCCCTCTAACCTTCTGGCTCCTCCTTATTCTCTTGCTCCTTCTGTCTTTACCTGTGTCTAGCTTGTTCACTCTTCAATCTGCCTCTGTAAAACTTTCCCAGTAAAACTCCCTCCCTCTCCCTCTCCCTCTCCCTCTCTGTGCGCCTCTATTCTCCTCCCTCTCAGCTCCACTGTACTGGTCTCCACGAACTCTACTGTATTCTGGACTGTACTCTCTTCTTCCTGTACTGTCTGTCTCTCCCTTAGGTAGCTTCCCTTTCCTCTCTCTTCTTGTGAGAGTTGAGCATATCCTATTCTGTCAAATCTTTCTCTCATTTGTTACTTTTTCTGCCTCTCAAGTAGACATCACTTTCAAACATGGGTGCTTCCTTTTACAAACTACCTTCATTGTTTGGGATTAAATGTGAGTGCTGGGATGGTGAGATGGCTCAGCAGGTAAGAGCACCCGACTGCTCTTCCAAAGGTCCTGAGTTCAAATCCCAGCAACCACATGGTGGCTTACAACCACCCGTAATGAGCCCTGACGCCCTCCTCTGGTGCGTCTGAAATCAGCTATAGTGTACTTATGAATAATAATAATAATAAATCCTTGGACCAGAGAGAGGAGGGACTGAGTGAGCAGGGCTGACCCGAGCGAGCGGGGAAGAGCAGGGTTGACCGGAGCGAGGAGAAAAAAATAAATAAATAAATGTGAGTGCTAAGTGCATGTCTATATTTCAGCCAGAGAGATTAAAGGTGTGTGATAAGGGCTGAGCTACACCCTAACTGGAAATAGATTCACATATCCTATAACATCTCTACTTTTCTCTAAGAAATTGTGTTTTCCTTCAATTTACTGATTACTTATCTGTATAGAAAGTTTTTGGTTTTATGTGGTACCATTTGTCAATTATCCAGCTCAGTGACCAGAATCCTAAGTCTTTCACATATTTACATACTGTAACTTACCTACCCCACTTTCACCTTAGCAGTTTTCAGGTTTTACATTGAAGCTTTGATATATTTGGAGTTTAGTTGTTGTTGTTATACATAGGGTCTCTTTATGTACCTAGCTGGCCTGATACATAGACTAGGCTGGCTTCAGACTCACAGAGATCACCACTGCCTTCTGAGTGCTTGAATTAAAGGTGTGTGCCACCACAGCCAGCCTCTGGAGTTTTGTGTGCAGTGGGAGTGGTTAAAAGTTTTGATTCATTCTGTAACACGTGAGCACCCAGTTTCCTGATGCCATTTGTTAAAGATGGGTCTTGCTCCAGAGTGCAGGTTTTTCTGTTCTCTTTGTCAAAAAGCAATATGGTTGATGGTGAGGTCCTGGCCTGTGCTGCCACCAAGGACCGTGTCTGAGTCTGTGTCCCTGTGGCAGCTGGGGTCTGTGTCAAAGTCAATGGCTTATGCAATCACCACAGGTCATGCAGACATCCCTGGTCCGGGCTACTGCCTGGGGCCGTGGTGATGTCCAAGAGCTACACAGAGGTGCTGTGGTGCTCAGGAGAGCTGGCCCTATCCCTTGCCTGGGCAGTGTGAGTGAGCTAGCTCTGAGGACACGAGAGCAAGAGATCAGATAAATGTCATGGCATTATTTATGTTCAGGGTTGCCTTGGCTATTCTAAGACTTTTGCATTTCCATATGAATTTTAAGATTTTTTTTTCTATCCTGAAGGCTGGCATGGGGATTTTGATCAGGAAGGATGGTCATTTTTACAATTCCAATAATCCATGAGCATGGAGGTCTTTCTATCTTCTGGTGTCTCTGTTTCTTTCTTTAGACTTTGAAAGTTTTTATCACTTTGGTTTGATTTTTTTCCCTAGGTATTTTATTTTACTGAGGCTTCTGTGAATGGTATTGTTTCCCCAGTTTCTTTACCCTGTTGTTAGGGTAAGCCGCCTGCAGCCTACCCATGAACCGGGTTCCCTCGGAAGGCGAACTGGGGCTGAAAGAGACTAGATAGGGAAGAGAGAGAAGATGCCAAGACAAATCACTCTGTTCAAAACATCTTAAAGTTTACTTAGATTCTTGGGTTATATGAGGTTGGGCCCAACCCCAGCCAGTCCGTGCAGGCGCCTGGATTCAGCCGGCAGGCGCAGGGATGCAGCCCGAAGCAGCCATGCACTGTGGGTTGTCTCAGCGGGTAGCAGGGCCTGGGAAGCAGTTGACACAACAAAAGGAGCCACCCTAGCTGAAGACTTACACCTAGGTGGCCTCCTCAGAGGCGACAGGGTCTACTACAGCCTGAAGCAGGCTGAGGGGGTGGGGGGAGTACACCCTGTCATTAGTATATAGAAAGGCTACTGAATGATTTTTGTATGTTAACTTTGTATTTTGCTCCTCTGCTGGAGATGTTAACTATTTCTAGTGGGTTTTGTTTGGTCCCCTTTGTTGTTGTTTATCTTTTTGTTTATAGGTTTTATTTCATTTGTTTATTTTAGAAACAGGTTCGTAGTATGTGGCTTTGGCTGGTCTAGAACTCTCTATGTAGACCAGCATGGCCTTGAATCCACAGGGATCCATTTGCTTCTGTCTCCTGAATACTTGGAGTAAAGACAGATACCACCACACCTGCCAAAATTATTCTATCTTTTTTGAAGGCTTATTTTTATTATCTTTACAAAGTGTGTGTGTGTGTGTATGTGTGTGTGTGTGTGTCTGTGTGTGTGTGTGTCTGTGTCTAAGTATGTATGTGTTTATCTGTGTGTAAGTATGTGTGTGTATGTATGTGTACGTGTATGTGTGTGTGTCTGTGTATCTGTGCGTAAGTATATACAAGTGAGTACAGGGGTCTGTGAGACCAGAGCCATCAGATCCCTGGGAAGCTGGAGTTGCAGGTGGTTGGGAGTCACATGACATAGGGGTTAAGAAATGAACTCAGGTCTTCTGCAAGGGCAACATTGTAAATGCCCACGTTACCACCTTGCCGGCAAGAATGGACCTGGACCACCAGAATCCTTCTACAAGCATACCTTTATTACACCATGTGGAGAAAGAGGGCTAGCCGAAAATGGTTTCCGCTTAAATACACCTCAGTGTGACGTGTGTCCTCAGGATTGGCTGACTGCTCATTACCTCAAGTTACGCCCCGGGATGGGCGGTGACTTACGTGGCTTCGTCACAAGCGCATGCGCACTGAACTTGTTTGTTTGTCCCAGGTTGGGGGTGGTGACAGGATGTCGGCGCCAACTTGGAATGGCGGCAGAACCAGCTCGGGCGCAGCTCTCTACACAACATGTGCTCCTAAACCCTGAGCCTTTCTCCAAAGCTCTGGTTTTGTCTTCAGAATCTCTTGTATATAGAATAATATCATCTGCAAACAAGGATATTCCAGCATGTTCTCCTACTTGTATCCCTGTTATTTCTTTTTGTTAAAAATTGGATATTTTATTTATTTACATTTCAAATGTTATCCCCTTTCCTGATTTCCCCTCTGCAACCCGCCTATCATATTCCCCTTACCCTGTCTCTATGAGGGTGCCCCCTCACTCACCCACCTATCCACTCCTGCCTCACCACCTTAGCATTCCTCTACAGTGGGGCATCAAGCCTTCACAGGACCAAGGGCTTCCCCTCCCATTGATGCCAGATAAGGCTCCTTCAGCTCCTTCAGTCCTTCCCCCAAATCTTCCATTGGGGCCCCAGTCCAATGGTTGGCTGCAAACATTCAAGCATCTGTCTCTCTATTGGTCAGGATCTGGCAGAGCCTCTCAGGAGACAGCTGTATCAGGCTCCTGTCAGCAAGCGCTTCTTGGCATCAGCAATAGTGTCTGGGTTTGGTGTCTGATCCCTGTTATTTTCTTATCATGTTGTTCTACCTAAGAATTCCAGAACTGTATGGAATAGAAGTGGAAACAATAGACATCCTTGTCTTGTTCCTTATTGTAATAGGATTGCTTTGAGTTTTTCTCCATTTGGGAAAGGATGATCTCATATACATATGTATAATTGTGAACTGTATTGAGGTATGCTTCTTCCACCACGAAAAGGCAGGCCAATTTAAAGATAAAGTAACTGTCAAATAAAAGGCAATCACCTAAATGCCAATCTCTTTATGAAGTAAATGAACATTGATAGCACTATGTATATGAATATATGAGTTACTATAGATATAAGTTAAAGGAAAAATACACCAAGGCTAGCAATTAGTCTTATGTCGAAGAAGGGAAAGTAGAAGGGGGAAATAGTAGGGATGACCTGTCAAGAGATGAGGCAGAGTTTGCTAAATGTATAATGAAAAGAGATAAAGAAATATAATTAGATAACCTAATGCAGTCCTATCTTTCAGGGAGCTGAGGCATACAGAACCCTATACCAGGCCAGTCTATATTTTTGGGAAAGCTTGTCAAAAGAAAGATGAAAAAGGAAATTATATATAAAAAATAAAAGGAGGGGAAGAAGGAGGAGGGGAGAGAAGGGGAAGGGAAGTGTGAGGGGAGGGGAGATGGAGAGGGAGCAGGAGAGAGCATTCAGAGAGTTCACATGCTAGCCTATGAAATGGACACCGGGTTTTAAATGAAGGAGGAATAAATGTGAGGGGGAACCAGCTGGATGAAGGGTGAGGATATGGATGCGATCTGGGCTGCTTGCTGGCTCCAATCTGCACTCTCTAGGCAATTCTCAGCCTTCAAGATACCTGCCACACCCTTCACAGGCTGGGTCATAAATTCTTGTCACATTTCTAGGCTGTCCACAGGGGTCAGGTTTCGAAAACCGTTCTTACCTCTGGCTGGTCTTTTGTGAGGTCTTGGCATGAATGCTTATTAAACCTTTGGTCATGCTGTAGAGTCCAGCTGGGAATGCTGGTTCTGGCCCTGGGTGGTCCTTCCTATTCTTCTATGGTTCTCTGCAGACTCTGTCTACAATCAGGGTTCCGTCTTGTCGAATTGTGGACAGCTTTGATTCAAAGTTTCTCCTTCACAATCTAGGAGCATTTGGCTGACTGGGTTTCCGTGGAGAGCCCTTTAACACTTGCTCTGAGATTCCAGAGAGGTTCATGGACCATCTGTTGCTGCCGGCTCACTGTCTGAGTGGTCTAGGTGACCTATCTCTCTTAGAAGCTCTCAGACATCTCAGGTTGGCCTCAAGCTCACTATGTAGCTGAAGATGATCTTGAACATCTTACATAGTCTGGACTTTTGTTTTTTTTTTTTTTTTGTTTTTTGTCTTTTGTTTTTTGTTTTTAGTTTTTTGTTTTTTGTTTTTTGAGACAGGGTTTCTCTGTATAGCCCTGGCTGTCCTGGAACTCACTCTGTAGACCAGGCTGGCCTCGAACTCAGAAATTTGCCTGTCTCTGCCTCCCGAGTGCTGGGATTAAAGGCGTGCACCACCACGCTCAGCTCATAGTCTGGATTTTTAGGCTAGGGATAAAACCCTGGGCTCAAACGGGGGTGGCCAGAGTGAGCGGGGCGGAACGGGGCCGACCGGAGCAAGCAGGGTTGACCGGGACGAGGAAAAAAAATAAAATAAAATAAAACCCCTGGGCTGTGTGAATACTAGGTGGTCACTGTATCACCTGAAGTACATCCTCGTCCAGAACTTGATTGTTCTCAACAAAACAAATGGCAAATATTTGAGGTAGCTAGCGAGCTGAACATTATACACCCTATTGTGTGTTATGAAATATACCAACGAAAAGACCGCAATTATGTGAAGAAGAGGGGTTTTCCTGCTGTCTTTCCTCCTTCTGCCCCCATGTGTACAACTTTCATCTCCCTTCCTTCCTCTCTTTTTATTTTCTTCTGTAAAATGTCTGTTACTAAGAGTATAATGCCTATTTTCTGAGGCTCTTCATTTTAAGTGTGGTTCTGGACAGTCCCATTTCAGACTGTTTTTGAAGGAATAATTATATATGGACAGAATCTGTGGTTTGAAGTCTGACAAATCTACTTAACCTGTTTCTTGCAGATAGATGAATTACGCACATAGTGTGAGTTACTTACTCTGTGTATCCTAAGATTGTTGAGCACTTCAGCTGTATCTGGTATTTTTCTCCTTTAAATGGGATTCTCTATAATTCCAGAATCTTAGAGTTCATTAGACACACTGTGATCTTTCATATCGAAGTAGAATAAAGTAGAAACCCAGTTATTATATAATGATTTGTTAGTGATTGCCTATCTGCCAGGCATCTCATTTGCTACCTGAAGCAGTATGACCTGGAGAAATAGATGAATGTGACAGATCATTGCCCTTAGCAACCTGCTGACTGTCAAGTATGCAACTCTCGCTTGCTTGCCTGCCCAACCTTGGGGTTTGAGAGTATGAAACGAGAATGCAAACTGGACCCAGGATTAAAACCTTTCAGGAGCTGGCTCTGGTTGTGGTCCACTGGTGAAGTCTCCTCTCTTCCACTCTCCCTGGGGAGTGCTTATTCCAGAAGGATTCCCACAACAATATGTGCCTGTGGTGTTCTGTCCCCAGAAAGTCTCTTTTTTTTCTTTTCTAATGAAAAATTTTAATTTATCTGTGCTTTGACCCATTATGACAAATAGAATTTGCTCAGAGGGTGGTAACGGAGTGAATGACCATGACAGATGCGTGGCTCCTTCATCCCTAGAACCCATCCCTTTTGTCTTGTTTCTGGGATGAAATACCTGATGGGAGGAACTCAAAGGAGGAAGGGCTTCCTCTTTCTGGCTCACAGTATCCTGCTGGAGAAGAAAGGCAGGAGGTGCTGGAAGCAGCTGCTCACACTGCATCTGAAGTCAGGAGGAAGAAAGCAAAGCTTGCAGGATGCTCAGCCGCCTCTCTCTGCTTGCACACTTCCAGATCCCAGTGAGGCAATCACGCACAGTGGATGGATCATCCCACTCAATCAACACAACAATTCCCGTGGGCCCGAGCTCCCCACCCCAGCCCATCCTCCCAGGGGTTTCCAGATTCTGTCCCGACGACAACAACACTGATCACCTCAGTTTTAAAAGTGTCAGCCATCTCTCATATCCCCTTCTGGTTTTCCCTCCTTGCTTGTCTCTCTTCTGCAGGAAGACTCTTGACCGTTGGTGCTATTGCCCACGAGGATACATCTGAAATGTAGCAGAAGCTCAACCAAATCGCTTTGAACCTTTGTTTATTTTATCTTGGACATCTGATTACTCTGTGCAGTTTAGATGTTCATCTTCCAGTGCAGGCATTTGCCCCACGTGTGTCTCTAGCTTCACATGATGCGATTGTTCTGGATACAAACCTGTACACTACCTGCACAGAACCAAGAAGCATACTTCTCTCATATGCACTTATTATTTTATTTATTCAAAATGTCATTTGAAACAGAAAACTATGTAACCCAGGCTGGCTTCTAGCTTATTATCCTTCTGTTTCTGCCCTGGGACTTTGGGGATTATAGGTCTACTCCACGATGCCTGGCTTTATTCTTTGGTCTAGATTCTTCCCTTGAACCCTAAATTTTTAGTTTCTTTCAAGATCCAAAGAACCATTGGAAGTGCAAAGTCTTAGTGCACTATATTTAACAACAGCAGAGACTTTTGTGTCTCAGCAGCCTTTGGAGGTCTTAGGTGGTCCTTTGCTCAGTGTGGAATCTCAAACTAAGACAAGTTCTCTTCCTTACACCCCACCCTTCTCTGCTTGAGGGAAAACCAGAAACTAGTGCTTGTTTGTATGGGAAGAGACACTGAATGGCACCCAGGATGGAGGCAGGCCAGAGCATGGCTTTCCAGAGCCTGGACTTTGAGATCATCCTTGGCATTGAATTTCAACTTCATCCCTTATCAGATGTTCTAATGTGGACAAATGACTTTCTCCACCCTTAAATGATATCATATGGGAAATGGGGGAGAATAAAGAATACCTTTGTACACACACACACACACACACACACACATACACACACACACGGATTTGATGAGTTAAAGCATATAGACAGGTAACCAGAGTGACACTTCATAGTTGCTAGGTCCTCTTGTGGAAGTTTAGGCTGACTAAGGCTTTTACACCTTAGCCAATTTAATTTCTTATTTTAATTTCATACGTACAAATCTGTTAAGATATAAGTGATAGTTCCCCTTTAATTCATCTTCTACCTCCTTGAGGACTCCAGAAGCTTAGATTTTTTTTCCCCAAATGTATAGTCTATGACAGTTCTTCTGGCTCAGGACCAACTCATAACTTCAAAGCTATCTATTGGTAGCTTTGGAGACACTTTGGGCTGTTCTTTATTGCAAAGAGTACACATGGAGGGACCCATAGCTCCAACTGCACATGTAGTAGAGGATGACCTTGTTGGACATCAGTGGGAGGAGAGGCCCTTGGTCCTATGAAGGCTCAATGCACCAATGTAGAGAGGAATGCTGGGGTGGGGAGGTGGGAGTGGGTGGGTGGGGAACACCCTCATAGAAGCAGTGGGGAGGGGGCTGGGATAAGGTTTCAGGGGTGGGGTGGAAGATGGAAACCAGGAAAGGGGTTAATATTTGAAATATAAATAAAGAAAATATCCAATAAAAATAAAATAATTTTTTTAAAAATCTTTTTTAAAATTTAAGATTTTTTTTAATTTTTAAAAAATTCTTTTTTAAAAATTTAAGATTTATTTTTTTAATTTTTACTAATGTTTATATGTGTGTCTGTCTGTACATATATACGTGGGGTAGCCAAGGAGACAGGAACTGCACCCAGCTGCAATCATAAAATTCTTCCAGTAAAATTTGCTCTTACTCTTCTTCTGCCCTGTTAGCGAAGATTTCTGGAAGTCAGAAACATTTTCCAAGCCCATCTTATTAGCCAGAAATCAGCTTGGTTACTTTTCTATTGCTGCAACCAAACACCACGACCAACTTATTAAAAAGAAAGAAATAGAATTGACTTTGACTTACAGTTTCAGAGGTTTCTGAATCCATGAAGGCAGACTAAAGCAGCAGCTGACAGCTTACATCTTGATCCACGACCATGAGTTAGAGGATGGGGGAGGGGGTAGGGGAGAGGGAGAAGGGAAGGGGGAGGAGGATGGGGGAGGGGGAGAGAGAAAACGGAGAATGACACAAGTCTTTTGAGACTTTAAAGCCCACAGCATCTCCAATAAGGCCACACCTCCTAGTCCTTCCCAAACATTTCTACCCATTGAGGACTGGGTATAAAACCATGAGTCTGTGGGAGCCAGTCTTAATCAAACTACCAGAGCCTCCTCCAGCAGTTATGGCTATTGTTTTAATAATCTTCCCTTATGCAGCAGTTCTCAACCTGTAGGTCACAAACAACCCTTTCTCGGGGCTCTCCTAACATTACATCTCATAACAGTAGCGAAAGTACTGTAAGGAAGTGGCAACAAAAATAACTTTATCACTGGGGATCACCACAGCGTGAGGAAGTGATTTAAAGGGTCACAGCTTTAGGAAGGTTGAGGGCCACTGCCCTGATGGAACTCATCAAGGCCCAGCCTCCTCTAGTGGTCACATCTTCCTTAGCACCATGTGGGGAATAGAAGGAACTATCTTAATGTCCTGTAAGTGGAATGATGATTAGCAGACCAGAACTCCTCCGGCCATCCTGCGAACATGAGGAGGGACTGGCCGCCTACTGAGTTACATGGACTTTCAGGGCTGTAAGTGCAGAGGAGGCATAACCTAGGTGTGATGGGGGGCGGGGGGGGGGACCCAGGTTCTCCCTGGGACAACAGAAATAAGAAAGACCTTTGTTTTGATCAAGGAGGGAGCCTACTTCTATTACTGGAGTTTTGTTTGCTAGCCAATACCTTGTTTTATTGCGGTTCATACCCTAGACACAGAATGATCCTGCAGTTAGCACAAAGAAGGGGGGATTATCCAGGAAACCAGCCTGGCTGGAGACAGGGACTCAGAGGGAGATTAAGTCAGCTGTTACCAGAGAAGAGCTATAGGGGCATTTAAAGGTCTCTTTCCTTCCAACCGTTTCTATGGATTTTTAGTGCAACCAGAGGATTGAAATTCACAAAGGGTAAAATATTATTTCCAGGTCTGAGCTTGTACAGGAACAATTCTATGGGAGGACATGGCATCCTAATCCTGTGAATAACTAGAAGTAATAATCCAATAACTTCTGCTAGATGCACAGGTCCTTTGTTACCCAGATGAGTCATAATCGTTCATGATCTGAGACTAGAGAGGCCATGGGCTCTAGGAAGACATCTATTGCTGTTAGTATTATAAAGAAGCGTAGCAAAAAACAAACAAACAAAAATGAAAAGCAAACATAAAAAGGCTTCCTAATAATGTATTGCTTGCTATACCCGTAGGTCAGCGTATCTCTCAGCCCTAGTCAGAGAAGCTTCGTCCTCTTGTAGTAGAGGAAGAGACTAACTCAGCCCCACACATGAACAATGCACAGAGAACCACAAACTTCGGCCAACCCAGCCTTAAATAGAATGTCTTTCTCAAACTCCTCCCTTCAAGGCTCAGGGATCCAAGAGCCAGAGATGGTGGATGACTTCCAGACACAACAGGAGGGCTGATGCACACATGAACTCACACAGACCGTGACAGCACACATTAAGCCTGACACTCATTCAAGCCAGACAAAATCCTGACATGGAGAAGGGGAGGTGGGCACAGAGTCCCACCTCTAACCAAGAAACTGTTTGTAATACACACTGGGAACAGAAAAACCAGTTTCTTCTAATGGAGCAACGCTAGATATATCAGCTACACTCCATGACATTCTGAGGAGTTGATGGTCAACCCAAAATGGACTGTGTGTGTATGTGTGTGTGTGTGGGGGGTGCTTTTGTTTATTTCGTTTTTGTTTGTTCTGATTTTTTTTTTAAGAAAGAACATGAAGTTGGGTGGCTATGGAGGATCTTGGAGAAGTTGGGGGAGGGGCAAAGGATGTGATAAAAATATATTACATGAAAAAATTTAAGCCAATAAATAAAATAAGCACTTCATAGTAAACTTAGATGTTTGCTTATCCAGGGATAACAGTGATATAGCAGTGGTAGACATAAAGAAGAAAAATTCAGCTTTAATTCAACTCAAATGTTACTGAAAAGTAGCAAGATTGTAAAGGGTGAATTAAGAAGACAAAGAGGTTGAATCCAGCTTCTCTCAATCGTCCATTAAGTGGATCCTTCCCTGGTCATTAGGATGTAAGCACTAGGAAGCTAGTGTGATGACATCTGTTCTCTTTAGCCTTGTTTCTCCAGTGAGGCCCGGCCACTGGAACACACAGCACTGCTTGCTCTCTGAGACCCCAAACTGTGTAGAGTCCCTGGTTTTCTTGGCAAAGTTTGTGCACTTGAGAAAGGGAGGCAATCAGGAAGTGTAAGCATAAAATCAGAGTCCAGTAGAAGTCCAAGGCAGTTGTGGGACACGTTTTCCAAGGAGCTGGAAATATTAATTAGGTGGTAGTGACACCACCTGGTCATCATGGGAATCTTCCCTCACAGGGAACACGGGGGGGGGGGGGGAAGGAATAGACTTGGATTTTCTGTGTAAGCTATGTTAGATGCAATGGCAGTTACATCAGAAGGACAAGGGCTTTGATCTTGAGAGGTTTAATCATCTATGCAACAGAAAAAAAATACATTAATACTAACTCTCTTACTTCAGCAGTTTGACTCTGGAGATTCGGAGGTATGGAGTCCTGATACCTAGGCTTCTCTGGGCATCCCAACGAACACTCAGATCAACCCAGGCGAGGCTTTGATAGATAATAGACCTAATAAAATACTAAGGAAACCATGGAACCAAAGGTCATTTGGAACTCATAGAATAATCTACAAGAAAGATATCTTTTTTTGTTTGTTTGTTTGTTTGTTTTTCGAGACAGAGAAAGAGATGTAGGTCTGTGTGAAAAGCAAAATTAAAACAGCAACAGGATGCCGGGCGGTGGTGGCGCACGCCTTTAATCCCAGCACTCGGGAGGCAGAGGCAGGCAGATTTCTGAGTTCGAGGCCAGCCTGGTCTACAAAGTGAGTTCCAGGACAGCCAGGGCTACACAGAGAAACCCTGTCTTGAAAAACCCAAAAATAAATAAATAAATAAAACAGCAACAGGAAAATGTGGTCAAAGTTTCACTTTTCTTGCAAGTCTCTCCCATGGACTCTTTGGCTGTCTCATCCCAATACTAAATCCAAGAACTCAGGGCAATGAGTATGGTCACTGAGCCCTGTAATCCCTGGACTTGGGAGGCAATTTTAGCTTTCTAGTGAGTTTGGAGCCAGCCTTGACTACATAGTAATGCCCTGTCTCAAAACACACAAAAGATTAAGAAAGCAACAATAATACTAAGACAAGGAAAATGAGGGGCTATTCTGGGTTGTCTGGGATATTCTAATCACCACTGTGTGCAACATTAAGATTTCCAATACTGGGAGAAATTCCTAAGATAAGCAGTTCACAAGGAGAAAGCATACATTTTTGACATGCAGTTTCAAAGGTCCATGGGTACTTAGCCATGTCGCTCTGGGCTTGTGGCAGTTTGGCATAGTACAGCAGGATCATAATACAGTGCAAAAGACTTGTCATCTCATGGTGTCCAAAAAGCAAAGAGTGGAAAAATAGCATCCTTGAAGAGCATGTGCCCCAGTGAACTCTCTTCCTTTCCCTACTCCTCACATACTAAAGGTCTACAGCTTCCTGGTGGTGCAATGGGGCTGCCATTGAGGCTTGAACACATGGGCTTTTGGAGAACAGTTATGATCCAAACTAGTAATATACTACTTAACAGTGATACAATTATCCAATTTAATCTCTATTCCAGAACCGTTTAATTTCTAGAACAAATGAAATGCTCTCAAACTCGAGTTTTTTTGATACCT
Organism: Mus minutoides; assembly: GCA_902729485.2. Classification (NCBI taxonomy): domain Eukaryota; kingdom Metazoa; phylum Chordata; class Mammalia; order Rodentia; family Muridae; genus Mus; species Mus minutoides. Next base: position 62,244 of record LR749785.1, on the reverse strand, counting down.
TGTATAATTATATTTCTCTCACTTTTACCAAATCTACCAGTTAGAGTCTTGCCAGAAGAACAGAAATGACTCTACCATGTTCAGAACTATAGATTTAATGTAGATCTTGGACTTAGGAGTCCTGGAAGGAACAGCAAATAAGAAAAAGGAACTAGAGAAACAAGAGGATTAGTATCTGTATGATGTAGTGGCCAGCCCCAGGGACCAAGATACTAAAGAGGAAGAAAAACCATCATCAAAATATATGATTCAGTTCCTAGACCACCCAATACTAGGAATGTTGAGCACAGTCGCCCTCACCAGTGTTGGCAACAATGAGGATCGGCAGTTAGAGCAGAAGGCTGGATCTCCGAAAGGCCATATCTGCTTCCACAAATACCAGCAGCTACAAAAGAGTATGAGGAATAAACAACGTCTCTTCCTTCTGCTAGCATTTAGCAGAAAGCCAAATACTACAAGCATTTGGAGATTTGGAGATGTAGCTGTGGATGCCCGACCCTAACAATACAAAACAGACAGAATGTGGTCCTGGAACTGAGGAAAAAGAGGGTGGTAATTGGTCTATCAAGTAAAATAAGGCAAGGTGTATCTCCTAGAAGGCAAATGAACATGTGCCATTTGGAGGCTCATGAATGGTCCTCAGGGGTATTAATGCTGTAATAAGCTCCAGTCCTACATCAAGCACTTACTGGTTCCGACATGATGGGCAGAGAATGATGCCTGTAAAAATTCATGCATACCATGGATTATGAAACAATATCTCTTTGTCAGTATTAACTGAGCTCACCCATCCATCCAACTCATCCCAACCCAATCAATCAATCTATCTATCTATCTATCTATTCAGTCCCACTCATCTACCCATTTTCATTTAGTCCAACCCACCAATTCAACCCATGCAGCCAGTGCATGAATGCACATACCCATCAACATGTATCATACATTATTTCATCTTTCCAGTCCAATCTACTCATGACACATACATACATGCATTCATACATCCATACATGCAACCCATCTAACCATCCAATCAGTCCATCTATCCAATCTATCCACCCAACCTATTATTAATTCAGTCCCATCCATTAACTCAACCATCCATCTATCCATTCACCCATCTATCCATCCATTTACCCATTTGGTTAGCACTTATCATCTACCAAGCATTGTGCTATGCACTGGAGATTCAATGAGAATGCCAGTCTTCCACAAGTAATGTTCAAGCCAGGAAGAGATTGAACAAATTCGGTAGCCACAGGAAATATTGCAAGTAACAATCACTTGCACTAGTCAGTTTTCTGTCACTATAACAAAAACCTGAAGGGTTCAACTAATAAAGAGAAAAGATTGATTTTTAGCTCATAGTTTTAGAGAATTTGACCAGAGGCTGTCTATGACCATGGGAATGAGTGACATAGCCAAACTCCAAGGAGTTTGCCCAATGGCTGGAAAGCAAAGAATAAGGCAAGGAATAGACGACCAGAGTCCCATAGTCCCCTTCATAGGCATCCTTTCAGTGGCCTGAAGATTTCTCACTCTACCCAACCTCTTAAAGGCTCTACTACCTCTCAATAGCACTACTGTGGAGACCAAGCCTTCAACAACACAAGGGCCTTTGAGTGACATCACAGAGCCAAACAACAGCACCACATTGCTCATTCATTCATTCATTCTTTATGCCTGTCAAAGTACTTTGCCATCATAGAATTCTTGTAGAATATAAAAATGTGTTCACATGGAATGTATCTTTACTTATTTTTCTGTCACCAAACCTTTCATGGACATTGAATATAATTCCTATAAAAAACATTCTAAGTTCTGTTGTTTTCTCTTTCACTTGTTCATACTGTTTTTAATGACCAGCTTTCTCCCTTTGACCAATGACTTCCCTGGCTCTCTTCTGTCTTTTCAGCCTTTCATAGTTCTGTCATCTCAGAGACCAGTTATCCTGAGGCCATCTCTCTGCCCTTCCATATTGTTTGTCTAACAGTGCAGGGCTCTCAGCTCCTAGGCTGGTCTACTTTCCTGTATCATATTTACCTGCTGGTTCTCCTCATTCAACCTGAGAGACATTTTGAGAGAACAGACGTTGCTGGGGAAATCCATCTCTATTCACTGCACTATGGGAAAAGTCTTGTCTCTCTTCTTCCAGAACTTCATTAAATTCATATTCTTTCTTTTTTCACTACAGTGACTATATGCTTATATGTGGTTGACTGATACTCCTCCAATGTCTTCAGTAGACTTCCTACATCTGATTCTCAGCTTTTAAGTGTGAAGGGCTTTTGGTGGTGGCGGTGGTTTTGTGTGTGTGTGTTTTCAAATTTCTTTTTTTTTTTAAGATTTATTTTATTTATATGAGTACATTGTAGCTGACACACCAGAAAAGGTAATCGGATCTCATTACAGATGGTTGTGAGCCACCATGTGGTTGCTGGGAATTGAACTCAGGACCTTTGGAAGAGCAGTCAGTGCCCTTAAATGCTGAGCCATCTCTCCAGCCCCGTGTTTTCAAGTTCCATTCTACTGACTCAGAGGCTCTGGTGACGGGGACCAGAAAAATCGCTCCTAAGCACAGCAGGTGTTTCTGATCACACAAAAGGGGGAGCCATACCGAGACTGCCTTTGTTTTCAGCTCTGACACTTTTATTCTTTCTTCCTTCAGTGTTTTTGAAAATATTGTTATCTTTCACAACAGACTCTCTTGTCACCAGACACTTTAGATGGGCAGTGATAATTTGAAGTTTGCCCCCTTATTTCTGAAATCATTTCTCTTTGAAACAATTATCCTTTTTTTGGTATGTGACAGAGGTTTTTATTATCTATAATAGAGAGTAGAAAGCCATTTTTTAAAAAGACACAGCACTAAATAATTGTCTAATTAGCATGTATCAAGAAGACAGAAAAAAAATTCCATTAGAAATTCTTAGGGAGAGCTCATAGCAAACCAGTTGTATAAGCTTGCCTTCTCCTGTGGCATATAGGAAAACGCCTTCTAGATTTGATGCTCTGTGTCAACGTAGGCCTGAGGAGTAGAGCAGATATTGATGTGATACAGATGGTGAGAATGAGGTTTAGGAAGAATGGGGCACTTGTGGGACATCACATGAGAGTTAACTGACAATGGAATCCAGCTTCCCTGGGGACACTTCCAATTCAAAGTTTTTCTCCTTGCTAACACACACACACATGCACATGCACACACATGCATAGATACACTCACAAGCATACACACACACACACACACACACACACACACACACATACACATACACACTGCTCCTACTCTTTGCAATATATTATAACATGACACAATTGAATATAAGATCCTTTGCACCCAATGTTTGCAAAAGTAGCATGGCATCCTTTCTCCAGGAAGTGAAAAGCACCTTGGAAATAGCTCACATTACCAGTGAATGATTACGTCTTACACCCTGAGTGCTGCTGATTACAAATTGGGAGGCTGGGGCGTGATGCAGTGGAACAGACAGCCATGATCATTCCAACGTCCAATGAAACAACAAAAAGCAAGTCCGTTACCATCGACCAATGGAAATGAGGCTGTACCAGCTTTACCGTCTAGGCCCTGCCATCTCCTCCACTCAAAACAGCCAATACATGTGAGCAGGCTCCTGATCCCACCTGTAACCTGCAATGGAAAAAGAGATAGATAAAGTCCGAACCAAATTCACACAATATCTTTCCACAAATGCAGCCCTTCAAAGGATAATAAAGGGAAAATACCAACACAAAGATGGAAACTACACCCTAGAAAAAGCAAGAAAGTAATCCTTTAACAAAACTAAAAGAAGACAGCTACAAGAACAGATTCTCAACTTTAACAACAAAAATGACAGAAAGCAACAATTACTTTCCTTTGATTTCTTTTAACATCAATAGACTGGATTCCCCAATAAAAAGACATAGACTAACAGACTGGTTACACAAACAGGACCCAACATTTTACTGCTTACAGGAAACCCACCCTCAGGGATAAAGACAGACACTACTTCAGAGTAAAAGGCTGGACAACAATTTTCCAAGCAAATGGTCTGAAGAAACAAGCTGGAGTAGCCATTTTCCAAAAAGACTTAAAATTCCAAATCATTTAGATTTGACTTTAAAGCATAGTTTCTTTTTTAAAAAACATATATATATACTTATTCTGTGTGTGGAACTGGGGCAGGTGTGTGTGTGTGTGTGTGTGTGTGTGTGTGTGTGTGTGTGTGTGTGTGGTCCAACTTGCAGGTATTTTTCTTCCATCAAGTAGGTTCTGGGTATGGAACATAAGCCTTGGCATCAGGACCCCTTTCGTGCTAAGTACTCTTGACAACGACACAACACATTTTTACATTTAACATTCGGATTTTGGATTTTTTTGTTTTGTTTGGTTTGGTTTGGTTTTTCGAGACAGGGTTTCTCTGTATAGCCCTGGCTGTCCTGAACTAGCTTTGTAGACCAGGCTGGCCTCGAACTCAGAAATCCGCCTGCCTCTGCCTCCCGAATGCTGGGATTAAAGGCGTGCGCCTCCACGCCCGGCCGGATTTTGGAGATTTATATTATAAAATTATAGTTATAGTGTATAAAATATCTAATTTATATTTATGTTATATTTATATCCTATTAATTATATTATATAAAACATTTAAATTTATATTCATTTATATTTATGAATATTTTATTATAAAATTGTATTTTAAAAATTACAAAAATTTATAAATATTTAAATATTCTTATAATGAGAATCCTGACATAATAGCCTGGTTTTCTCAGTTTGTCTCTTTATTTAACACTGCTTCTCTATGTAGAACATGCAAGGGATACTTAGTGATGTCAGAGGGATAGCTAAACTGGTCTTCTTTTGTCAGATTATATACATAATTATTGTACCTACTGATGTATGGCTGCCAAATAAAATACAGAATGCCTAGGGAAACTTTAACATTAGATAAATATTAAATATAGCCTTAGCCTTAAGTATTTCGAATAAACTCTGATCACGGCACACAAACATTTATCCATTCTTTATTTGAAATCAAATTTAATGAGAAAATGTAATTTTATTTTCTAAACCTGCTAACCCGGTTTCTGACAGACAGTAAATGTTCATTAATACTATTTTTGTAATTGAGTTTCTATAGCCCCTAACAAATAGTAACAAATGTGATTTTCTATGATTTGACTGTTCCCAAAGCCTTCCTGTATTCATAACCACGCTGAACCTTGTAATGAGTGAGTTTAATCCCCTTACCAGGTGAGAAATTAAGCCTGTAGCCGTGTTCCACTGACTGCAGAGTAACCCGAGCATGCTCTACAGTACTTCCTGGACATCCAGCATATGAAACAAACACACTGTGACTAACCGGGACTGACACATGCGCAGTTTTAAATGCTGATGACCGCTACTAATATTAGTAAAGGGATATCAGTGTGCCTATGGGTTTGTTGTTCGTTTATCTCGAGACAACATCTTGCTGTGTAGCCCTGGCTAGCCTGATACTCACTCTGTAGGCCCAGCAGGTCTGTCCTTTGCAATACTCTTCCTGCCTCAAAGCCTCCTGTGTGCTGGGAGTTCAGATGTGCACCACCATGCCTGGCCGAGCATACTTCTATAATGGTATCACGAGCTCCTTTCAGAGACCACAGTTGCTTTGTTTTCGGTTGTCTGACTAAAGAACTGTGCAATAAATGTTTTATGAGGAAATTAAACATTCAGATTATTGCTATATTTTCCCAGTAGGAACTGATATCAATGTTGATACCATCTGTGGAGAGCTAGTCTTATCCCTGGTGGCTCATATTTACTAATCTGTGCTAGCTTGTGAAATGGACGGTGTTAGCCCATTTTATAGATGAAGAAACTGAGGTGTAGGGATCAGTCATTTTCCTGTCTATTTGGCTAGTATGCAGTGAACTGGGAGGTTTATCTCCAGGATCTGGATCAGAGTCTACATTGGATTTTTTTCATATGATTAAAATTGTATCTCTTCTTTGATATGGGGAATATTTACATATGTGTCCTTTGACATATGAGGATTGAATAAATACAATTTTATTTTCATTTGTGAAAAGGGGCTTTCAAATATCGTTTGCTTGCTCTCTGGCTTAATGTTTAAACCTCTACAGCAGTGGTCCTGACCCTTCCTAATGTTGTGACCCTTTAATACAGTTCCTCATGTTGTGGTGATCCCCACCCCCAACCATAAAATTACATTGTTGCTACTGTGCAACTGTAATTTTGATAACGTTACAAATCATAATGCAAATATTTCTGTTTTCTGATGATCTTCAGTGACTCTTGAAAAAGGGTCATTCAACCCTCAAATGGGGCGCGACCCACAGGTTGAGAACCATGGCTCTATCATATGATATTTACACTCAGATACAGAGAAATGCGTTGGAGTGTTTCTTTGTGATGTCATCCCTTGCTCTTGCATTTGGAAAGAGAAGCACAGGTCCTGTTCTAAACTTGGTATGCTCCACTATGGCTTTCTAAAGACTCCACCCAGAAAGAGAGCCTTCAGGACATCAGCCTCAGGCAGTTCTCCTTGGCTCCTCTAAGCCTGAAATGTTTGACATCGGAAGAAAGAGTTACGTTTTTTCTTTGTGAGCCATTCCACTTTTCCCTGTCAACCATCCCCTTATCCCCCACTTTTTGACTTTCTGGTGCCAGGGTTGGAACCCAGAACCTTGAACACACGGAGCTACTGTTCTTCTTCCGAACCTCTTACCTTATCTTCAGGGACAATATTTGCTTCACTAGCATCATATCTGAAAACACTAAAGAAGAGCACATATCACTTTGTGTTTATGTATGTATGTATGTATGTATGTATGTATGTATGTATCTGTGTGTATATATGTATGTATGTATGTATGTATGTGTGAATGTATGTATGTGTATAAGTATGTATCTGTGTATCTGTGTGTGAGTGTATGTATGTGTATGTGTGTGTATGTATGTGTATGTGTGTATCTATGTGTGTGAGTGTATGTGTGTATGTATGTATGTGTATGTGTGTGTGTATCTGTGTATCTGTGTGTGTATGTGTGTGTATGTGTATCTGTGTATCTCTGTGTGTGTATGTGTAGGTGTGTATCTGTGTGTGTATATCTGTGTATGTGTGTGTGTATGTGTATCTGTGTATTTCTGTGTGTATATGTATATGTGTGTATCTGTGTGTGTGAGTGTATGTGTGTGTATGTATGTATGCATATGTATGTGTATCTGTGTGTGTGTGCCTGCACATGCCACATGGCGATGAACATACCCCATGCTCACTCTATGACCAGAGAGCATAGGCTGTTCTATTCCGTCACTCTCTTCTTTACTCTCTCTGAGGCAGAGCATATCACTGAACGTGGAGATGGACTGGCAGCCAGCAAGTCTCAGTGTTCCTCTGTCACTACCCTCCCAGCCTGTGGGCTTGAGGGATTGGAACTCAGGTCTTGGTACTTGCACAACATCGCAAGTGCTCTCTCCCAGTGAACCATCATTCTAGCCCCACACAAAGGTTTTTATTTTCCTTTTTTCTCTTTTCTTTTGTTCTGTTCTGTTTTTAAGAAAACCAGTTACTAATCCAAAATTTCCAAATTTCAGAACAACAATAATAAGGCCTTATCCTAAGCCCCATGCTTTAGCAGATTTCATCTCATTTCTCACAGACGACGACGACCCTGGCATCATACGCTCTCTTCCCCGTACAAATCAAACCAAGGCGCTAACGTCACTATAGTCAGCACTTCTAACAGACTTTCTTGTGGATGAAATAGTGTCCAACCCAGGAGCTAAATACTTATCCGTGTTTTTTTTTTTTTCTTTCTGTCAAATATTAGTGTTCTAGAAGATTCTGGAACTTTCTCACACCCGCCTGCTTGTTAGTTGAGGACAGGAAACACTCTAAGCATTCACTTTCTATGCACACAGTTTTAAATGGTGGAAAACACGCACGTGCAAGTTCTAATGGCCTCACAGGATAGAAAGCTGGATGTTGCCTGGTTATCTTTTATGTCAGCCACAAGATGGTACCATTGCACAGCCTAGAGAGAGCATCAGTCAGCAGAGACTCTCTAGCGTCTCCTGTTACATATCCCATGGAGGAACCTTGTCTTTATAAATTCTACAGTATATAAGCACTTATCTCATCCCCATCGAAAGCATAAAGGAAATTTGCATATCCTGTAACTTGATCTATTTTTTTCTCTCACCCACAACATCAAGACTCTGTTCTGTTTACAAAAGCTTTAGGATTGCCTTCGCTTCTACTGAAGGAGAAACTTGTCATTTGAATGCTGAGAGTTAGTGGGGCTTACCTGAAACCCCTTTACCTTCAAGCCTGTTGGCAGACCTTCCCTTTCAGAAGGGGCTGACTCTAGGGCATATTGGGGTGGGGGTGGGGGGTCAGCTCTCCAAAATGATCTGAAGTTCATTTTTGAAACATGGAGAATGACTAAGGGCAGTATGTTATGCCAGAAGACAAGATTTGTACTTAAGATCAAGCAGAGAGTAGGCAGAGCATCATTTATAATAGTGGAAATTTGGAAGCATTGTTAACACCAATGGTAGGGCATAGGGTGAAATGATCATACCAGAGGATTGCTGCTGCAGACGCTAACTAGTAGAATATAGAAGAATGTTTTTAGCTTGTGAGACAATGCACACAAAACAGTGTTACTTGATAGTGTGTGTGTGTGTGTGTGTGTGCGTGCGCGCACGCGTGTGCGCACGCGCGCCATTCAGTCATGGAGTACTGACATCCTAACACTGTACTAGGAATTCTTTAGCCCCAGTTTATCTCGGGCAAGCTTCAGATTGCCTGAGACAATCACTCCTAAAGACAAAGACTTATTTTGGCTCACATTTACAGTGGTTCCGGCCCAGGATTAGTTGCCCCTTTGATTTAGGTCTATAGCCAGGCAGCTCTGCATATAGAGCTGTCACAGCAGAGCCAGGACACAAAGATGCCAGGGTACCACAGTCCCTTGGAAGGGTGTATCCCAAAGGACATAGTTCTCCTCTTAGTGGCTGCCGTTTAAAGATACCACCATCTTCCCAACAGTGAGACCTTCATATTTAAGGCATCATTGATAGGTGAGATCTGAGAACACCATTTTCATCCCCAGGACCCATAGTGCTGCCAGGAAAGTCCAGTTTCACGTAAGTAAGCATGCTGTCACATGATTGGAACATTCTGAGATGTGGTATTGGATAATCAGACTCTTATCTTTCTGGTACATTTTTGTGCCTTCTGAAAGCATTGATGGGAGACTTACTAGTACCTGGTCACTGCGTGAGACACCTAGGTGACTATCCCAGAGGCTTCGCTGTCTGTTAGGGGCTCCGAGGGACAGTGGTGTCGCTACTGCTCTAATGGGAGGAAGGGAGAGCATGAGGGGACGGGCAAGAACAGCAGTCTGTCGAGGCTAGATGGACTTGCAGAGCTATATCTCACTTCCCAGCTATTTTTAGACGTATCCAGGAAAGTCGTCTACTTCAGCAGATCTGAACCCCTAAGAAATACTGCGGGCAGCAAGTCTTTCCACTTTTGGTCACCAGACAGTCCCCTAAATTAGTTGAATCTGGAAAGTTCTAAATTTGAGGCAATTTTTTTTAATGCATAGCAGTTAGAATTTAAGTGCAAACACTGTGTGATTTTTTTTTTTCTGGCTTTTTATATGCACGCATGGCTTTGCTCATAGTCCTTGGCTATTCTCCATTAGCTGGGGGGCAGCTGGCTTAACAGCACATGTCTGCTCATCTCTCCAGGGCATCATTCACATGCTAAAGCCTCAGGGTGGACTTGTCTTCTCTTTTCTAACCAAATCCCAGTCCTAATCTTACCAACCAAGACACACCTCCTAGCAGGCGCTTAATGAAATTCCCACAATACTAACCTGGGCTATCGCACATAGGCAGGATGAGACTCTTCCTGACCCCATCTTCTGGTTAGCTACTTGATTTTTTTAGGTGCAGTGGGAAGCAGAAATATAGGACCTTTCTTCAAAAGGCAGGAGAAAAAATTCTCACTATTAAAAGTACTTAAACATAAATATTAAATGTTTTTCTTTCTTTAGCAGTCTTTTCTCCTCTTCACTTGTTATAGAGTGTACTTTTTGCCACATAACACTGGGTGACGAACATTTCGATTTTTTTAGCCTGAATTTTAGCATCCATCTTTACATTGTCAAAGCCAATTTCATTCTTTCAGTTTTAAATTTAAAATATTTTGACATAGCGTTGTGTGGTTTATTATATAAAACTGATGTTTTGAAGGTCACATCCACTGTGGAATGATTAAATCTAGCGGATTAACAAATGCCTTTACCTCACATAATTCTTGGTTTTGTGACCAAGAGCAACAATAGCAACATCCCCTCCCCTTCTCCATTTCTCAAGAACATTATTAACTGCTGTCAGTCAGGAGGCAGAAGGAACGAGGGGAATATGTGGGGCCAGAGCCATTGCTGGGCTCTTTATGAGAAGAAAGGGCAGAAGAATGAAGAGCGGTTGAGCATCTCTCTGGCTGTGTAGTGAGTGGTAAGAATTCTGGTGAGCTCTGAGCTATAGGAGGGGTCCCTAGTTGTCCGTGGGGACCTAGCTGGCCCTTGGGACACGAGTGGAGAGGAATATTGCCTCTCAGTAAAAAGCCAACCTTGAGGATGTGCACTGGAGCGTTTCTGCAGACTAGTTGCTCTGCAGAGCAAAGCCACATTCACAGATAAGCTTGCTTGGCTAACCATGGTGTGGGCTACCCCCCACCCCCTTTGGTCCACAATGTCTCCAAGATATAAAAACATCATAAAATACAGAAAATTGAAACACACCATTAATACAACACATATAACAAAGGTTCAAAAACTAAACTTATTCAGCACAACAAGATGGCGGCAACAGAGTGTGAGACCCAGTACTGAGCACAGGGCCCTGGGCACCTGAAGCTGTCAGTGGCTTTGCCTTTGCAAAGTCCATTTTCTTTCTTTTGTTGTTGAGCCAGGGTCTTCCTATATAGCTCTGGCTGGCCTCAAACTCACTATGTAGCTCAGTGTAGCTCCTGACTCAGAATTCTCCTGCCTCAGTCTTCCTAGAGCTAGGATTACAGGTGTGTGCCAACATGAATTCTTTCCAGCTCAATCACACATAGAGACAGGCTCATTTGAATATGTGTTACAAAGTTGCATGTTTAAAGTTACAGGGTTCTCCCAGGAGCAGGGCAGACAAGACCCAGGACCAGAAGAAGACTCAAAAGGACTCAGCCACAGGTTTGGACAGTTGAGGCCAGTAGACATGCAAGGCTGGGGATGGGGAGGAGTCCCCACTGGCAGGTCTGGCAAGAAAAAGCTTCCCAACTGCTCACACTGGGCTAAATTTGTGGGCAGAACACCAGCCTTAGGTAGGGAGTGTGCAGACAACATATGGAGCTTGAGAGTATCAGCACATAATAGGAGGGATAGCGTTAGGAATAGGAGGTATCCATTGGAAGATATGGAGTTGGCCTGGGGACAGCCCACGGGCCGGAGGGAGGAACTCAACAGTTCCTTCTCCAGACATTGTTCCACAGCTGCCTTCAGGCCTCTGTCCTCTCCAGCCAGGATTTGTCACAAATGTGTACTAGATGAGCATGTGGAAAGATAGTGTTCCTCTAAGCCTAGCCTGAGAATCAACCAGATTTAAAAAGGTTGAACCAAGACGTTTATACAAAGACTTAAAAAAAATGAAGATACTAAACTTTTCTTATTATAAAAGTTTCTAAGCCGGGCATGGTGGCACACACCTTTAATTCCAGCACTTGGGAGGCAGAGGCAGGTAGATTACTGAGTTCGAGGCCAGCCTGGTCTACAGAGTGAGATCCAGGACAGCCAGGGCTACACAGAGAAACCCTGTCTCAAAAAAACAAAACCAAAAAAAAAAGTTTCTATATCTTATAAATCAGTAAAATGGAAAAAAAATCTAAGCAAGCACAATTTTGGGTCACTGTCAACATTTAGAGGTATACACAGTCAGTATTTCACCTTTGTAATCTCCTCTCTTTGAGACAAAAATGAGAGTCTCTTCTGTTATTTGGGGGTACTGTCTCTTTTACTCAGGGGACTTTCAACTGACTAATGTTTCTCATGTACTTGTGTACTCATCTTGAGCCTCCCTGAAACAGAACCACAAAGATGTCCCCTCTCGCCTTCTCTAGTGCCCTAGAAGTCTCTCTTGAAGTCTTCATCTAGTGCCAAGGGCTCAGTGCTTGGGTGCTTCAGGAAGTGTACATGTGCAGAGTGCTGTGGCTCATGCCTTCAGTCTCAACACTCAGGAGTTGGAGGCAGGCAGATCTATGAGTCAGAGGCCAGCCTGGTCTGCAAACCAAGTTCTAGGACAGCCAGGGCTGTTATATAGAGAAGCACTGTCTCAAAAAAAAAAAAAAAAAGGCACACATGAGATGATAAAATGATTGAACAAAGTCTATGATAATAATTTGATTTTAAAATTAAGTAAAAATGATATGCTATCTTTATTATAAGAAACAATCAAATGTACATATGTTAAATATTACGTGTGATACATTTTCTAGCTTAGACACCTGACCATGTCCAGCTTCTGTTTCTTCTGTACCTCCACACCAGCCAGATGAATTTAAGGTTCATCAACATTCATGCAACAGAGACTAGGATCAAACTCAAATTCCTGAAAAACCTTGCAGGTTGGAATAGTAACTCAAACGAACCGAGTCTAGGGAGAGTCAACAGAGAGAGAAAGTCCTTCTGGATAGCTGAAAATCTAGCAAGAAGCATGATGACGCACATAACACCAGAGCATCCGTGAGGCCTCTGGGGCAGTGCTGAGACTGGCAGAGAAAGACCAGGATGCTTCAGAGTTCTGTGTGAATGATGGTCTTCACTCAGTGCAGACAGCCACGTGGAAAAAGCAGCTCTGAGCTGATACAAAGCCCCGAGAAGTACGAGCTCCGGGAAGTACAAGCTTTGAGCTGATACTAAATTCCCACAAGTACGAGCTCTGAGTTGATACCAACGCCCCAAGAAGTACAAGCTCTGAGCTGATACCAATGCCCCGAGAAGTACGAGCTCAGAGGTGGTACCAAAGCCCCGAGAAGGACGAGCTTTACGGGAAGATAATGTGCTGCTGGTTTTTATTTGGCTTCAGGTCTCTGAATCTTTTTACTGTCTCTCCATTCATGAATTGTTTTTTAATTATTCGCTTTTGCCTTGAACATTGGGCTTTGTGTGTGTTAGATGAAGCTAATTCAGTTGTGGTTCATGGTTTTAACTCATCCAGAGCCGTTGGAACCTTGATTTGATCACTGGGACTCCTAAGCCAACTCTCCCTGCCATATGTGCATCTGATCAGCATGCTGTTATATTACAGCTCCAGGGACAGGTAAGAAATGGAGGTTTTGGAAGGGTAACTGCTAGCCCAAACCATTCCAGCTAGGATGTACCAAAGCTGGGTCTTTTGACCTTCACACAAATGTTCCTTCGGTGGTTGAATACTTTCTGGGGATAACTTTGAATTTATGTGTAGCTATATTAGAACCCACATACCAGACTCTTGAGTTGATATTATTGTTTGCATTTTTAGATGAGACTCTTTGAAAGGGTAAAGATTTTTGTTTCAAGTAAAAGAACAAAGTAAGTGCTATGTATGAGTTGTTGCAGAGAATAATTAGGTGAGAAAGAAATCTGCCCTTTCTGATATTCTTTTATAAAAATATTATTTATTTATTTATTTTATGTGTGTGAGAACACTCGTGTTGTCTTCAGACCCACCAGAAGAGGGTATTAAATCCAATTACAGATGGTTGTGAGCCACCATGTGGTTGCTGGGAATTGAACTCAGGACCTCTGGAAGAGAGCAGCCAGTGCTCTTAACCTCTGAGCCATCTCTTCAGCCTCCTTTTTGATAGTCTTAAAATACTTAGAGGCTTCAGTTTTCAATGAATTAAGATGATGGGTGAACGAGGATTATTAAAAGAAGAGGGCTCCAAGTTCTAATGAGCAATAATGCTAGCTAGAAGCTACAGAACAGTGTATGAAACTCCAGAGATTAAACTGATGTCCCCAAAGGGTGTGCTATGAGAAAACATGCAAACCTTATGTGGGATTCTGGATGGAATTTTAAGCCCCGTTCTCTGCATTTAAACATAGAGAGGTTGAGAGAATTTTCAGTGCGTCCTCTGGAACATGATTTGTTCTGTTACATTAAAGTTCGGGCTGCACGGCCAAGATGTTGACTACGCTAACTGAAAGGTGTTAGAAGAGGTTTATTAACTTGAAACAAAATTCCTACCTTGCCTCAAGTATTTGCCAGCAAACTTGGGGCCAACCAGCTCCACTTCAAATAGAATAATCAAAGTTGAGACCTGGAGTAGGTCTCTTTAGAATCCATTCTAGCCCAGGCTAACTCTTTCTATTTTTGGCATAGAGTCTGGCTCCATAGACTAGTCAGGCCTTGAACTTATTATGGTCCTCCTGTTTCAGCTTCCCCAGCTGCTGGGATTACAGGGATGCGCCACCATGCCAGCTCCCATTTCCTTCTTTGTTGATGATGAAGAGCCGAGGTCCCGAGACCAATGCAGCTTGATGAAAGTCATTGTGTGGCTTGGGCCAGTGGTCTTGCTTGGCTGAAGAATAGGGTTGTCATGAGCTCCTTCCCAAAGCTCTTTCTGTTCCCCACCTTGTGATGTGCAGTTGCTCTTTGGCTCAGAAAATCCACTAATAAGGACTACTCAGGATGGTTTATTTTATTTGGAGACATTAAGAACATTTTTTTAAAACCCCCTTTTAGGATATAAAATGAAAACCTCCAGTTATAAACCTGATATAAATGATTTTTCGATGATTCTCTCTGAGAGCAGCCATGCCACGAGATGCTTCTGGTGGCTTGCGTAAGCAAGAGCAGATGGTGCGTAAGTTGAGCTAACTAAGAGGAACAGTCATGCAGTAAAAGTTTGTTGGCTTTGGAAATTGTACTTGGTTGTAATTTCTAAATTTCTGTGGACTTTGCCTTTCTGACTATAACCTGAAGGTGATAGTATTTTCATTCATTCTTTCGAATAAAACAATATACTAATAGCATCCAGCCTAATACATACTTACATAGAACACACCTATGTTTACATAGAACAAAGACCACGTTTTTTTCCTTTCTAGGCCTTTCTTCTTTTTATACATGCTAGTTTTGGAGATCAAGGAAGGCTTTGATGATGAAGTTAAGTCTTAAAGGATGCATAATTAATTGATCATGGTGCAGGTGAGGAAAAAAAATCACAATTATTTCAAAGCGAGGCAGCACCCATATGCACAAAGACTGCAGAGAGAACACTCGGGAATCATGGAATGACAGCCGCTACGGCTCAGAAGCCTTGGGGATGATTTGGGGAGTTAATTTTAAGGGCAATGGAGAAATCACTAGAGAACTTTCTGAATTCGAGTTTACCATTTTGTTTCTAACATTCGGGATCTGTGACTCCGGGCAAACTGTGGATAGAGATTACTACCACAAAGGTAGAGTATCATTTGTTCCTGGACTGGGGGGCAGAGGCAAGAGATTAGCCACTCCTGGTGGTCCACCACTAGAGGGAGCCGGTGGCCTTCCGTGGTTTATGGTTACTTGGATGACAAGGTGGCATTGGCATTTGACTCAACAATTTGGCCATTTTCCAGGGACCGGGCCATTATGGCAGTTGGTGGCTAGTAACCGGCCCCTGCACTCTCTGCACAACCATATGTCCAGACACTACTGAGAGTCCTGGGCCCGGAGCCTCTAGCCAGCTTAGAACAAAGGCAGCCTGAAAAGGCTTCTTGCTGTTAGCATGGAGATTTCGGGAGCATTCATCCTTTGAACAGCCCCTTTACAGGAGAACGTTTGTGTGCTTCCAGAATGTGAAGGAAGGTTCATGGTTTTTAAAATTCATGAATTGCGTGGAATGGAACGTTCTTTCTCCAAGTCTGAGGAAGAAACAGAGAGGCTGTGTCCTCATGACACCCAAGCTTCGGGTCATCTCTGGAAAAAAAAATCCAGTCAAACTGTTTATTGGAAATGGTATAAATACCCCCCTCCCCCACCACACACATCATCTCAAAAAAAGGTTGAGGTTTTTTTGTGTTTTCGTTTTTTTCAAAACTAATTAATTATTTATTTTTAGCTTTTGAACTCAAGGCTTTGGATTCACTCAGCCTCAGGCAACTAGCTCAGAAAATTTAGCATTTCTCTTTTCTCTTTCAAATTACTCTAAAACAATTATTAAGCCTTGGTGAGGCCTATATACTAAAGTGAGAATATGGCTAGGAGTTTTCAAGCTCCTCTCCACGTTTAGCTCTCTCTGGCTTCCCTGGTCTCTTTTCTTCCCGTCTTCTGAGCATCCAATGCCCTTGTGCTCATGAACCTATGAACACATCCCCTCAACCTCTCCTTCCCAACACTCTTAAAAGAAACCCCAGAATCTGAGTCAGAAACAAAGACATTTAACTATATGTGGTTTGGTGGACTCTTAACGTGTGAGTGTCTAGCTCTTTGACTTTTTTGTGTAGAAGGAAGGGACATCATAACTGTGTAGAAGCAAGGTATCATACTGTGGCTTCATAAAATGAATTAGGTAGTATTCCTTCTGTTTCCATTTTGTGGAATAGTTTGAGAAGTATTGGTATTAGGTTTTCTTTGAAGGTCTGATAGAATTCTGCACTAAAACCATCTGGTCCTGGAATTTTTTTGGTTGGGAGACTATTGATGACTGCTTCTATTTCCTTAGGGGTTATGGGACTGTTTTGGTGGTTTATCTGGTCCTGATTTAACTTTGGTATTTGGTATCTGTCTAGAAAATCATCAATTTCATCTAGATTTTCCAGCTTGCCAGTTTTGTTGAGTATAGGCTTTTGTAGTAGTAGAATCTAATGTTTTTGTTTGTTTGTTTGTTTGTTTAGATTTCTGATTTTGTTAATTTGGATGCTGTTTCTGTGCCCTTTAGTTAGTTTGATTAAGGGTTTATCTATATTGTTGATTTTCTCAAAGAACCAGCTCTCAGTTTTTATGATTCTTTATATAGTTCTCTTTGTTTCTAATTGGTTTATTTCAGCCCTGAGTTTGATTATTTCCTGCTATCTACTTTACTACTCTTGGGTGTGTTTGCTTCTTTTTGTTATAGAGCTCTCAGATAAATTAAGTTGCTCCACTATATTCATGGCAGCCTTATTTATAATAGCCAGAAGCTGGAATCAACCCAGATGTCTCTCAATGGAAGAATGGATACAGAAAATGTAATAACTTTATACAATGGAATACTACTCAGTTTTTAAGAACAATGACTTCATGTATTTTGCTGGCAATGGATGGAACTAGAAAATATCATCCTGAGTGAAGTAACCAAGACCCAAAAGGACATACATGGTGTGTCCTTACTGATAAGTGGATATTAGCCCAAAAGCTCAGAATATTGTTCATGATATAACTCACAGACCATACGAAGCTTAACAAGAAGGAAGGCCAAAGTGTGACTGCTTCAATCCCACTTAGAAGGGGGAGCAAAATACTCACAAGAGGCAGAGGGAGAGAAGAACCTGGGTGGGAGAGGGGAAGGAGAGGGAGAGGGAGAAAAGGCAGGGCGGGACCAGGTATGGGAGGAAACAGGAGAGAAGTACAGAGGGCCAGGAGAATGAATAGAAATAAGTAGCAGTGGGGAGGGGCAAGATGAACCTCTTGAAAATCCCAGATGCCAGGGATACCAGTGGTTCCCAAGACCCAACAGGTAGGGGAAATAGAACCTGTAGAGACCACATACAGTAGAGTAGATAGGCATGGCCAACAGTGGAGGGAGGGGGCCAGTCACCCATCTCAAAATTTGTAACCCAGAAGTGTTTCTGTCTAAAGGAAACACAGAAACATAAAATGGAGCAGAGATAGAAAGAAAAGCCATCCAGAGACTGCCTCACCTGACTAAGACAGCTGCAGATACTCAAAGCCAACCATTGAACTGAGGTCGGGGACCTCAATGGAAGAGTTAGGGGAAGGACTGAAGTAGGTGAAGGGGATTACAACCCCACAGGAAGAACAACAATATCAACTAACTGGACCCCACAGAGCTCCCAGGGACTAAACCACCAGCCAGAGAGTACACATGGGTGGTTCCATGGCTCCAGCTACGTGTTGCAGAGGATGGCCTTATCTGACTTCAATGGGAAGGGAGGTGCTTGGTCCTGTGGAGGCTTATTGCCCCAACAAAGGGGGATGCTGGAGGGGTGTGGCAGGAGTGGGTGAGTGGGTGGAGAGGACCCTCTTAGAGGCAAATGGGAGGAGGGATAGAGAGAGGGGTTTTCAGAGGGGAGACCAGGAAATGGGACCCCTCTGCAAATCTTCTGCAAGTTGAAATGTAAATAAATAAAATATTAATAAAAAATTGTCTCTATCCCAGGGGATATCATTCCTTCAGTCCCATCCACCAGTGTGTAGCATGTCTGCAGGGACCATAACTGTTAGGAGAGATGGCAGGTTAAGACACTAAGTACTGAATCCTCTAAGGCCGTTCTCAACTTCCTCAAGGCTACGGCCCTTTAATATAGTTCCTCACGTTGTGGTGACCACCACCAATAGCATTATTTTTGTTGCTACTGTTATGAATCATAATGTAAATCTCTGGGCTTTTCCATGGTCTTAGGAGACTCTATGGAAGGGTCATTCGACCAAAGGAGAGCAACCCACAGGCTGAGAACCACTGCTAATAGACAACTTGTCTAATAGAGCTATCGTTTTCAAAAGTCATGGGATATGTTTGTAAGTTAAAAATATCCCATTTCTTTTCACTCCAAAATAGAATCATTTTACTATTTATTTATTTATTTATTTATTTATTTATTTATTTATTTATTTAATTTTTCAAGGCAGGGTTTCTCTGTTAGCCTTGGCTGTTCTGGAACTCACTTTGTAGACCAGGCTGGCCTCGAACTCAGAAATCCGCCTGCCTCTGCCTCCCGAGTGCTGCTATTAAAGGCGTGCGCCACCATGCCCGGCTTACTTTTTTCCCTTATTTTAAAAGCATTAAGTGATGCCAGCATAAAGACATAAAATATAAACCGAGTGTAATAGGGAAATAGAGACAAAGTGAAATGACATATCTGACCCTAGACTTATGAAATAATCACCATTAAAATATTAGCATGTTGGGACATAACATTTAAAATATTTCTGTTGCGTGCATATATATTTTTCATACAGAAATAGCTGACCTATCATGGTCACTATTGTCTAATGTGACTTCATTCACTTATTTTCAGATCATACATTTTAAATACAGCATTATTTTTACTGGTGGCTTATGGTGTCTGTGACTGAAAACACCATCATTTATTTAAGAAGTTTGACCAGTAAAATGGGAAATGTTCAGACTTGAAAATGGCCAACTATCATATTTGAACCTTCTCTTTGCCCAAAAGGTGCACCGCTATACCTTGAAGAAGAAATTTGCTGGTGTGCACTTAAGGTATTGTTCTGGCCACTTTTTCAAGATTAATTTTAGAGGCAGGACCAGAGGCTACACAGAATTTCAGAGTGATTAGCTACTCTATCGGATGAGACTTCTTCTGTAGTCTGAGAGATATTATAAGATTGAATAAGAACGACCAAGTATTTTAAATAAGAGCCTTATATGTTCCATTTGGCTTTTATTCAAGTTTAACCCAACACAGCAGGCTTTATAACATGGCCACTCATTTATTACCAGTGGTATGTGCTCTCAGTATGTAATAGGTCATGCTTGGTAGGGATTATATGCAGCCTGCTAATGAAGGAAGGCTTCAGAAGAGGAGTTGAAGACAAGGCATGAAGATTCCAGAAAGCTCTTCTGTAGCACCTGACTAGGAGTCCTGCCATGCTCCCCCATAACTTGGAACAGACCCTAACAAGAATAATGGTGAATCTGTGTAACTCAATGTACTAAGCTTCATGACCATTTGCTGCAGATGGTGCTAAGCACAGATTAGAAGTATTTACACACATATGCTTTCTGAGCAGAAGTACAGTATAGGTAGACTTCACAAATATGAAGGGGAAACCAGTCTGTGATAAATGTTGCTCAGGGCGTGTTTGCTGAGGCTGTAACGGAGGTTGGGGGACTCTAATTCTGGGATACTGGAGGCTGAGAAATTAAAGTCTTTTTCAATGCTAACCACTCCCACTGTGGGAAATGATCCTTAGGGTTCTTAGCTGATACACAGGATAGAATTCTGCTCCAAATCTTGTGTTTAGTTTACACACATCTTAAATGTGCTTGAGGAACATTAACATTCATTCTTAAAGTAAATTCATTTTTATTTTTGTGCCCTAAATTTCTCAGTTTATTACATTAAAGCAATCAAATCATTTAAAACCATCTTTGATTATTAAGAATTACTGGTTATTGATCACTACTTTCTTTCTCCTCCTCTTTCTCCTTTTTGGTGGTTTTCTAGGTCAAGTCTGTCTCTTGGGATTAATAAAACTGCTTTCTAATTTACCAAATAAACAACAGAGTGGTTTCTCACTTCTTGTTTTCTCTTTCTTTGTCCTTGTTTGATTTTTAATTACAGATCCAGTCTCATTCAGCAACGGGGGTGGGAGTGGGGGAGGGGTTACACTTCCTTGGATTATACTGGCCATTGTTTAAAATATTTGGGGGGAAATTGTGTTTGTACAAAACATTTGCAGGTAATTTTTATCATTGTTATTCATGTAGTATTTATCTTATACTAGACATCATGAACAATCTAGAGATGCCTTTAAAGTATATAGAAAGATATGTGTTATATACAGATATTAGTCATTTTCTATGGGAAACTTGTGCATTCATGATTTATTTTGGGGGGGGCTAGTTATGGGAGAATCCTGGAATGGACCTCATCCAGATATTAAGAGACTACTATATTTCTCTTTTGCTTCTTTCTTTCTTTCTTTCTTTCTTTCTTTCTTTCTTTCTTTCTTTCTTTCTTTCTTTCTTTCTTTCTTGTTTTTCCAGACAGGGTTTCTCTGTGTAGCCCTGGCTGTCCTGGAACTCACTCTGTAGATCAGGCTGGCCTTGAACTCAGAAATCTGCCTGCCTCTGCCTCCCAAGTGCTGGGATTAAAGGCGCGTGCCACCACCACCTGTCTTTTGCTATTTTCTTTTACGTCTCTTCTTCCAACTCTCTTAATTGCATTTCTTTCTCCTTCAAATTAGGCACATTTTATGCTTTGCCATCATCTCCGAGTGGTCTTTCTAGATCCTTCTCTCGGTCTGCAGAGTTTTTGGGTTTTTCCAATCGCATGGTGTGTTCACAATGGCTGGGTTCCCAACCCCCGTGTGCTTTTTCTGCCCACCATCATCTTTGAGTGAGCATGACTAAATAGCCCTCCAAATAACTGTGTGTGGGGGCAGTATGTGCACATATTCATTGGTGTGTGTGCATATATGTGTGGAGGTGCTTAGGTATGTAGCACAAGCCTGATGTCAACATTTGGTACCCTCTTGGATCACTCTCAATATTTAATAGATCACGCTTGGTAGGGATTATATGCAGCCTGCTAATGAAGGAAGGCTTCTGAAGAGAAGTTGAAGACAAGGCTTGAAGATTCCAGAAAGCAATTCTGTAGCTCCAGCCTAGGAGTCCTGCCATGCTCCCCCATATCTTGGAACAGACCCTAGTAAGAATACCTTCTGTCCCTATCTGAGGGTCCATGAAGTCACATGTGGAGGGAATGCTGTGGACATGGCTCCTGGCTAATCTACCTAGGGCACTGCTCTCCACAAGGAGAGAGCATGTCTTGCCTCATTGTGGGCAGCTTTTAAGTGATAGCCAGTAGGTATGGGCAAACAGCAAGACCTGACTGATTGACACAAGAAGGTTTCCAAAGAGAAGTTGAAGACAAGACTTGAAGATTCTAGAAGGCTCTTCTGTAGCACTTAAGTAGGACTCCGGCTATGCTCCCCCATAACTTGGAACAGATCCTAGTAAGAATAATGGTGAATCTTTGTAACTCAATATATTAACCTTCATGACATTATTTGAGACAAGGTCTCTCACCAAACTTGGAGACCATCAGTTGGGCTATGCTGATTGCCCTGTAAGCCCCACTTCCCTCACACTCTAGCCTGCTATTGTTAGCCCTGATGTTAGAGTCTCATGTCATGACGCTGGAGTTTCAAATTAGGTCCTCAAGCTGGCAGGGCAGGCATCTCACCGCTTGAGTCATCTACTTCCACAGACCCCCTAATGTTTTCAATCACAAGAATACCAGCCAGGCATTGCCCATAGAAGGTAAGGTCCTGGTCCCATGGTACTCTTTGCTGGCAGCAAGCGCACGGCTGTGCACATGACTGAGAGAAATCCATCGGAAAAGCTCTGTTTGGGAAGGGTTGAAAAATAAGCTGGTGCCGTAGAAGTTTAATAAAACTGGCCTTGTGCCAGGATGGAAAGAGCGTGGTCATCAACCCCAAAGGGAGATTCAGCTGAGAGGCCTCATTCTCAGATGGAAATCGGCTTCCTGTTTTCTGACTACATCAACGATACAGCGATTTCTTTGATAATTTCCAGTTGTGCACAAGCCAGTCAGCAGAAAAATGAGAGTTTCCTTTCTTCCCTAGATGGGAGAATGTTCTTGAAAAAGAAAGAAAAAAAAAACGAAAAAAAGGAAAAATTAAAGAAAAAAAAGAGCGGAAAAACCCACAGCAAACCCACACTGTGAAGGATGTACTTCATCCACTGGCTTCAGAAAAATGAGGCTGGTTTCATGTCCTGATAGTTGTCTTTCCTGGCATTTGTGGTGACTACAGGGTTTGATAGGCCCCTTCTGTGATTTGATTTCATATAAGCAAATGTGGACCCCATCACCGGCCATGTATCACCGGCTTGCTTCAGCTTTGTAAGCTCGAAAGAGTGTATCAGTTGATCATTGGAATTCCACTTAGAATTTTTCTCATTAAACCGCTAGCACATTTTATTTCCTTTGGACAGAGAGAGGAGAGATAACATTCCAAACTTGCAAAAAAAAATTTTTTTTTCAAACATTACAAGATCTTTCCCTTCACCATTGGGAAAAGAACATCAAGTTAGACCATCAAGTAATTCCCACTGCTGATCAACCGAGCTTAGCGGTTTAAGATGTAATAAAATCATCATGCTATGTTGAAGAAATTTGGTTGCTCGTCTTTGCTAACTTTCGATGCCAACTCTTCTGAAGCTGTTCGCAAGGTCAGCGCAAGGTCAGGCTAGGAGTATTTATGAAATGGACAGGGAAAGGAATGTGGGGTGCCTGGAAGCTTGGACCCCTCAGGTTCTATCCCAGGACTGAGTTTAGCTCAGTCTTGTAAATCTGAGCCTTTTTGCTGACACTGGAGAATGGGAGGGAAAGAGGGCAGTTGTCAAATCTATTTACAAGAACTGTTGTATTGAGTTCCTGAGGCAAAAGAACAATGGTGGGGGATGGGGGAGCAGGGCCAAGGAGCAGCTTTGGTCAGGAGAAGCCCAGCTGTGAAAGCATTGGAAAGAAAGGTTGAGAGGGTCCCCTGGGGAACTCTGCAAATGGATCATCAGATAGAGGAGTCCATTCTTGAGTCACCCAGTCAGGTCTTGCTGTTTGCCCATACCTACTGGCCATCACTTAAAAGCTGCCCACAGTGAGGCAAGACATGTTCTCTCCTTGTGGACAGCAGTGCCCTAGGTAGATTAGCCAGGAGCCATGTCCACAGCATTCTCTCCACATGTGACATCATGGACCCTCAGACAGGGACAGAAGGTATTCCAAATACCCAAAAATCACAGTGCTGAATGCTGTGTGCACTCATGGGTGACTGCAAAAATAGGCCCTAGTCAAAAGAAAACCCGAAGACTACGGAAACAGGCCTCTGGACAACATAAGGTCAAGGCAATTAGTGGCCGACTGTAGGATGCTCCTTTATCTCCTGCCTTGGCCTTGCTGAGCCAGGTCTCTGTCTCAGGAGCTCTCATCCCCAATTTCACTTAATATGAACAAACTGCTTTTGCGGGGCCTTGAAGGCATATGCACTTGAACACAGCTCTGTCCATCAGCAAAAGGCAACATAAAACAATGTTAAGAAGTTAGACTTTGAAAGCAAACAGACATTGATTCAAACCCCAGCTGTTAATATCTGTAGGGCCATGTATAAAGGATTTAGCATTTCTTAGCTTCAATGGTTTCATTTATAAAATGTAGCTGACAGCATTGACCTCATGGGGCTATGGGAAGAAATCACCTGGCATGATAAATGCAAAAGGCTCTATGCATTCTAGCAGTTTCTGTGAAAATGATATCAATTTAAAATTATTAATAACTCTGTGCTAACCACCCACCCATGTCTTCCTAACCTGGTACATTCGCGCTGCTCACATGCAGGTGGGTGTTGGTTAAGATGGACTATGTTTTCCTCACTATGGTCAGACTAGTCAATGGTGTGCTCCCTCCTGTTACAGCTTTTCCTTACACACAGAGGACTGCAGAGATGGAGTTATCCAATGGAAAGGGATCTAAAACCAGGGGTGGGGCTGCTGATTTGGTCCTTCCACTTGTCTGTCTTTCTCCACTGACTTCTGTCTCAGGAGCCAATGGAATGCACAGAGCCAGAGGTTTGCTGAAGGACAGATAGACAGCAGAGGGCAGGAACGTCTTCATTAGGAATTGTGAAGAGCACAGGTGGGCTATTTCATAACTCGCTTCTTTTACAAAGCCTAATACTCTTTAGAGATGTTTTAAATGCATACTATATAAATACATAGAGAGCTATAAAAGAACAAGTACACACCTATGTAAATTTGCATATGTATGTATGTACAGTCAGCACTCACCTTACTATGGAACAAAGACCACACATACATATATACACACATATATACATATTGCATATATACAAATATATAAATTATACATATATTTACATATGTAATATATATGCATATATATATATACTTTTAACTTAACACCAAGAATAATTATTCTTCCAAGCTAAATATTCACTAGCGTGGAGAACAAAGCAATGTGAACCTCTCAGTTCAATAATTCCTGATGTTAACTTCAGCAGAAATCAATATCTGCTTATTGTACTCCCAAGAGCAAAATCAGGCATTCTACCATTTTAAATACATTTTAGTCCTGAAATTAAATGAAAATCCAGGTGTTGGATTTCATAGGTATCATGTACTCCCAAGTTCTTTCTACAAAGTCTTCAATAGAGTAAAAACATTTATTGGGTCTTTTGCCCTTATCACTACTCAGAAGCATTATAAGGAGGTTAAAGGCAAGCAGTAGCTGCTGAAGGAGTTATCCAGAACGATTCTAATGTAGGCTCATGAGAGAAGAAGTAACAGCCAGGAGTTGGTAAATCAGCTCCCTCGAAAGAAGGTGTGTGAGCCACTGTTTCTGCCACCCATTAGCCAGCAGCTCTGGAATCAGTTTGGGTGAATCTGCAGGTCAGAGAAGGAAGGGAGGCAGTGAGGGCAACCGTGAGCTATCCCAGTGCAGCTACAGAGCCAGGACAGGGCTGCGAGGCCAGCGGTGTGGGGCTGCCACATATGCGTATCGCTGTGTGCACAGCCATGGCCCTTTGGGAAGATTTTGAGTCAGTACATCCATGGTACATGTAATCGATGAAGCAATAGATGAGTTTTATATCAGACGAGGGTTTGGGGGGTTTTTTGGCCTTTTTTTGTTTTTGGTGGGTTTTTGTTGTTGTTGTTGTTGGTTCTTTGTTTTTAATGATGGAAGTAATACTTTGCCATAACAAAAAGATAAACATTTAAGGGAATTTACAACAAAAAATAGAGATTTTTGTTGCTCTGACCAAAAGGCTCACTTTCCAGTAGCAACTAGTATCTGTAGTTTATGTACCCTTCCAGGAATGGTCTTTATGCGCACACATATAATATTAATATACACATATATCTGTACATGAGCATCCACACACATCCACACAAATGTGAACACACTGCAACTGTCCTGCTCCAGGTTTTTCTCATCTTGTACATATATCCTTATCAGATTATCCAAATTAATCTCTGTTTTCCAAACAAAGGTACAATGTCATGTTACAAAGGTAAAACGGCTTCTCTCAGCTTCTTCCAATGGCGACCGTTTGCTATGTTAGCTATTTCCAAAAATTCAATTCTGAACACCTTTGCTGTGCTTCAGAGGTGTGACGTCGAGGCTCTGGGTGAATGGTATCTCCCAGTGATCTGTATCACGGTGGCCTTGGTTCCTAGTGCTCTGTTCCATGTCCAAATGATTCTGCAGGATAAATCCCCAGATGACCCAAGGCTTTGCTCAGTGCACAGTCTCATCCTGAGCTTCTCCAATGCTGAGGGTGCTAATGTAGAACAACTTTGGCAATCTAGAGAAATAGAACCAATAAAAGAAACACACACACACTCACACACACACACATTTTTACACACATGTACACACACACTCACACACATTTTTACACACATGTACACACTCACACACATTTTTACACACATGTACACACACACTCACACATATTTTTACACACATGTACACACACACTCACACACATTTTTACACACATGTACACACACACACACACACACACACCCCGTAAGGAATCGGTTCACAAGATTACGGAGGCTGTAATCCCCCCACCCGTAGTCAGCAAGCTGAAAACCCAGGAGAACCCATGAAATAGATCTTGTCTGAGAACCAGAGTAGGTTGGATGTGAAAGGTCTAGTCTGAATTAAAATCCAAACACAAGAGAAGGTCAACATCCCAGACTCAAGTCAGTAGGGAAGAGACCAGAACTTCTTACTCAGGGATCTGCCCCATGAAGGTTCCCACAGACTGGACAGGGTCCACCAACACTGCAGAGAGCACTCTGCTGTAGGCTCCTGATTCTGTTGTTCATTCAGAAATATCCTCTCCAGACACATCTAGAATAACACTTAACCAAGGCATCTTGTCAGGTTGGCATGAAACCATTGCAGAGTTATTCCTCAAAGAACAGATTCCACTCCTTCCCTAGATCTAGCTCAGCACCTGTTAAACGGAACATTTATCTCTCTCCTGACGTGTAAGTGGAGACTCGGCTTCTTAGCAACACGAGCATGCTACGCTTCGGTTCTTGATATTCAGAAACTATAAGACTTTATATTCTACCCTTTTAAACACTCATCAATATTTTATAGTAGTGTCATCCCCAACCTGTCGACACAATGCTGCCTTTGAAAAGTCACATCCAACCTTCCCTGGACATGTGCAATCTTGCAAACACTGACAGTCGCTTTGTATCCACAGGCTTTGGGATCAAGCCTGTAGGGAGCTTCTTCCTGATGGCTCCCAGCTTTTTAGCTCATCGGCAGATTCCAAACGCATCCTCGATGAGCTCCATTCCTCTCATGCTCATCCAATTTCATTTACAAATGAAACAAGGGGCCTTTGATCACAAACTCTTTGCAAACCTCTACCACACTCTGTCCAATCTGCTGTTTCCTTTGTACTTGAAAAGCAGTAGCTGCACTAGAGACAGCTTGACCTTACCGTGAGAAATTGCATTTTATCACGAAACTTGGCAAGGCCTTCAATTTCCTCCCTTCTAATATCTGTCAGTCATTCTCATTGTCCAGGAAACGTTTTCTCCACTCTCCATGTGAAAGCTGTTATCTCTCGTGCCAGATACAACTTCTCTGGGACCAGCTCATCCTCATCCCGTGGCTCAATCATGTTGCCTGTCTGGATCCCTGTGGAAAACCAATTGTGTTCTTCAGGGTACGGCGGGAAAGTCTGTGGTACAATACGACGACATATTCCCACATCTCCCACATATATACCATTAAATCAATCTCTACTCCTCTTAAATTGTGCACCAATCACTCCGAGCCTGCTGTACTCAGTGGGCATAACATAGAAGCTGAAATGAAAAAAAAAAAAAAAAAGCAGACTGTGTTTACTGAATCATCTTGTTGAGCTCTGTATAATCATAACCCCTTTTTCCATATAGACAACACAGTTGACTTGGATGGATACCAGCTTGTGAATATCAGAGCTAGTAGCTCTGACGCGGAAGCATTTGCTTAATTTACCAAAGTTTAATTTGCACACGAGTACAGAGCTAAAGAGGCTAGCTAATGGGTTTTAATAAATTCATGTCCCGATGTCACCATATCCACCAGTACCAGACAGAATATAGGACACTCTCACATGTCCTCTTCTCCCTGGAAAGTAGCCTTTTGATCCCTAGCTAGTGTTTTGGTTATCAATCACTTTTCCCCAAGGTATACACACCATTATTGGTCAAGAGGGCCATGCTGGTACCAGGCACCAGGCCAGTAGTGTCTCAGAGCCAATGTCTGTAGTTATTAAAGAACATGAATGAGGGGACCAAATGTCTAAACAGTTACTTAACAGTGGTAGGGCACGCATGCCTTTAAGGCCAGCTTGGTCTACAGAGCGAGTTCCTGGAGAGCCAAAGCTATACAAAGAAACCCTATCTCGAAAAAAAATTATTTTTTTTCTTAATTGCATTTATTTATTTCTGTGTGTACGTATGCAAAGCTGTGTACACACATGCCATTTTGCGAGTGTGGCAGTCAGAGGACAACTTGCAAGAGTCAGTTCTTTCCTTCTGCCACGTGTGTTCTGAGGGCTTTTGAACTCAGGTTGCCGGGGTTGGTAGCAAGCAACTTTACCCTCTGAGTCATCTCACCGGAGACTGCAAAGGTTATAGATTTGCATTCAGTTCCCCATGTATATCTGTTTCTGGGATCTTTCTGTCTGGTCTGTGAGGTATTACATAGAAGTTTGAAGAAGCCCTGGGCCTAGCACACTATTGCAGATGGATGCACGTGTGCCTGCCTGTATCTAGGACAATCTGCGCCTTCAATGAGATGGACCAGGTAGAGCGTGGTGGCAAAGCAATTAGGCAGTCACCAAGTAACACTCAGGCAGCAGCATGGACCAATAATGGAAAAGGGAAAGGGCTCCTCACCACTCACTCTGAAACAATTACGGTAGGGTCCTTGTGCCTGCTAGTGGGGTATTGAGTCCTCCTTCCCACAGCTCGAGGGGGGCTGTTCTATTGCAAGAGTGTGAATTAATTGCCTTTGCTTGGGCCATGTGGCCTGAGATGGCATTTGGAGTTTTCCCTCAGTTGTTTCACATACCTTTGCCTGTCTTCTGACATGAGAGCTTGCTATGATTTTGTTTGGTTTGGTTGTTTGGTTGTTTGGTTGTTTGGTTGGTTGGTTTTCAAGACTAGCTTTCTGTGTAGCCCTGGATGTCCTGAAACAGCCTTTGTAGATCAGGTTAGCCTGGAACTCACAAAAGATCTGCTGCCTCTGCCTCCCAAGTGCTGGGATTGAAGGTGTGTGTCATTACCTCCAGGCAATGATACTCTTTTTAAAAATTGTCTTCTTGGTTAGTAAGGATGTCTCTGGAGTAACACTTAGGAGATTATAAGCAACGAAAGCAAATGAATAGAGTGAGAGAAACCAACTTAAGCAGCACACATAGGATTCTGAACACATAGCTCCCTGCAAGCCACATGGAGGTCTAGGAGGAACAGCTGAGAACTATCTCCTTGTGTGCTTTACTGGACAGGCTGCCTCAGACTTAAGGCCCCATTTCATCCTCTCTTTGGACCAGCCGAGAGACACTTCTGGGCAAGGAACCAGAGTGTAGTCCTTAGTTCTGTTGGCACTACACCAAACACAGAATGACCTTGGCCAATGCTCAGCAGCAGTTCTGGAAATGCCTTAGTCATTTCTGAGTGGGGCTGAGTCCAGAGGCAAACCTAGCCTTGACACTTGGAAACCCTGAGGCTCAATAGACTTGATGGGCTTTGCCGCTAGTGAACTCCTAGACCACCCTCTCATATTTTAAAGCAAAGTGCCTAAGGTCAGAAGACTGGGACTTCACCAGAACAGATCATAGAGCAAGCAAGTTCACAGGCTACCAGCCAATGGAGGCTTTGAGGGCTTGCTGGGCTACTGACATCTGCATCCAGCTTGTGGTTTTGCCTGGATGGTGAGGCATAGAATCTGGTCACCTTTGCCTTGATAGTTTTAGCCTTTAACAGCAAAGGAGTGTCAATACAAGGTGTTTCTCAGAATGAGAGAGAGGCAGAAACGTGTTTGTTTACTCAGAGATCAGAAGTCTTGGGAGGTAGCTGCCATACTTGAAGCTCAAAATGTTTCCTAATCAAATAACTGACCCACAGAACCACTACAAGCTGGCTAGCGTTCTGATAGGGCAAGAGGGCTCAGCCTCCAGAGTGAGTGTTTATCCTCAAAAGGACTTGAGCTAGGGATAGAGCTGCAGAGGAAGATAGCTAGAATTATAAACAGGTCAAGGACATGGGTTTGATCACAACTAAGACGGTAAATTTTCTAAAATGTTTTCAAATCTTTCCATGATTGGTTTTCCAAGCTAAGAATATTAATTATTGCCATGATAACACCTGAAAATATTCATTTAGGACCAACTCCTTATTTTGATCTCTCTACCAGATTATTGCTTCCTGGGACTAATGGCGCAAAGGTACAGGGTCAGCAAAACTCAAGTAGAAGAAAGACCAGCGTGCGGATACTTCGTTCCTTCTTAGAAGAGGGAACAAAATACCCATGGAAGGAGTTACAGAGACAAAATTCGGAGCAGAGACTGAAGGAATGACTATCCAGAGACTGCCCCACCTGGGAATCCATACCATAAACAACCACCAAACCCAGACACTATTGTGTATGCTAACAAAAGCTTGCAGACAGGAGCCTGATAAAGCTGTCTCCTGAGAGGCTCTGCCAGTGCCTGACAAATATAGAAGTGGATGCTCACAGCCATCCATGGGACAGAGCACAGGGCCCCCAATGAAGGAGCTAGAGAAAGTACTCAAGGAGCTGAAGGGGTTTGTAGCCCCATAAGAGGAACAACAATATGATCTAACCAGTACCCCCAGAGCTCCCTAGGACTAAACCACCAATCAAAGAAAACACATGGTGGGACTCATGGCTCTAGCTGCATATGTAGCAGAGGATGACCTAGTCGGTCATCAATGAGAGGAGAGGCCCTTGGTTCTGTGAAGGTTTTATGTCCCAGTGTAGGGGAATGCCAGGAATCAGGAGTGGGTGGGTTGGGAAGCAAGGGGAGGGGGAAGGATATAGTTTTCAAAGGGGAAACTAGGAAAGGGGATAACATTTGAAATGTAAAAAAAAGAAAATATATAATAAAAGCATATTAGTTAATAAGAAAAAAAGAAAAACCTTGCAGTGATTCATAGGAAGGACACTACATTTCAGGGGCTCTCACCCTTCCTAACGCTGTGACCCTTTAATACAGTTCCTCGTGTTGTAGTGACTCCTAAGCATAAAATTACCTTTGTTGCTGCTTCATAACTGGAATTCTGCTACTGTTATAAATAGTAATATAAATATCTGTGTTTTCAAATGCTCTTAGACAACCACCAAAGGGGTAGTGACCCACAGGTTGAGGACTCCTGAACCAGGAGTGTGCACTGTGATGGCCATTGCAAGAGTCGTGGTCTTTTGGTTATCAATTTATCCCTTGGATACAGAGAGTTGGGGGGGTCTTTAGGGATGTCCCCAAATTCTTCAGACACCTAAGTCCCAAAGGGAAGGGTGACAGAGTGAGCAATTTAAAATCTAGAGATGGATGCCAAAGAGATCCCACGCACAAAAAGCCCAGAATAATTCTAGTAGTCATGGACCAATTTAAGGTCTCCCCCTTTTTTAATTCCTAAACAATAAGCCCACAAGAAAACTTAAGAAAACCCACAAGCACATAAACTGATGCAAACACAGTTTATGATCAGGCCTGAGCCTGTGAACAAGGAAAGATAGGGTGGACAAAGACAGGCTTCACTATATGGCTGAAGCCTCTGCCTTCATCCCAGTTGAGACTAACGTCATGAACCTCTACACTGGCTTTTCACAAAAGGGAGGAAATGGCAGGAAACTATTCTGCTTGCTTGATTTTTAGCCATGGATAGCTATTAACCCTTGAGTTTCAAGCAATCTTTACATCCAAAACAACTCACACAGAGGCATCTGCAAGATCTCTTTTCCTTCTAGATTCCAAATCCTGCATGCCTCCCCCCCAAAGAAACTGTGTGTCCATTTCCTCTGAAAAGTACTTGTTTATGCTCCACTTGTCTAGTGTAAAGATAACACTGGATTCTTACTTGGAAACTAACGTAACATCTATGGCCCATCGATAAGCGACAATGGGTTTTAGGTACCATTTTATGTTCCCTAGTTCAAGGGACCATAATAGTTCCTTCAACATTTGATGTCCATCGTTTGGCAATCCAGATCACACAAGAATGTCACTGATTCTGAGAAATGAAAATGCAGTGTAGAATCAGGATGAACTCCGAACATCATCTGTGTTGTGCTTTTCACAAGCATTCTAATACTTTTTGGTAATTTTATAAAATATGTAAAACTCTTTTCTTTGCTCTTCAAAATCCTACCTTATTATTTGTCTTTAAAAAAAAATCAAAACAAAGGCCGGGCAGGGGCGTGGTGGCGCAGGCCTTTAGTCCCAGCACTCAGGAGGCAGAGGCAGATGGATTTCTTGGTTTGAGGCCAGTCTGGTCTACAGAGTGAGTTCCCAGACAGCCAGGGCTACACAGAGAAACCCTGTCTCGAAAAACCTAAATAAATAAATAAATAAATAAATAAATAAATAATAAAAATTTAAAAATCAAAACAAAGACTGTCAAGCATGAGAAGTAGATTATACCTATAGGTTTATGTTTTTTAAAGGTAACATTACAGATTCAAACAAAATCCTCTTTATTTACTACTCTGCCACATTGGCTAGAGATAGCGAAGACCAAGAATATAGCATGCATTCTTATGATACTTGTGAATCCTATTATCATGTATCATTACATACGAAAAGACATTATATGTTGTGTGTGTTTTAGATGGTCACAGGGACAGCATATTCCACGTAGTTTTGCACCTGTTGTCACAAAGGCTCCTTTTGTGACACTGCCTGATATTTGAGCACATGTATACAGCATGCAGTTATCAAATCCAGCATCCCCTTCCCGTCTTCCAGCAGTCACAGTCTATACTCCTGTCTACCCTTATGTAGCTTCTCCATGTGAGCAGGTCCTTGCTACTTGCCTTTCTGCACTTACATTGTTCAATACAGGGTCCTTATTACATCCATTTTGCTACACACAACAGTTCATTCTTTTTAACTAAACAATATCCCTGTGTGTGTGTGTGTGTGTGTGTGTGTGTGTGTGTTTCACAATTCACCCACTAACATGCAGATAGACACTTAAGGTAATTCCATATCTTACCTTTGTGGGCAAGCTATTACTCCTGAATTCTGCTTTTCGTTTTTGACTTTTTATTCTTTCCTACAGACTCTTCTCCTGTGAGAATTTTTTGGGTTAGACTCAGTTAACACTGTTGGGTTTTAGATATATTAAAATGTATCTATATTATCCTTATTCTTGAACAGTTACTTATCTGGAGCTAGAGTTCTATCCTGTCTATCTTCCTCCCAAACACTCGGAAAATAGATGCCATCTTTGCCTGGCACTTACTTCCAAGGAGAAGGCTGGCCATCCATTCAAACACATATGGCTTTTCCTTTGGATCTCTCATGCTCTTTTTCTCTGTGTGTTTTTATGAGTAACTCTTAATCTCTTTTCATTAAAATGTAATGTATCTGTGTTGAGAACTGGTTTTATCCTGATCATGACTCAGTGTGATTTTTTTTTTTATGGATTTAAGAAAAAACCTTAAGCTGTGGTTTTCTTTCTTTCTTTCTTTCTTTCTTTCTTTCTTTCTTTCTTTCTTTCTTTCTTTCTTTCTTTCGTCTTGTCTTATTTTGTTCTGAGAAACTCTCATGCATTCTCTCTACTGTATACTTGAATCTCTCTGTAATACACCGCCCCATCCTATTTCTACCCACCACGTCTCTCTCTTTTGTATTGATTTCCTTGTTCCTCTGGGCTTGCTGGCTGCGTGCTGCTCTCTTCCAGTATTTCATTTCTTGAATTTCTCCTGACCCCTTTTGAAGTCCCACTGTAAATGCTGTGTGATCGCCTCCTGCGTTAATTTGTATCTTTTTTTTTTCAACAGAGATGTTATCTTAGAAATCCTATGCCTTGTTCCAGAGGCCTTACCACCTCACATCAAGAGATGATAAACAGTACTTTTAGAAAGAGTCTAGTCTCGAAACACTTTTAAAAGATATTGGTTAATCTTTATTATCAAGCTAAAACTGATGTTTTTAGTTGTTTTGTTTTGTTTTGTCTTTTAATCTGCCATAAGAAAATGAGGCAGTTCAGGTCCCTGTGAGCATATTTTAATGGTGCAGTAAGTCTAGAGGAGACAGGAAGAGGAAATAGAAGAAAAACTGAATTGTGTTAATACCATAACACTGTGAGTAGGAGGGACATAGAAGTAGGAGAGACCTTGAGTGAGACTCCGGGGGTCCCCACTCTCCTGGCAGAAAGAGAGTATTCTGTGTAAATTCAGGAGAACACAGAAAATGGTGTCCTTTAGTTTCATGGAACAATTTAGGTTCTTGGAGAAGAATTTTGTCTCCTCTCCACTATAAAAGTGATACTTGAATCTGGCAAACTCTTAAAATAAAAACATTTACTCTCTCTCTCTCTCTCTCTCTCTCTCTCTCTCTCTCTCTCTCTCCCTCCCTCCCTCCCTCTTGCTCTTTCTTTCTTTCTTTCTTTCTTTCTTTCTTTCTTTCTTTCTTTCTTCCCTTTTTCTTTGCTTTATTTCTATTTTTTTTAAAGGAGATTGAAATAGCCCCATGCATCCTATAAAATCACCATGGTTTAAGGCTGGACTTTTTTTTTTGTTGTTTTTTTTGTTTTTTGTTTTTCGAGACAGGGTTTCTCTTTACAGCCCTGGCTGTCCTGGAACTCACTTTGTAGACCAGGCTGGCCTCGAACTCAGAAATCTGCCTGCCTCTGCCTCCCAAGTGCTGGGATTAAAGGCGTGCACCACCACACCCAGCTTAAGGCTGGACTTTCAATATCAACATAAAACAACAGAAAGCTCACATACCCATGGAAAGTGAACAACTCTCTACTCAGGAAATTTCTATCAATGGATCTGATGTCATCAATAGTTCCCATTCATCTACAGATGATCAATCGTTGCCATTCATATACAAGTAGAATGAAAAAGCCAAAACTTTGTAAGTCAAATCTAGTAAACTTGGCCTCATGTAATTAGCTGCCTTAAGTTTAATTTTCACCCTTTTGATTTAGCCATGCCCAGTTCTTCACATCTCCCATGTCCACTGTGTTATGGGGGGGAGGGGGAATGCTAAAAGGGAGGAGACAGCATGGTCATGTGGTGATTGATGGAGGCAGGATGTCTCCATCTTCACAGGGCTCTATGAGGAGAGCTAAGTCCTCACAGGCTTCTACCATAATGGAAATCTGTGGATGCTTGGTCCATTAGGACTACGGTAGACATTTGTCACTATGCTGTAGTGAACTGTGTCTCTCTGAGGTGGTATGGCTTGCTATCTGACTCTCAGTTTGGTCTAAGTTGACCTAGTGCTCCACATTCGTCCCCTGTTCATCCTCTAGCACTGCAGTGCTGCCTTTGTAGCTTCTGGGATAGAGTACCTTGTTCTTGCCAACACAGGCCTGATAGAAAGGCTATGAACCCCATTGCCTCTGCATTCCACGTAAATGTAAGGCTAGCAGCTAATTCAGGACACATTGAGGGCTCTGTGAGCTCACATTCTCCTGCAGAATGGGTCATTTATTTGTTCAGGTCTGCCACTTCATGGTGGCTTCTCCAGTTTTCTTTTCGAACACAGTTTGAAATACATCTCCCCTCATTTTCTTCAGCATTTCTGAGTGTTTAAAATGACCATTGTTCTCTCTTTTTGTCTTGAAGCTCTGGGATCTGAATTCTGCTAGTAACATATGTTAAAACCCTCTTTCCCGGGGTTAACCTTAGTTACTTAACCTTTCACTGGGAACTGAGTACTTTTAGGAAGCTGCTCTCTTGTCCTTTAGTGTCTAGCTGTGTGGAATGAGGATATGAAAGATGACCATGAAGACGAAGAAACTTGGTCTTTGATGGAACTTTGAGGGTAGCACATTAGTCCTAGCATATGGTCTACTTCTGATCTCCATTTAGGTGAGAAAGAAGTCAATTTCGATTTACTTTTCTGTCACTGTAGCCAAGTAAACTTCAGAGAGAAAGCTTTATTTGAGCTCATGGTTCCAGAACTTTGAGCCCATGGTCCACTACCTCTCTGCTCTTAGGCCTGAAGTACAGAAGAACACCATGAGGGAGCACATGGATGAAGACACTACTCTTCCCTTGGCATCCAGAAGGCAGAGAGAGAGGAAGGGACGAGGTTCCAGTAGCCCTTTCAAGTGCATGTTCCCAATGCCTGGACTTCCTTCCCTTTTGCCCACTTCTAAAAGTTCCACTGCCTTAGAAGTTCCTGTGCTGCAGGCTGGAGCCCAAGACTCTAACACACAGCCTTCAGGTATACACCAGAAACAGACTGTAGTACTAGTCTACGATTATTTGGAATTCAGCTTATATAATTTATTTATCTTTATTTTATGTGTAATAGGTAGGTGCTTTGCCTCTCTGCAAGTCTGTGTACCACGTGCAGGCAGTACCAACAGAGGCTCGATGAGGACATGACTTCTGGAAACAGATGGCTGTGAGCTACTGTGTGGGTGCTGGGTTCTGAGAATCAAACTCAGGTCCTCTGGAAGAGCGGAGAGTGCTCTTAACTACTGAGCCACTGCTCCAGCCCCCTGAAACTCTGTTTATTTGTTTTTAAGATTAAGAGGTGCTTTAAACTGACAGACAAAATGCTTAATTTTATTTACATGTTTAAAATGCTTATGTTTAAAAATGCACTTATATGAAATAGCTACTTTGTTAATAGGCATTACTTCCCAAAGTTATAATCCTTGTAGTAAGACCATTTAAAACATATTCTCTTAGGTTTTTTTAGGGTGGATTGTAATATATCGTTTTAACCAGTTTCCATGTTATACAACAGAGCTTCCAAATT
Organism: Mus minutoides; assembly: GCA_902729485.2. NCBI lineage: Eukaryota > Metazoa > Chordata > Mammalia > Rodentia > Muridae > Mus > Mus minutoides. The sequence continues at coordinate 25,217 of LR749785.1, read as the reverse complement.
AATTCCCACTCTCTACCTGAAATTTTGTATTTTTTGTATATGCAGATGAATCAAATATTGATAGAGATACTGACACTGATCTTAGCTGTTGCTGCAAACAGCTAGCTGTCCTACACTTAATACAGTCACTCAAGCACTCCTGTTCATTTGTCTGAGAAACTTAAGAACTCTAGAATGTCTTTTGTTGTTCTTGTTGCTTTGAGACAAGGTTACTCTGTGTAGCCATGTCTGTCCTGGAATTGGCTCTGTAGACCAGGTTGACCCCAAACTCTGAGATCTGCCTGCTTCTGCCTCCTCTGCTGGCATTAACGGTGTGTGCCTCTGTGGCCGGCTTTGTTTGTCTGTTGTTGTTCTAGTGCTCTCAAATTTCTTAAGGTAAATGATAAAAGACTTATGAATGTTTTACATTTTTTTGTTTGTTTGTTTTTTGAGACTGGGTTTCTCTGTGTAGCCCTGGCTGTCCTGGAACTCACTTTGTAGACCAGGCTGGCCTCGAACTCAGAAATCCGCCTGCCTCTGCCTCCCGAGAGCTGGGATTAAAGGCATGTGACACCACGCCCAGCTTTACATTATTTTTGAAAGTAGTCTCTTTTATTCCTTTATTTGAGAATGTGTCCTCTGTGATGATCCTACAGAGCAATGAGCAACCGAGGTGAGACTACACCTCCTAAATGTGCCTGCTGCTCCTGCTCCGAGAATGGCTAATGAGCCATGATGAAATTTAATTAAAAGCAAACCCCACAAATAGCTCTGTTTCAAGCTTGCCAGGTAGTTATTCTCGAGACGTTCATTAGGGCTTACGCTGTGAATCCACCGAACCCTCCACTTAGTCCAGTCGCTCCCCCAGAGCTGACTGTCGTTCATGACTTTCATACAGTCAGTATTATCTGAGATGACTAGTGTTGGTGGATAGTGGAAAATCACACTTTGGCACACACAAACACCCACTGCCAGCTCACCAGGAAGTATAGACTCTTAGGCTTCACTTATGTGAAATTTGCACACACCACATGCCTACATTCTCTAGGTCCTTTGATGCAGCTGGTCCGAAGTTGAGCTCAGAAAAATGTCTGTACCAGGCACATCACTTTGAGAAGTGATCTATCTACTTTAAAGACCTCTCGACCATGCCAGGAAACCCTTTCCATTAGTAAATCCTGTTGCCTTGGTGCCAACTAGGAGCACAGAGAAGCTGGCCAAGGATGGTTATAGATGTACAACAGAGACAGGCAATTCTGCATCTTTCTATCAGTTGATTGATGGCTTGTGACTGTGGATGTAAAGTAATGGCCACGCTCATGAATAATGTATATGATATTTTAGTAATTATTTAATGTATTTTTTATTCTCTTTAAATCAAGATGCCATATGGCTCCCTCTCCTTTTAATCAATGAATCTCAATGCTTCAGGGGCAGGACAGTCACTGGCTAGAACGCCAAAGTCATCGCTCAGCTTTGACTGTCAAATGAAGCTTTTTATGTTGTGTATCCCCAGGGGGAAAGAGCTGTTGAAAGCCAGGCTACATCAAGAGAGAAAAAGAATTTTCTAAATTTCCAACGCTCACTTTATATATCATTTATTTCTAATCTTATTGGGTTCTTATTAGAAAACGGAGCCCATAAAAGCCCCTCTCTTCATGTTTTCTTGAGGTTTTCTTTGCAGCCAAGGACGCGATACATCTCTGCTGACTTTCCTTCTCTGGATGTCAAGTTCTCTAAGTGTTAGAGCAAGGAAGCTGACTGCAACTCCCGGCTCCTCTGTGTCTGTAACTATTTTCTGCCTTCTAGATCTCACCGCTTTAAAAGAAATATCCGAGACCCTCTTGTATTTTATTCCACCCTTTTAGGACTTTGAATATTCTTTTTTGAATTTAAATTTCATTTCTATCAAAGCAGTATTCTTTTGTAGTTAAATTGTTCTCTGATGCTTAAAACAACAAGAAAAAAAAAGAAATGAAACAAAACAACCCCAAAATGCCAACTACACAGTCCCTCTCTTGTGTCTTCCTTCTTCAAGTTTCCATTCCCTCGAGTCAACGGCTTTAATCTCTTTTTGCCTAATGTCTTGATGGTTCCCTCCATATTTGAAAACTGTGTGTGGCTATGGCTCTTAAAGTTCAAATGTTATTCTTTAACGTGTCATTTTAAAAATGACTTTGGGTATAAATGGGAAAAAATGTCTATATCCAACCTACCATATTTATTATTAACAAAGGGGCAGGGGAAATTTTAAAATCCATGGATCCTGTTTCCCTTCTCTCTAGGCCAAAACCTCAGTCATGGGATAGTGGCTATTAGATAAAATAAGATGCAGTAGATATTATTGAGTACATATCATTCCGGTGAAAATTCTCTTATGTTTCTGTTCTCATTGGAGAGCCAGGTGATGGACAAGTGGGACTGTGCGTGTAAAATGGTAAGAGAATGTTACAGAGAAAGGAGAGGAAGAGCAAGGAGGTGAGCAGGCTAGGAAGGGAGAGCTTCAGATGGCAAGTGGTCGTAACTTACACCATTACAGAGGCATCCCAACACCAAAGAAAGGGCTGGACAAATGCCCAAAGTCATAGGAAAACCCCATAAGAAAAGCAGAGGGACAGAAGGACAGTAACAGGAAATAAGGCCAGAGAGCCCAGAGAAGGATGTGGCCCAAGGTAGGTAGGGATGAGCATCCTATGACAACGGACCTTGCACACACTGGTTTTTCCTCTCAGAAGGAAGCTTGAGTAAAGGAGTATCTAATTTGATACTAGATTAAAGACTGTGTTATCAAGAATAGTCTGAAGAGAGACAAGGCTTGAAGGCTGGAGGTTGAGACCCAGTTCCAAACCTCAGTGAGGCACAAATGGGATTTGGACCACCGTGCAGAGGCAAAGGCATCAAGAATATGGATTCTGGATAAGCCATGAAAGCTGAGTTAACACGATTTGCTGATGGGAAGGCCTTGCCAATCAGAAAGGAAAAGAACAGAGAGCTATTTGTCTAAGGAAGGACAGAAATGCTACTTCTTATAGTGGGAAAGAGCCTTTTGGGAATGGGGAATTCAGTTATGAGAACACCAGGTTCGAGATGCCTATAGTTTGTACAAACCAACTGGTGGACTAGACAGATGTCCTAAACTAGAGTTCACGGGCATTAAGACCCAAAGAACTTGAGTTATTAACATAATGGCATTTAAATCCAGGAGACTAGATACGAACTCCAGTGTACTGAATTAGTATGAGAGATGAGATACAGAGAGGCCTAAGGACAGAGCTTGACACACAGGCCAGAGACTCAAAGAAGCATAGAGAAAGAAGGCAGAGGAAAACAGGACTCCCAGGGATCCAAGTATATCAAAGAGAAAATGCAATCAAAGCCTGCTGACATCTAACAGCATGAGGACTGAGAAGTAACAAGACATTTAGCCAGACAGTGGCCATTGGTGGCCTTGGAGAGAGCAGTTTCAGTGAAAGGGTGACACGTGTGGGCAAGACGTACGGTGCTATGCAGGGAGGTGACATGGGGAGTGTAACCAAGGCTTATGAGGCAATGTGCTCTAACGATGAAGCAAAAAATGAGATGGAGAAAGATGTAGGTCCAAGATATCAAAGCATTTCAGGATGCTAAATTTAAAAGGCACAAGTGCTGGAGAGAGTGAAGATTTAGTAAACTATTGGACCAAGGTACAAATGTGGTCCTCAGAAAATGGGGTGTCTGTTCACAGCAATAAGAGGGAAAGTAACACGCATAGACTTAGGTGCCACAGCTGGGCAGGAGCACTATAGAAAGCCTGTGGATGCTTACTGCCAGTTTATGTACACTTGGATGGTCTTAGATCTAACATTTTAGACAATCATTCCGTATGAAATCAAGAATAAATGAGGAATTGCTATTGGCTTGAGGCAAAGATAGGTGTGAAATAAGTCATGGTGGTCAGCAGGATCTATGTAAACTTGAAGACCTGCTTGGGGGTCACTGAGTTTGAGGGTAGTATCAGACCAGTCCTGTGGTCTGTGTCTTCATTCAGTCACATTGCTCTGTGAATGTGACAACCTGCATGAAGAGAGTTGGACCAAGTGAAACTCGAGCATAACTACATGAGGATGAGCTTATAAACTAGTATTGGGTTTAGTCTTGGGCCTCCTCGGATGCAGATTGGAAAACCCTTCGGCGCCTGTGTTGCCAAGGTGATGTTGGAAACGACTAAAAGGGAGGAAGTCCCACAGAGCAGTCTTATCTCAGAGCGCCTTTGTTGCACAAAGCGAACTGGGGCAGAGAATGCAACTAGAACCTGTCCCCCAAAGGAACACAGGATAACAAAAGAACAAGAAGAGGCTCAGCCAGAGGTTATCACTGGATAACCAACTCCAACTGAAGGGACAAGCATGGATTCCAAAAATTCCAGAGCTCTGGTTCCTGTGTCTCCAGGTTCAGGTCTAAGGTAGAAGATTAGATCAAGTCCCCCAAAGGGATGGATCAACAGCAGGGTTCTGGAGATCAGCTCACAAACCACTCTTCTTACTCCTGCTGTCTCACCGCATAAACACTAGACCCAGGAGAAGAAAGAGGCTTTATTCTGAAAGATGGGGATTTACCCCAAAGACACAGGAGTAAAAAATGTCTCAGGCTAGAATTAGACCAGCTGTCCTTTAACTGGTAAGCAGAAGCCTTCCCATAGCCACCTCCTTCCCTCACGTCTACTTAACTCAGAAGTCGGATGAGGGCCAGCCAAATGGCTCAGTGGGTAAAGGTGCTTGACATCAAACCTGCAGGCCTGAGTTCAGCCCCTACATCCTACATGGTGAAAATTAAGAACCAACTTCTGAAAGGTTGCCTTCAACTTTCACATGCCTGATGTTGCACACACAAACACACCCATACATACACACATACATTCACACACATGCACACTCATACAACATACACATGGATGCACACGCACACATGCATATGTACACGTATACACTCACACATATGCACACATGCATGTAAGCATATGCGTATACACTCATATACATACATGCACACACACAAAATCAATGTGAAAAGAGTCAGATGATATCAAACATGGGAAGAAAAGAAAAAAGACTTTTTTTTTCCCCTCAATTGATTTGTCATTTATAAACTTCTACCTGAGAACAGACATTTTGGATTTCCAGAGGCTTAGAAGGTGCACATTATTTCTGTTCCCCAGTGGTATCTACAAGCTAGCCTGCATAAGGAAAAGGGAATAAGTTCAGACATTTTAGAGAAATACCAACCTCCTGCTGCTCTAAACCATGAGTGAGGAGCTTGTGAAGTCATTAGAGAGCCCGAAGCAGGAGCACCTGTGACAGCTGGCATCAACTGTCGGTTTGGGATCTTTTTGGGTTGACCATTTCTGTATAGAAATGTCTGCTCTTAAGCCCACTCTAGAAAATGGGTGCCAGGACGAGCTCTCTTTTGCGTTTAATATTTTGTTTGCTTTGGGTTTTTTGTTTGGTTAGTGGTTTTTAGACAAGGTCTCACTTTGTGATTGGCCTGGAACTCTCACTCCGTTGGCAAGGCTGGCCTCAGGCTTAGAAAGATCTGCCTGCCTCTGCCTTCCCAGTGCTGGGACTAATGTGTGACCACCACACCTGGCATTTATTTGTTTTATTCATGGTGTGTGTGTGTGTGTGTGTGTGTGTGTGTGTGTGTGTGTGTGTGTGTGTGAGTGATTGAGACAGGGTTCCTCTGTGTAGCTCTGGCTGTCCTGGAACTCAATCTGTAGAGTAGGCTGTCTTCAAACTCAGAGATCTTCCTGCCTCTGCCTCTCAAGCACTGGGGCCTAAAGGCGTGTGCCACCACTGCCTGACCGGCAGGTCTTGTTTTAAATGAAACTTTCTATGGCTCTTTAGGGATTTATGAGTTGGGGTGCTTTTTAGCTTTGTATTTTGATTAGGTGCATCAGGGAGCCACTGCCCACCAGCTCTAGGCCACCAACTAGATGTCACCAAGGCCTGAATTCGCAGTATGCTGTGAGTTCATGGTACTATAGATGCTGGAGAATTTTCACCTTTATTCGAAATAGGTCAAAGATCACCACAGTTCTGGAGACTTCTGTCTGTTCAAGCAGGGGGCATGGGGAAAGCAAAGCATGGTGGAATGGGAAGAGAAGCACAATAAAGAATACACTCTGGGCTGTGAGATGGCTCAGCAGGTAAGAGCACCCGACTGCTCTTCCGAAGGTGATAAGTTCAAATCCCAGCATCCACATGGTGGCTCACAACCATCCGTAATGAGATCTGGCTCCCTCTTCTGGAGTGTCTGAAGATAGCTACAGTGTACTTACATATAATAAATAAAATAAATCTTTAAAAAAAAAAAAGAATATACTCCGTCCTCTGGAGTGAAGATGGCGGCATTTGAAAACGGGGACAGTCGGAAGCATAGTAAGTCTCATTTCCATTTTACCATGGCAGGTGGTGTCACCTTACGCTGGCCTTGGGTGGCGTCCAGCTTGGACAGGTATATTATTACTTCAGGCATCTTAGTATGTTTTATCAGCTATGAGAGTAGCCCTTAGTGGAATAGCTTCTGAACAGCAAAGGTCTATGTCTCAAGGACAGGGGTTCAAGGTGAAGGTCCTAGCAGAATAGATGTCAGGTACAGACTTTCTGGTATACAGGAAGTGCCTGCCTGCTCTGTTCTCACCTGGTGGAAGTGGAACGGAACCTGCCCTTTTACGAGGACACACATCTCTCATGACTTAATAGTTTTCCCCAAGTTCCGAGTGACTCCACATAGGAACCCAAACGTTCAGATCAGAGCTCTAAGACTTCTCCCCAAATGCAAACTCTTAAATTACCATAAGGAAAACAGTATAGATTTAAAGCAACAACTATTTGCTATATGTTTGCAAAAAAAGGAAGGTTGCTAATTTTTTTTAACAGAAATGACAGTACCAATAGTCTAAATTAGTAGTTTTCAAAGATTTTTCTCAAAAGTCTGTGGTTAAAATGGAAAAAATGAGTTAGATGAACAGTTTTAAAATATGACTATGTATCAGAATACTCCACGAGGCTTGTTAAACATACACACCTTGGTTTCAGTTTCAGGCATTCCAATTCACTACGCCTGAGATATGGAGTGGACGCCTAAGTTGGTTATCAAGTTCCATTGATGATACAGATGTACAAACTGATGGATCTCAGCCCTGAATGCATATGAAAATTCTGAATAACTGAGAAGCTGACTAGGAGCTTGGACCAACTGAGTCAGAAATTCTGGATGGGTAGGTTCTGGTCTCGAAAGAGCTCAACCTGGGACAAGTGCTTCTAAAGGCTGGACACTCTGGAAGGTACTATAATCTAAAGCGCCTATCAAAACGCCCAGTGCCTGGCCTCCATTAACATTCTGAGTCAAAATCTCTTTGTATGAAGGCCCAGGAATGTGCGCCCTAGAAAAGCCCACCAGTGATCAATCAGGTGCAGTCAGTTTTGAGAACTGCAGTTCTAGGTTAATAATTCTCAGCTTCAGTTGCTCACGGGGGTCACTTGGGATCATTTTTAAAGTGCTGGCAGTCTGGCCCCTGGCTGACTAGCTGGAATGTTATGTGGCCTGCTGGTCATTTCTTAAAGATCTCCAATAACATACGGAGTGTGGGAAATGCTATTGCTCAAGCCTGCAGCATCAGCACCGTGTCCTGGAAACTTGTAGAAATGCAGATTCCTAGGCTATAACCTAGGAGCAGAGTCCCTGGATGAGAAATCCAGCGATCTATGTCTTAATGAGCCCTTGAGGGCTTTCTGGTCCTCACTGAGTTGAGAACCAGGGGATTCAGCCTTGCTCATTAGCATTAATCAATTAGAAAGGACTAATGGCTCCCATTAGCTTGTTGACACTTTGAGTCATGGGGTTAGCCCAGGCAATTTCAGTGGAGTCGCTGGAGGAAGTATGGTGACATCCAAGAGAGGAGCTCACAACAAGGACAGTCTCAGATTGTGTGGTATGTATGCATGAGGAAATGAAGAGCTCTGGGGCCCAGCACACATGCATAGCCTCTTCCCACACTCAAAGTTATGTTCTAACTTTGAAAAAGAAAAGAGCCCCAAACTCTCATTAATTAGGAAAACAAGTGCTTTTGCTTAATTTGTAGAAAACACAATACTAGTGACTACTTGTGACATCCTCTTAAAATTTATCTTCCCGCGCCAGACATCAATAGGTTCTGCTTCTTTGGGTCTGGGGTGGGCAGCGGTGGAATAGCATTTTAAATGAGTACGCATGCTACTGAGAGTTAAGTGGTGGGCAAAGATTTCAGAAACGAAACAAACCCCCATGGCTTTATGGGCTTAATGCCTCAAGCTTTGTGTGTGTGTGTGGGGGGGGGGGCAGACTTGGAAGACCTTCAGATTTCAGCCCACTTTAGCTGCAGAGGTTGAAGGTCCTCCATCAGTATGTGAGTATCAAGCTCCTGGCCACGCGTGCAAAGTCACTTGTCTGCGTCTCAGCCTTTCTAGCCCGGTTCTGAAGCCTGGATTTGATGCCAGGGGAAAAACATTTTTTTGTCTTAGGCTTTTTCTTGTCCCCTTGTCGCATTGTTGTCTGACTTTGAGACTCCACTATGGCACCTTTTGTTCTCTCTTGGGCAATTTTGCTATAACGAATAGTCTGATTTACTTCACCTGCGTGGCAAATTATAAGGCTACTACTAGAAACATCAGGGTCCTTTCCTGACGGAAGTCCAAAACGCTACACATATTTGGCCTCTAGGGGGCGCTAGCCTTCAGGAAAACAAGGCTGTTTATGTAACAGATTGGCAGTCTAAGCGGCTATATAAATGTCATTCTTTAAAAATAAAGAAGAAATCTCAGCTAACTCAAACAGGAGCAAATTAAAAAGTAGAGCGAAACATCTATTTCACGAGCACAATTCACCTGCTGTCTCTGGTACTTCAAATTGATACCTTTTCTCCAAATGATAACTGGCACCCTCCCACCGGCTTTAGCTACACTATGACAAAACAACCGATCAATCCACTCACTTCAGTGAAGAAGAAAAATCCAGTCAGTTAGAAGGGGCTTCGTGTGACTCATACACCTGGAGACAGAATCATTTCTAAACTATCAACTATAAAAGCCAAGCAACTAAGCCATCACTGAGGTGTTGAGTTTATCCCCAAAACATATTTAGGAAGTTTTGTATTGAGGCCTTCCACTGTTTTAAACGGGAATCTCTATGTGAACTCACTAGGAGGGTCCTTGAAATAGCAATTTTCAAGTCTTAAGGGGATAGCTATAACACATAGAACCTTCTTGTCCTGAGGGCTTTGTGGCCAGTCTGAGTTCTCAATGTTAGCATCAAGATGGAATCACACAGGGTGCTTTGGAAAAATCCCCAGGCTCAGGCACAGCCCAGAGCAATTAAGTAAGGATCTCCAGAGGTGGACACTTGGATACGGGGTTCTGAGCCTTCACTGTTGTTGTTTAAAGTACCTTCAGTAGTATAAAAGTAAGGTGTTTTGTTTTGTTTTAACACAAGGTCTCTCTGTGTAGCCCTTGCTATTCTGGAACTCCCTGTGTAGAGCAGGCTGGGCTTCAACTCACAGAGATCCACCTGCCTCTGCCTCCCAATTTCTGGGATCAGAAGATGTACAGTATGCAATGGTATGGCTCCTGGGATCAGAAGATGTACAGTATGCAATGGTATGGCTCCTGGGATCAGAAGATGTACAGTATGCAATGGTATGGCTCCTGGCTTAAAGTAACGTTTTACACAGCTGGTGGCTCTTTTTCTCTCTGCTTGCAGTTCTCCCCCACCCCAATCCCAAGGCTCGGGACCTTGTTCTCTGAGACTGAGCGCAGAAAATCAAGCCCAGTTCTCACACTGCCTTTCCTCATCTCTTCCTCCTCCATGTCTGCTCTCGTCATCATGCTGACTAACTCCTAATGGGCCAACCCTGTATCTTACTCGCGTCATTTATGGCCTGAAATCCAACAATGGCCACATGCAGGTCACAAATATGGAGATTTCCTTCATAGACACAAACAAATCAATAAAGGAAATTACCTCACAAACTGTACTGTTACTGGTTCGAAGATTAATCCCGTTGCAGAGTCTAGGATCTTAGTTACTTCTAGTACTGTGATGAAACATGTGACCAAAGCAATTTATAAAAAGAAGGCATTTACTTTGGGGGCTCATGGTTCCAGAGGGTTAGAACCCATGGCCCTCATAGAAGGGAACAAGGCAGCAGAGAGGCAGGCATGGCTCTGGAGAAGTAGCTGAGGGCTTTCTCCCTGTCCACAAGCACTAGGCAGAGAAAAAGCTTACTGTGAACTATGTGTGGACAATTTAAATGTCAAAGGCCATCTCCAGTGATACACCTCATCCAAGGTCTCACCTCCTAAGGCTTCACGAACACTGTCACTGGCTGGGGACCAAGCTTTCAAATATATGAATGTATAGGGAACCATTCTCATTCAAACCACCATACCCCTAATGTTTAAGGCCCTAGCTTCTGTCCTCAGCACAGAAAAGAAAACAGGCCTACAGAGAAAGCTCTGGTACCGAGCCAAGTTTAGGGACACAGATGAGTTCATTACCTCCCATAGAAATCAGTAAGGACCTCCTGGCAAATATGGCTCTACCCAAGGTCAGTCAGTTAGGAGAGCAGTGGAGATAGATTAGAGTCGGGTGTTATAACCCATGAAATGAGGTAGGACTAAGTATAGTCATTCGTTGTTGTTTCAAAAAATAATTAAAAAGAGAGACAGAGAGAAACTCAAGTGTCAACTTGACAAACAAGCCCTCCCCCCAAATTCTTCATTCCTTATTTCCGCCAGGTAATGTTGCCACAGCAACACGAAAATTGACTAACGCAATGTCCCTTGCTCTCTCCCTAGTTGGATATTGGGGAAATAGCACAGTTCCCAGGAAAGTTGTGCCTGGGTTCCAGCTCCCAGTGAAGCCCACTTTCAACTGGATTTGTTGTTTGGGGCAAGTCTTTTCATCTCCGAGTTGGGTTTCCTGATCTTTCTCCCTTCCTTCCTTCCTTCCTTCCTTCCTTCCTTCCTTCCTTCCTTCCTTCCTTCCTTTCTTTTTGTTTTTCAAGACAGGGTTTCTCTGTGTAGCTATGACTGTCCTGGAACTCACTCTGTAGATCAGGCTGGCCTTGAACTCAGAAATCTCTGCCTCTCAAGTGCTGGGATTAAAGGTGTGCGCCACCACTGCCCGGTTTTCCCTTATCTTCAGGGGAAATGATGATACCTGTCTTATAATGGTGATGAAGACTCAGTGGTGGAGCTCATAAAAGATGAGAGGCATAGAAGATACTACATAAACACTGGACACGGGTCCCTACAGTGGTCATTACTATTACTGTCTAAGAAGTCACCATCGTCTTGAAAGACCCAGAATGTAAAGACTCTCATGTTCTGACTCAGGAAAGGTGACACCCCAAATCACTCACAAGAAACGGTCTTGATGTAAATCACATGAGGCTTTGTTCCGGGAAAGCCAGAGCTCTGGGGATGACTCATATCCCAGAAATGGATAGAGGAGTCGACTCCAAGGGGAAAGGGGACCCGATATTTATGGGCCCTCAAGGGGGAAAGAAGGAGGAGGAGGAAGTAAGGGATTTTCCTGATCTAACAATATCCATTCTTTCTACAGGAGAAATGGGTACACGGAAGATTTTCATGCTCAGGTGCACAGGTGAAAAGTGAAAATTTTCAATCTCAGTCCAGCAACTAAACCACACACACTTGGCAGTGAGCTGTATCTCAATCCATCAACCAAACCACAAACACTTGGCAGTGAGCTATATCAGTTGGAAAATACATGAGTTCAAAGAACAATATGGGCATACACACAGATTCAGGCTATTATGCTCAGCTACGTAAAGACTTTCTGCTAATAGTGAAATCTCTTTTCCCAGTTTCAGGGTCTTTGTGACCTGTGACATTTTTCTCAGGATCTTTTCAGTCTGACTTTGTGACGTTATGAAAGAGAACCTAAATGATGGGCCAAGAGAGGTCAGTCATGTTCCTTTAGTTTAGTCTAAACAAAACTGACTCAGCCAATCAGAGAAATACCAGGAAGAGTTTTTCATTAAGTACTTTTTTCAGATTATAATGGAAATAAACGTATCATTGTAGAGACTGTGTAATGGCAGCAGAGACCGAGTCTGTACTCATATGAGATGAGATGCTCTTTGGAGATCCACATCCATCACCTGGGTCAGTTATGAATAACAGACACTAGGGAAGATGAAGACTCAGAGACACACAGTGACTCTCTATCCCACAGGCCTGCCTCTCCCATCCTGGATGTGTGAAGCTTCCACTCTCTGCTCTTTCTTCCCCACTGTTTGTCACAAAGTCAATGTCTCCAAGTCAGCACAATTCATCATCCATTGTCAAAGATGTGTTTGGAGTGCTTGAATTTCTTGGAGCTGGCCACACACATATTATGGCTGCGATGAAGGGGAGAATTACCACATCCTCTTAAATCTGTTTCCTGTGGGTACAGGGCTAAAGGGGTTTCCTGAAAGAGTTTGATCCCCCAAGACGGGTCGATCAACTCCAAACGTTTAGGTTAAGCTAAACCCTAAGTGAGTGGCTTTCAATTTTCCTGATGCTGCGATCCTTTAATACAGTTCTTCAGGTTGTGGTGACCCCACCCCCAACCATAAATTTATTCTGTTGCTACTTTATAGCTGTAATTTTGGTAGTTATGAGTCATAATGCAAATACCTGATAGGTGACTCCTATAAAAGGCTCATTTGATCCCTAAAGGGTTTGTGACCCACAGCTTGAGCTTCACTTTCCTGAGTAATACCACAAGAAGCCCCTTTGGATGCCAGGCCCCAGAGGGCATTGCCGGCGAGATGCCAGACTGAGCAGGTGGTCAAGAATGGAGTCATACATCTTGTCTTATTTTACCCCTCAAGACTTTGCACAGAACATGGGGCAACATTTGACAGGACTTGCACAGAAATCTCTTGGTTGAATTGAATTGCCAATACTGTGACTTGTTGGCTCTGCCAATTTCGACCAACCAAAGATTTGCTCTAGCCGAACTGTCTGGTTTTACTGAGTACAACTAGTTGACCGACCAGTGTCCCAGGGGGATTGCCCTAGGCTTCATGTTGCCCCTGTGCTGGAGACTCTGACCATCACTAGCAGTATTTCTTATGCTTCATATTTCTTCATATTTCTCTCACTAAGAAACTTGCAATGACATATGAAGTAAGAGTGGGTGGAAAGGGCTCCTCTTCCCAGAACTGTTCTCGTTTTTTTAATTATGTTGAACGAAATGGGAGTGGCCCCAAGGCCAGCCACGCTTTCAAATGTGTGAAGCAGGAAAGAGCCAGAGTCACATCCTGCCTCCCAAGGGAGTCTTCTGTCATATCTCTGTGTGGAAGAGTGGATGCTGCCTCTTCTTAACGTGGTGCCCTGGATGGATGGAGTGAGTGAGAGAGGCAAAGGAGCAGATGCGTGGACCCGTATGGAGACAGGAAGTGGAGAGGCCTCTTGCTCATTGGGTTGGAGCTCCTGGCTGTTTGGCGTTCACCTAGGTAACCTGTTGCCAGGAGGACAATGACTTCCCCATGACAACATCAGAGTAAGGTCCCTGGCATTGCAATCGGGGCCAGCAAAGTCCACCCTGGAGCGGGCCTGCTGCTTAATGAGCACACATTAGCACTCCAACCGTTTCCAGAAGGCTGGAGGGGGCAGAGGGCATTCAGCTGCTTCCCACCCTCTCCAGCACCTAGCTCCCTGACAACACCACCTTGTCTGCCTGCCCACCCACATAGCAGCCTTTGCTGCTGCCTCTGCTTTCTTTCTCATCTATAGGATGAATAATATGTCCACGCGGCTTCTCGAGAACCAGATCTCAAGGCTGCTCAGGGTTTCAATGATCCAGGTGATCTTCCTCTCTCTCTTTGACTCAGTTTCTTCTCCTGTAAGAGAATCATTTGTCATTTCTCAAAGTGCAGCCCACTGGCATGGATCAGACTTCCCAGTCACACGGCTCTGAGAGTCTCTGATTCAGATTCAACCCCTTCTTGCAATTCTCAGACAAGTATATTTTCTGCCTTGTGAAAGACTCCTATTTATCTCTCAGTACTCAAGAACCTCCATCCTTCCCTCTCCCTGTAGAAACCTTTGCTTCAGACCTAGTTACAGCATCCCAGGTGGGAGTTAAGGCTCCAAGAGATTCTTAATGCAAAATGGTTTTCCCTCGTGGGACCTGAAATGCCACTTTTCTACAAAGCAGTGTTCAAAAGCTTTATAACACTATCGTTTATTCTGGAAGGATTTTATCACTTAGATGTGACACTCAAGATGAAATGGGAATGTCCCCTCTTCTCATCAGTGCACATCTGTGCTAGAACCTTTCTCAAGGTCTTCAGAAGCCATAACAGCATAACCTAAAGAAATAGTCTTTGGGCCAGCATGCCTGAGATACACTGGGTTAAGTCATGCTGAACAGAACTCTCCTCTGAACCATTGTTCTGTAGGTGAGATTGGGAACCAGTCCTCAGCAATGGAGAAAAGTCACTGGGCGATATCTAACTCCATCATTCGTAACTGCTCAGAAGACTAGACATTTCACTCTTGTCTTTCAAAACAAACCACTGGGTGATGATTCTTACACAAATCAGTGTGTGTGTGTGTGTGTGTGTGTGTGTGTGTGTGTGTGTGTAGAGGGGTGCATGTGTGTCCATGGATATGCAGATGCATGTGTGAACATGCACAGGGATGCTGAAGGTGGAGCTCTAATGTAACTCTTCAGGAGTTTCCAGGTTTGTGTTTATAGGCAGGGTTCGTTGATTTGACTGGGATGACTGGCAAGTGAGTTTCAGGAACTCACCTGTCTCTGCTTCAGGGATCTTCCAATGAATGCTTTGCAGATCCACCTACTTCACTTCCCTGGTGCCAGATTGTGAAGATTGGTCACTGGGCTTGTTTTTTGACATGGGTGCTGGGAATCAAACTCAAGTTCTCATGCTTGCGTGGCAAGAACTTAAAAAACTAAGCCATCAAGCAGGGCGGTGGTGGCGCACACCTTTAATCCCAGCACTTGGGAGGCAGAGACTGTTCTGAGTTGGAAGCCAGCCTGGTCTACAAAGTGAGTTCCAGGACAGCCAGGGCTATAGAGAGAAACCCTGTCTCGAAAAAGAAAAAAAAAAACTGAGCCATCTCCTCATCCCCTTTTTTTCTTGTTTTGTAACAGAGTTACAAGGCTGGCCTTGAACTGACTGGCTATGAAGCTGAGACTGACCTTGAAGCCCTGAACCTCCTGATTCTACCAAGTGCTTTGTAGGCTTTCACTATTATCCATGCCTTAATAAAATATTTTGGTTTAGTTGGAGTTGTGAAATAATAATAATAATACATCTCATAAGATCACTCTAAAGATGAAAGGAGATAGCTAAAATAACAAAATGGGCACAGGCTATTTCCTTTTAATTGAAACATTCCTCAGCTAGAAGGAAGATCAAAGAGCTCATGAAGTAAAAGAAACACACAAGGCTCAGGAAGTAAATAAAACCTATAAAGATCAGGAAGAACCCCCACCCCCCAAAGTTACAAGCTAGAACTTGTAACTTGACCTCTATCCAGGTTGGATGAATAGTAACAATAGTAACAATAGTCACGCTGACAGGCAAGATTCTGCAAATAGCTAGGCTCCTAGTCTATAAATAGGTTTCTTTGTGATACAGACTCTTAGAGAATTATCCATGCTCCAGTGAAGTAACCTCTCACTGACATGCAAGTAACCAACCCTAGCAAAGTTGATTAACTAAGTTAGACTTGGGTGGAATAGTTTCTTTGATCTATTGTTGGTGCCATATTTTAGAGTAAATTGATGGATGTTTGTTTCTCTTGTCCCAGGAAAAGTCACATAACTGAGGACACATGAAACTGTAAACATTAGCAAGGAAACAAAATTACTGACATGACCCAGGAGCCTCCTGCTAACCCCAACAATAATTAAGGGATGTCCATTCTACAGTTACTGATACTGATGTGAATAAGGTTCAGAATACAGTGTCTAGTGTCAAGTATATGCTTCAATACATTTCCTAAAAAGATCATGTCCAGCTATCAGGCAAACAGGAATAATTTTTTTTCTTTTCTTTTCTTTTTTTTTTTTTTTTGAGACAGGGTTTCTCTGTATAGCCCTGGCTGTCCTGGAACTCACTTTGTAGACCAGGCTGGCCTCGAACTCAGAAATCCACCTGCCTCTGCCTCCCGAGTGCTGGGATTAAAGGCTTGCGCCACCACGCTCGGCTAGGAATAATTTTTTATTATATGTGAATGTATATTACATTATATATTATTATATCCTGTCTTTAGCTGGGTAGCCGTGTACTCAACTAAGCCATTTGAGGGATTCTTCCACAGATAAGTTGAAATCAATAACAGATGCTGAGAGTCAGAGCACAACCTTTGCTTCAGAACATCGGGTTTGAGGATGGAAGGTCTCATTGGTGACAGAGGACTTCTAGTAAGGCATGTCTGTTCTATCACATTGATTTGGGATATGTCTTCCCTTGTGGGAGTTCTGTTTTAAGAGATTTAGACAAAGGTGAGATTTCAGAGTTTCTACTAGACTAATTAGGGACAGGATAGGACTCCAAAGGGCATGAGAAATGCTTGGAGTAAATTAGCTTCTTGAATTGTAAGGAAATGAATCCTGTTGTCTGAAGTCAGCAGTCTATCATACTTTGTCACAGAACCTGTAGAGAACTAATATAAACAACCAGGGTAAGATGGTGCCTCTTCTTACAGTGCCACTTGGTAGCTTCCAACAAAAGGCTCTTCATACCTAACAAGGAGAGAAACAGCTAATGTGACCCCTCAGTGAAGGGACTCTAGGCATCCTGAGGATGGCAAGCATGGCTCTGTCAGGCCTTGCCCTTCTCCTCTAAAAGCTAGCCACCAAGGTCTAGTCCCTTATTTGGCCATTTTCTCTTCCTGAGACTGACTACAGAGGTCCAGCTATCAAAGTATTGAACCCTGGCATTCAAAAACGCCCTATGATTCACATAATTAATACGTCCAATTAAAATTAAACACCTCATCCTAACACGGGGTTTCCCCTTTAGCTTTATAAACCAACATTTTCCTATATGTCACATCTGTCTCCTCTCTAACCAGTGACAGTGCTTTGTCCAGGTCCCCTCTGGGACCTACCCCCAAGTCTGGAGAGATTGCTCAGTAGTGAAGAGCACTCACTGCTCTTCCAAAGGTCCTGAGTTCAAATCCCAGCAACCACATGGTGGCTCACAAACATCCGTAATGAGATCTGACTCCCTCTTCTGGTGTGTCTGAAGATTGCTACAGTGTACTTAGATACAATAATAAATGAATCTTTGGACCAGAGCGAGTGGGGCAGACGGAAGTGAGCAGGGTTGACCAGAGCGAGAGAGCCGGAGAGAGCAGAGAATTCAATTCCCAGCAACCACATAATGGCTCACAACCATCTGTATAGCTACAGTGTACTCATATACATAAAAAAACCAAATCTTAAAAAAACCTCTTTGCCCTCTCCCTTGTTCTCTTTCCCTTCCCCTTCATCCTCTATCATCTGTCTTTGTCTCTCATTCCCTGTTCTCTGTCCCTCAGGGGCAGGTGAATCTTTGTGCTGAGACTTTGGTCTTGGGATGTCCCGAGCCGACATTGATCCTTTTGCTCATCACAAGTGACATGCATTGTTGCTTGCCTGGTGGTAATTGGCCTGCTCAGTCACGAGCCTTTGTCAAAATTCAGAATAGAGCATGCTTAGTGTGTACCTGTGTGTCAGAGAAGATGTACTGGTTGCCTAGACCTGCAGGCTAGCATCTTTGTGTTGTAACAATGCATCCCCAGTGATCCTAGAGGCCCAAACTCTAACGTCAGTTCTATTAAGTTATAGATAAGGGATTGGCAGGAACGATTCCTTCTGCAGGTTCTGAGGAGAGAATGTCTTTCTTGGTTTTCTCTTTTTCTTTTAGCATTAGGGATCTCCTGCATTTACTGACCTGTAGTCCTGTCTTCCAAGTTCAAATTGTCAACCATGTCTTTATTATCACTAGCACATGCTTTCCTCCCTGTTTTCTGCTTATACAGGCCACCAGGATCATCCATTGTCCCCTTGTCATAGTATCTTTAGTTAAATACACACACACACACACACACACACACACACACACACGCCTCTTTTGCCATTTAAGGTAACACAATCACAGATACAGAAGGCATATATCTGTGGAGGGGATGGGGGTACTATGCATGGTTCCCTGCAGAAGGACAGAAGCTGGTCTTGACAACGGCAGGCAGCATAGGACAGGTGGGTGAATAGGTGGGGTCACATTTAAGGGAGTAGGGAAATGTGTGCTGTGTTTATCACGTCAGAGGGTAAAAGATAATAAAGTAGGAACCAGAGAACTGGTGCCCAAGGTTGCTGTGGACAGACCTTCTTCTTGCTGTATCTGCTGCAGAATTCTGAAGTCTGCAAGTGTTTCTCACTTGTGGCCAATGTGTTGGTCCCTCTAAGTCCTTAAGAGTGCAGTGCAGCACACTGGTGTGAATTGGTGATATACCCACTCGTCATCAGCATGCACCGAACTCTCCAAAGTGGTTAGGTAATGCTCGGCTCTAGGAACACATACAGAACTAGTTTTTTATTCTTTGCTTCTTAGACATCGTACCTCCAGCAAGCAAAATGACTTTCCTAGTTGACAAAGTAAAAACAAAGCATGACAGGCATGCAGAATTGAATAAAAGAGTTGATTCTCAGCCACAAGTGCCTTGAGTCTTGCTTCTGTACAGTGAAGACTGAAGAGGGCAGAGGAAGAGGCATCCTTCTGATGAGAGGAAATCTCGGTGTCTTGCAGGGAAGCAAGGGCTCGAAGAGGAAGAGGAAGAAGCCTGGGGAGATGGCTCAGTGGGGAAGAGGGCCTGCTATGCAAGCATAAAGACCCGAGTTTGAATCCCCAGCACACATACAAAGAGCTCGGGAGGGTGGAGACTAGAGATATCTCTGGGGTGTGATGGCTAGCTCCAGGTCCTGTCTCAAGGGAATAAGGTCTAATGGCCTCTTCCATCCTCTACACATGTTTACAAGGGTGTGCCCACCTCCTCACATATGAACACATGTCACTCATCCCTCCAAACAGACATTTGAGGAAATGCTTTGAGGTAGGGTTGGCTTGGTAAAAATTCCAAGCATTTCTGAATGTCTAAGAGATAGCTAACCGAAAGATGCTCTGCCTGGCTCGTCTCTCAGCCTTATTGTCACCACTAGGTGATCCTCTCCCCTTTAAAGTGGTTTCAGTGTTGGGGAATATGGGGGTGAGATCCTCTCCCCTTTAAAGTGGTTTCAGTGTTGGGGAATATGGGGGTGAGGAATGAGGAAGTAGGCGGTGGGAGTGGGGGATGGGGGTAGGGATGGGAGCTTGTCATTTGCAAGGAACACACAGATAACTCCAGAATAGGTCCTGTGATAGCCACCAAAGCAAACACCGAGAGAAAAAGTATGATTAGATTTGCATTTAGAGAACCCTGACTTACGTGTTCAGAGGCAGGAGGATGCTGAAGCTGCAACACTGTAAGAATGCCAGTAGCATCCAGCTGCTGGCTGGAGGATTTAGCAGCTGTGTGGCCTACACAATTTACTTCAAAGTTCTTAATTCGTTCCCATATATAAAATGGAGGCAAAAGTAACACCTACCACATCAGGCTCCTGCCAACGAATAAAGGGACATGTTAGTCATACACAGCACATTCTCAATAAAGCCCTAACTGCTGCAGGGTGCAGAAGGCTACAGTGGGGACATCTTTAAGTGTTTAACACAAGGTAGGGAAAAATGCTAACTCAAGTTAAGTGTTTTTCCTTTTTCCTTGAAACAGGTCCCCCACAGCCAAAACAAATCAAGTGACTTACAGAAAATGGCACTAAACAGATGAAGTGATTTACAGAAAGCGGTGCTTACTGAGTCATTGGCAGGCCTCCTGCTCTCCTGAATTCTCCTCAGTGATTTGTGTGAATCCTGGAATATGTGTTCATATTGACCTCAGTCTCTTTATGAGAAGATATTTCAGAACTGAGATCTGCTGCCAAACGTGTGTGTGTGTGTGTGTGTGTGTGTGTGTGTGTGTGTGTGTGTGTGTGTAGGGGGGCGGGGTAATGCACTTCAGGAGGACCATCAATCATATCAACAGCTACCATGATATATAGAACAAGCATCCACATAGCCTGCTATGGCTGAACTGTGTGAGGGTATCTCCCTTCACAAGGTTCTCAGGCTACCATCCTGGGAGGTGTGCCAGGAAGCTAGAGTCATTAATCCCATTGTGCTGATGGAAACACTGAGGTTGGTAGAACCTCAGTGCATCTGAGGAAACACAGGAAATAAGAAGTACAGCTCTGACTCCACATCCTCTGCCTTGAGAGATGTCAGCACCTCAGAGAAGTGTTTTAAAACATCAGCATACCCACATTAGGTAGCCAATGAGTGTTGTCTTTTCCTCTGGTCACTTCTGGGTGATGTGTGCTATTTTGAAAATGTGACTATTACATATGAATTCCCAGGATGCTTTTCATGTTCATTTTCTCTCCCCTTCTTCTCTCTCTTTGTCTGTCTCTTTGTCCTTTGTCTCTCTATCTCCCTCTGTTTTTTTTCTTTCTTTCTTTTTTTCTTTCTTTCTTTCTTTCTTTTTTTCTTTCCTTCTTTCTTTCTTTCTTTCTTTCTTTTTTTTTTTTTTTTTTTTTTTTTTTTTTTTTTTTTTTTTTTTTTTTTTTTTTTTTTTTTTTTTTTTTTTTTTTTTTTTTTTTTTTTTTTTTTTTTTTTTTTTTTTTNCACACACATCTCCCTTGCACAAGCATGTTGAGCTACTTTGAGTCTCCTGGTTTTCTCAGTTATTCACTGACAGACGTCCTAAATAACCTTCTCAAAACTCAAATCTGTATTTTTCGGATGAGGCTTTAGATCAGTTGAAGATATACAGGTAAAATCAGAGCTTCCAGCGATACAGTCAAAAGGCTTTCAGCCAGCATACCAGTGGGGAAATGAGAAAAACAGCATGTAACTCCCTTGGGAGACTGCTTTGAAGGTCATCCCATATTGGGGTGGGGAAGTTCTACTGTTTCTGTATACATGAGGATCTTATCATCATCAGTTGTGGTTTTGGGAAGTCACTAAGCAATTTCCTTTCTTTCCCACCCAAGTTCAGCAACAGTTGAGAAATGAGACTTGGAAAGGGGACAGATGGGGTTGGAAGTTTGACCTTTATTACTGATGAGAACTCAGGAAGACCTGAGGGCTGTGCCCTAAAGATAACCACCTGCCAAATCCAACTCAGGGAGCTGCCCAATTAACACAGCACTCACTGCCACCTTCTGCATCCCTCAGGGCAGAGACTGTGGCTTGGTCCTGTAGATTGGTAGGTGGAAGAGGATTAGGAATGGAGAGGGTAGAGGACCACAAGGAAAAGATAAAGATAGGAGGGGAGTGTCCTGTGAATTCCTGGGGAGATGTGAACAGACATCTGTTGCCTTGAGCTAGAACACTAATGAGAAACAAGGAAAACTCTCTACCCCCAGCTTAGTTATCCAGTAATGCTATTAAGGTTTGGGTGAGGAGTTACTTACTTGAGAATGGATGACTCAAAGGCTGCTGCATCCCTGAAAAGTTCCATCATGGGTGGCAACTCATGAAAGCTTTATCTCTGGAAGCAAATAGATAGATAGGTTATATCTTCTCCCCAGCAGTCCTTACTACTTATACAACCTTGGGTAGGTGATTCTGTAAACTTCAGGTACTTCTTGAGACTTGTGAATTGTTTACTTTCAATATCTAAATGGGATTTCCTCCAGGGTATAGTGTTCAATTTAGAGGAAATTGCTACAAAATTGGGGGAGAGGTGGGATGTTCACATCTAGTGGAACACTTAAGAGGCTGAGGCAGGACAACCATTAATTCTCAGTTGCCTGGGCGTACACTGCAAGATTCTATCTCAAAACAAACAAACAAAAACACAGAACAGAACCAAGGATCAGCAAGTTGGTTCAGCAGGTAAAGGTCCTTGCCTCCAAACCTGACTACCTGACTTGAGTTCATTACTTAGGATCTACGTGGTAGAAAAAGAGGGAAAACTCCTGCGTGCACCCACAAAATCAATAAAAAAACATAATAAAAAACTTGGGCTGAGAGATGACACAGCGGATAAGAACATTGGCTGTGTTTCCAGAGGACAGAGGTTCAAATCCCAGCAACTATATGGTGGCTAACTATAGTCTCTAACCCGAGTTCTAAGGAATTTTACATCCTGTGCTGGCTTCCACAGGTACTGCATGCATGCAGTACACATACATATAAGTTGGGAAAACACCTATACACACAAAATATAAATAAATAAATATTTAAAATAAAAAATGTAATTTTTTTAAAAAGACAAGGAAACGAGCCCTAAACAAACAGTTACAAGAATGTTTGCTTATTCCCCCTTAATCCTACCTCCAACTAATCTCTTTGAAATCAGCTCTCTTCAAAGAGAAAGCTGGGAGATGATCTTGAGGTCAAAAGTATCAGACCTTAGGAACATGGGGTTAGTGGAAAGGAATTCCCCTCTCATATCTTCATTCCTGTTAAATGTTAGCACCATTTCCCCAAGGTGGGTGTTATTTCCATAGAAAAAGAAGATCCAAGATTCACAAAGTGGATGGCCATGAAAAAGAACTCAGGTCTGAGAGCAAAGCCCACATTTCCAACCAAGATGGGTATTTGATGGTTTGCAAGTGAGTCCTGTGTCAGGCACTGACAGGTCCTTCTGCATGAGAAATTTGAGTGGGCCTTTGGGGGACTGTGGTATTTGGCTTAAGATTTGGATGATTTTTTTTTTTTTTTTTGGTTTTTCGAGAGAGGGTTTCTCTGTATAGCCTTGGCTGTCCTGGAACTCACTCTATAGACCAGGCTGGCCTCGAACTCAGAAACCTGTCTGCTTTTGCCTCCTGAGTGCTGGGATTAAAAGCATGTGCCACCACTGCCTGGCAGTAAGGAACGTCTCTTGAGGAAGCATCACCTGGGCTGAGGTCTGAAGGCGAGTAAGGGTTGACCAATGTAGCAGAACAAAGAGCTCTGCAGGCTGAGGGACATTCACATAATGAAGCGATATGCAGAAACAAGAGGAAGAGCTCCCTGCTGCTCACACTGCCATGATAGAATCCTGGCAGCATAATGGATCATACACTGTGTGCTACCCTTTCTGTAAAGTTTGAAAATGAAGAGAAGCACACAGTGTAGGTGACGTGATGGCAATACAACGAAGACAAAATGCACAGATGTGCCGGGTGGTGGTGACGCACGCCTTTAATCCCAGCACTCGGGAGGCAGAGGCAGGCGGATTTCTGAGTTCGAGGCCAGCCTGGTCTACAGAGTGAGTTCCAGGACAGCCAGGGCTACACAGAGAAACTCTGTTTCAATAAAAAACAAAAAAACAAAAAAACAAAAAACAAAAAAAAATGCACAGATGTGTATATCTTCAGTGGAAGATATCTTCAATGTAGATATCTTCAGTGGAAGACTGGGGACAGTATGGAAGATTCACGGAGCAAACTGTAAATTACTGGTGATGTTCTAAGTGGTGGGGTTGGATGGGGCGTTCTGGAAACGTCACTGTATTATTCTAAGTACATACCTAAAGAAAGCCAGGCATCAGCCAACTTATGGTATGCCGTATACCAAGAATTGTGATTAAGAACATACTGGCACTTGGGAGTGTTTAACAGGAAGTGCTATTCTGAGCAATAAGCACTTAAGAAATATTAAGAGATTGATCTAGAAAGGCAGAGATGGGAAAGTCAGGCAATGAGGCCGTAGCTACGGCTGGAGCCTCCACGGAGAAACCTGTGTCCTTTCCAAGCAATTTCCTTTATATCTCAAGATAAAGAAAAGCTCTTAAGTAAGAAACAGCTTCAGCCGGGCGTGGTGGCGCACGCCTTTAATCCCAGCACTCGGGAGGCAGAGGCAGGTGGATTTCTGAGTTCGAGGCCAGCTTGGTCTACAGAGTGAGTTCCAGGACAGCCAGGGCTATACAGAGAAACCCTGTCTCGAAAAACCAAAAAAAAAAAAAAAAAAAAAAAAAAAAAAAAAAAAAAAAAAAAAAAAAAAAAAAAAAAAAAAAAAAAAAAAAAGGAAAAGAAAAAAAGAGAAAAGAAACAGCTTCAAAGTTTGCATTCTGGGGGAAAAATGCAGTCATTCTGCTTTAAACACTGTGACAGACTAAGGAGAGGCCAAAACAAATGTGGATGGATAACTTGGAAGACTCCCCCCAGACAAAAGATGGCAACAGTTTAGCATCCTGTGGAGGAAGCAATGGTAGTCGTAGTGTTACAGATGATAAGAAGTGATGATGGTGATGATGATGGAGGCGGTGATGGTTATGGTGATGGTGGTAATGATACTGATAGTACTGATAGAGTCAGTGATGGTGGTGATGATGGTGATGATGGTGATGATGATAAGGCAATGATGGTGGGGATAGTAGTGGTAGTGATAAGGGTGGTGGTGATAAGGGAGGTAGCAATGATAGTTATGGCTCAGGTGACTATGGTGGTGTACTGGCTAGTTTTGTGTCAACTTGACACAGCTGGGTTATGACAGAGAAAGGAGCTTCAGTTGGGGAAGTACCTCCATGAGATAGATCTAGCTGTGGGGTATTTTCTCAATTAGTGATCAAGGGGGAAAGGCCCATTGTGGGTGGGACCATCTCTGGGCTGGCAGTCTTGGGTTCTATAAGAGAGCAAGCTGAGCAAGCCAGGGGAAGCAAGCCAGTAAGGAACATCCCTCCATGGCTTCTGCATCAGCTCCTGCTTCCTGTCCTGCTTGAGTTCCAGTCCTGACTTCCTTGGTGATGAACAGCACTGTAAGTGGAAGTGTAAGCTGAATAAACCCTTTCCTCCCCAACTGCTTCTTGGTCATGATGTTTGTTCAGAAATAGAAACCCTGACTAAGACAGGTGGTATTGTTCGCATCAGTGATAATAAAGGATTTTAGTGTTGGAAACAGATATAAAAGGTCAGACTTGAAGATATTTAGAAAATAAAATCTATGGAACTTAGACCCACCTTAGACCCATACATGTGTTAACAGAGAGGCACATGTGAATGATAATTGGTTTGCCAATGAAGTCGGAGTGAATGGTGAAGGGGACGGAGAGTTCAGTTCCGACTGTGCTGTTTGAGCTGCGTGCTCGCTTGGGGCCTTTTTTTTTTTTTTT
>LR754419.1:44784-59210 GCA_902729485.2 Mus minutoides | reverse complement strand
TCCCTCTCCCTCCATCTCCCTCCCTCCCCTCCTCTCTCTCTCTCTCTCTCTCTCTCTCTCAACTATAAAAGACTCATTCACATGGTACAAATATATAAAAAACACACTAATGCTGAAATGATTTTTCCAAATCCACTATTGCTTTATTGTTGCCCCTCCTGTTACACAATGTGATGAGGGACATCAAGACTCCCAGAATGAGGAATTCAGAAAGCCTCTGGGGACAGGAATCTCCCCACGTATCAGACATTTATCCAAGAATTGTTTCAGTCGTAGCAAAGAACCCATCCGTTCTGGGCTTGTGATGGCTTCAATTCTGGGCAAGTATTCTTCTCTGATGCGTTGTATCATTTTCCAGAACTGGACGTGGTACTGCTTCAGGAGGGCATTCCCACACACCTCCAAGAAATGAAAGAGGAGAGTGGCTGTCACATCTGAGTGAGGCTCCACATTTAAGATCTGTGCCAACCAGCGCCAGCCTTGATTTAAGCCATGAGGATGAGCCTCCTGCCGGTTCCCATATGGCCACTGGAGCTGGATGATGGCGGCATATAGACGGATCATCCCAGACATTCGTTTTAGAAAGCGGTCTTGTTGCTCAATCTTGGAATTTGTCACTCGGTACCCAAGCATCCGGTGATAATTCTTCAAATCCATACCTTCTTTAAAAGCTGGGTAAAAAGGAACTGAGTATGGGCACTTCTTGTGTAGACGAGCGAGAATGAGGACTCCCACTTTGGGGTGGAGCTTCCAGATGCCAGATGCCACGGCCGCAATGGGGAATGCTGCTTCATGGTGAGAAGCTACTTTCTCCTCTCCTTGTTTCACAAAATTCTCTGCCAGCGTATACTGGACAAAGTTCAGCCCCTGTGGGTTAAGAACCAAAGATACCGAATGCTGACCAGAGTGGACAGGTTTTCCAGAGAGCAGGCTATGGATATCATCAAAGACCTGCTTCAGCCTTGAAGCTGAGATGTTAGAGATCTGGGTCACTGGGATGGTGGCTGCCTTCTCCAAGTCCATTTTTATCCTTTTGGTATGACTGTGCTTGCTGTTGGTCAGGTCCTTAAAGGCCAGCACGCATTTGGCACAAGCATCCTGAAGTTGATGGTACCAGCGCATTGTACTATCGTCTACATTCACCTGCAGGTCTTCATTCTGCTTAACTAAGGGGCTTGGGCTTTGTACAGAGGTCTGGGTGGGAGCCCCTGGCCCCTGCTGCACCTGTGACTCCTGAAGCTTGACCTGGTCCTCCTCTTCATCCTTCATTTTAGAGGCTCTAGTGATCTCCTGCTCCAATGTTGAGAGGCGATCCTACATGTCCTGCTTCAGCTTGCTTCTCTGCTGAGTGATAACCACTCTCCAACGTGATGGTGATGTGAATTATGACGGAGGAGAAGAGGTCACACAGCTGGTTGCCCCGGGTTTGGAAGGCAGCCAGCGTCACATTTTTCCCAGGTAGGGAACAGCTTCTGCCTGGTCTGGCCTCAGTGGAAAAAAAAAATATGTCCTGGGGTGGTGGTGGTCCCTTTCAGCTTCTCACAGAAGAAGGGGGCAGGGGAAGATGCTAAAAGCACTGAGGAGTGCAGGCTGAGATTGGGATGTAAACTAAATAAGTAAATTAATTAATAGAAAAAAAGAAAGGAAGATCACTTTATTTGCCTGTTAGCTTTGAGTTCCACACTCAGAATTTAATATTCATTGAATTCACAAATATGTGCAAGCCAGAAAAGTATGAGTCCTACATGTTCTTAGCAGTTAATAAGTTGCTGGCATCTGTCAGTGTCGAACATTGACAAAGAGTGTGAAAGCAAAACAGAATTATTTTTCTCCTTCTCCTGAAAGAAACTTCTAACAGCATTAGTAGTTAAGTGACTGAGACACAAACCTGTGCCAATTGATTTATCATTCTAGCTACCTTCTGACCTTACCTCCTAGTGTTACAGATTCTTCTCAACAATTTTTGTTCTTATACACTCATTTTGTGGCTACTAAGATTTATTTGCCATAAAATATCAAATTTTCTATTCTATAATTTTAGGTTATCAATTTACTAGATATATATTTCATTTTAAGTTTTCATTATTAAAATATATTATTTGTCTTAATGCTTATCACATGTTGCATATTGCAATGTGTGTGTAGGCATGTGAAGTTTTTTTTTTTTTTCTGAATTCCCTGCATTTTTTGGAAGTTTCTCACTTTGTATTTGTGTTTGTTTCTTTTTATTTTATATACAGGAACTTTACAAAACAAAACAAAAAGATGATCTTGGCTCTTGAGTCAAAAATAGTAGAAATCACTAAAAGATGGATCTACAGGACTAGTACATTCTATATTCCAGATGAATCAGGTAGGTTTATAGTGTTTTGATGAGAAATTATGATTTGTAAATGTACTTAGGTCTTGCTTTTATGGTGACCAGACCTCAATAAGGAGTATTAAGTTACATAAGCCTGTCTTCCAGTAAGATATTAGAGATATATCTGTTAATCCGGCTAATTTAAGTTCTAACTCTTATTTAGCTGTCCTTCCCTTTTACAGACTTCTAGTAAACCTTTTCTTCAGACGTTCACATTGACATTTGGAGAAATGTAGATTGTTTTTCATTAATGTGTCTTTTAGGCAGTTTGCCATGTGGATTGATTAGTTATTTTTTGTTTGTGTGTTTGTTTGTTTATTTGTTGTTTAGTTACAGCAAGTTAATTTTGCCTTTGAATTATTATAATTGATAAATTAGTAATCATTAATTTAACAATTTTCCAAAATCTCTATATTTATTTTATGTGTATGAATGTTTTTTCCTACATGTACCACAGTGAATCAGTGCATACAATGTCCTAGGAGGACAGAAGAGGGTGCTGGAGTCTCTGGAACCAAAATTACAGATAGTCTTAGCCACCATGGCTCAACAGGTAAGAGCACTGACTGCTCTTCCAGAGGTTCTGAGTTCAATTCCCAGTAGGCACATGGTGGCTCACAACCATCTGTAATGGGATCTGATGACCTCTTCTGTTGTGTTTGAGGACAGCTACAGTGTACTCATATACATAAAATAAATAATTACTTTTTTAAAAAAAGAGAAACCAAACACAGGTAGGTCCTCTGCAAGAGCAGCAAGTGTTCTTAACCACTGAGCCACCTCTCCAGCCTAATGTTCAATTTTTCTTTTTTTTTTTTTTTTTTTTTTTGGTTTTTCGAGACAGGGTTTCTCTGTATAGCCCTGGCTGCCCTGGAACTCACTTTGTAGACCAGACTGGCCTCGAACTCAGAAATCCGCCTGCCTCTGCCTCCCGAGTGCTGGGATTAAAGGCGTGCGCCACCACGCCCGGCTCAATTTTTCTTAATTGGAAATGTTTTGAAAATTGAGATCCTATGTCTTCTTGCACCAAAAGTCTTTAAATTCCTGGATCTCTACAATTTGAATATTATTTAATAGTCATATTATTTCAGAAGACAAACTTTCAATAGAGAATGCTGATTAGGGAGTTTCTACTCAGAAGACAAAAGAAGGTGGCTTTTTGAAGACTCAGTCATTCAAAAATATCAGAGTGGCTACAACCACAACCATGATCCAAAGGGGCAGTGATTTATGTTTAGCTGACAGAAGAACTTGGCAGAATCATCCATGTGGTACTGATTTTGTAGGCATAAAAGAATGAAGGGAATATAGAATTTCCTAGCATGGAATGCTGCTGAGGCTAAGCAATATGTAAAGGGTAGAAGTACCTGTAAGGAGGCCCTGAGCAGCCACTCCTTGAAGCTGTGAGAGTAAAGTTTATGTGGCTGTGGAGCTCCTAAGATGTTGAGGATGTACCTTAACTAAGCACTCTTTCTTACCTTAAGTAGCTTTCACCAGATATTTTACCACAGCAACAAGTAACTAACACATAGAGTTTACCAAATTTAATGAAAAACTCAATGATACATGTAACCACATTCCTAATGATTCTTGCCATGTTCTCTATGTTCTATTTCTGTTTGAGTCTGCTTTTTCAATTGAGTTTATATGTAGTTAAGTTGATAGCCAAAATTAGCCCTCACATATATTACCAAGGAATGGGATATCTGGATCATATTATTATCCTATGTTTATTTTTCTTAGGAATCTTATCTTTTCTAAAGTTGTTATATTAATATATATTTAAATATTCCTTTTTTAAATTAGATATTTTCTTCACTTACATTTCAAATGCGATCCTGAAAGTCCCCTATAGCCTCCCCCATTCCTGCTCCTCAATCCACCCACTCCCGCTTTCTGGCCCTGCCATTCCACTGTACTGGGCCATATAATCTTCGCAAGACCAAGGGCCTCTCCTCCCAGTGCTACATATACAGCTAGAGACACAAGCTCTGGAGATACTGGTTAGGTCATACTTTTATTCCTCCTATAGGGTTGCAGACCCTTTCAGCTCCTTGGGTACTTTCTCTAGCCCTGTATTCCATTCAATAGATGACTGTGAGCATCCACTCTGTATTTGCCAGGCACTGGCATAGTCTCACAAGAGACAGGGATGTCAGGTTCCTGTCAGCAAAATCTTGCTGGCATATGCAATAGTGTCTGGTTTGGTGGCTGTTTATGTGATGCATCCCCAGGTGGGGCACTCTATGAATGGTCCTTCCTTCCGTCTCAGCTCCAAACTATTTCTCTGTAACTCCATCCATGGGTATTTAGTTCCCTATTCTAAGGAGGAATGAAGTATCCACACTTTGGTCTTTCTTCTTCTTGAGTTTCATGTGTTTCGCAAATTGTATCTGAGTGGTATAGGTGAGTCCTCAGGTAGTACTATGTCAAATTTTCTGAGGAACCTCCAGATTGATTTCCAGAGTGGTTGAACCAGTTTGCAAATTCTAAGTTTCCAGGCTAATATCCAATTATCAGTAAGTGCATATCATGTGAGTTCATTTGTGATTGGGTTACCTCACTCAGGATGATATCCTCCAGATCCATCCATTTGCCTAAGAATTTCATAAATTTATTGTTTTTAATAGCTGAGTAGTACTCCATTGTGTAAATGTACCACATTTTCTGTATCCATTCCCCTGTTGAAGAGCTTCTGGGTTGTTTTCAGCTTCTAGCATTATAAATATGGCTGTTATGAACATAGTGGAGCATGTGTCCTTATTACATGTTGGAGAATCTTCTGGGTATATGCCCAGGAGTGGTATAGGTGAGTCCTCAGGTAGTACTATGTCAGATTTTCTGAGGAACCTCCAGATTGATTTCCAGATTGGTTGTACCAGTTTGCAATCCCACCAACAATGGAGGAGTGTTCTGCTTTCTCTACACCCTTTCCAGCATGTTCTGTTACTTTAGTTTTTTTTTTTTTTTTTTTTTTTTTTTTAATCTCACCCATTCTAACAGGTGTAAGATGGAATCTCAGAGTTGCTTTGATTTATATTTCCCTGATCACTAAAGACATTCAACATTTCTTTAACTCATTCTTGGTCATTAGGGATTCCTCTGTTGAGAATTCTCTGGTTCTGCAACACATTTTAAAATTGGGTTACTTGGTTTGTTGTTGTCTTAATTTCTTGAGTTCTTAATATATCTTGGATATTAATTCTCTGCCAGTTAAATTTTTTTTAACTTCACTTCCTTACCATCATTAATTGTTATAGTCACTTACATTCAATGTGTGGTGAGGTGCAATCAGTGTATTTTTAATTTGAATTTGTCAGATAGGAAGATACAGTGAACATTTACACGCATGTTCACTGAGTATTTGGTTTTCTTATTTTGTGCAGTGTGAATTCGGATCACTTGTCCGGGTCTACATTGGATTGTTTACTTTTTATAATTATGTTGTCTTTTTGAGTAAGATGATTAGTTGGCAAGTATTTTCTCCCATTCAGTGCATTGTCTCTTCATTATTCTTTTTGTATCTTTGCCATTAAATAATCTTTTTGGTTTGATATTATTTAATTTCTCAATCTATCTTTCATTTCTTACAATTTGGGAGTCCGGAAAAATTAATAGTTATCTTAGTTAATATGTTGAAATATTTCTCATATGTTTTTCTCTAGTCACTTCAGAATTACAAATCTTATATCAAAATATTTGATCATAGTTGAGTGGATCAAATACATGTACCAGTTGACAAAATTCAGTCTTCTAGATTTATGTATTCAATTTTTTTTAGAATTATTTTTAAAGAGTATATCTTTTCTTAAAGATAGATAGACTATCATTTAATGAAAAAAGTGGGCTAAATATATACATGGATTTAATTAAGAGTCATTTTATTCTATCAGTTTGTCTGTTTTTTAAAGATTTATTTATTATGTATGTGAGTGCACTGTTGCTGTCTTCAAACACAGCAGAAGAAGGCATCAGATCCCCATTACAGATGGTTGTGAGATACAATGTGGCCACTGGGAATTGAACTCAGGACCTCTGGAAGAACAGTCAGTGCTCTTAGCTTCTGAGCCATTGCCCCAGTCCAAGATTGTCTGTTTTTATGCTAATATAGTGCTGTGTTTGTCCTTTGACTCTGAAACATTATGGAAGCCTGTTATTTTAGAGACTATAAAGTTACTTGTTTATCAAATAAAACTATCCTTCCCATTTACTTTTTATATCCTTGTTTTGTTGAATTCTCAGAGAGAAAAAAGTATTTAGAGTGCAGTGAAACACTTTCACTATAAATCAAAGCTCTTATACCTTGATTGGGATACATGATTCTTTAGATTTTAAAATAACATATGAGATGTTTCTGCACATGCTATATTACCTAAAAATTTTGACTATTCTGTCTTTTGACAATCTGATAAAGTTTTTATTTCTGGCATAAAATAAGTTTTACTTCATGAGGAGCACTAAACATCTAAAAAATTAGAGATACATGTATATGATGACCTCTAAGACACAAAATTAAAAATGTGAACTTATCCTCAGAAAGCTGCACATAGCACTACCAATTGATCCAGCAATACCTCTCCTGGGCATATACCCAGAAGATGTTCCACCTGGTAATAAGAATACATGCTCCAGTATGTTCATAGCAGCCTTACTTATAATAGCCAGAAGCTGGCAAGAACCCAGATGTCCCTCAAACAGAGGAATGCATACAGAAAATGTGGTACATTTACACAATGGAGTACTACTCAGCTATTAAAAACAATGAATTTATGAAATTCTTGGGCAAATGGATGTATCTGGAAGATATCATCCTGAGTGAGGTAACCCAATCATAAAAGAAGTCACTTGATATACACTCACAGATAAGTGGATATTAGTCCAGAAACCTAGAACACCCAAGATACAACTTCCAAAACACAAGAAAATCAAGAAGGAAGACCAACTCATGGATACTTCATTCTTCCCTAGAATAGGGAATAAAATATCCATGGAAGTAGTTGCAGAGGCAAAGTTTGGAGCTAAGAGGAAAGGATGGACCATCCAGAGACTGCTCCACCTGGGTGTCTATCCCATAATCAGCCACCAAATGCAGACACTACTGCATATGCCAAGAAGATTTTGCTGAAAGGACCCTGATATAGCTTTCTCCTGTGAGGTTTTGTCAATGCCTGGCAAATACAAAAGTTGATGCTTATAGTCATCTCTAGGAAGGAACGCAGGGTCACCAATGTAGGAGCAAGAAGAATATCCAAGAGCCGAAGGGGTCTGCAACCCTACACGTAGAACAACAATATGAACTAATCAGAACCCCCCAGAGCTCGTGTCTCTAGCTGCATATGTATGAGAAGATGACCTAGTTGGCCATTATTGGGAAGAGAGGCCCCTTGGTCTAGCAAACTTTGTATGCCCCAGTACATGGGAATGCCAGGGCCAAGAAGTGGGAGTGGGTGGGTGGGGGAGCAGGACAGAGGGAGGGTATAGGGGACTTTAGGGATAGCATTTGAAATGTAAATGAAGAAAATATCTAATAAAAAATTAAAAAGAAAAAAATGAAAGCAAATGCTAGAAGAGTAAAAAAAATGTGAACCTATGTGCTAAAATTTGGATGTAAACTATAGAAAACTGAATGTGAAACATTCAAAACCACAAAGAAGAGAGTAGAAACTATCCAGGCAAAACACATTCATATATACCAGAAATTATAAATTGAACTGAAAAAATAGAAATTAAAATTTTAGATAATTAGATGGAGATGGAAATGATAACTCTGAATGAGGTAACTCAGATGATGAAAGAGACCATTGTATGCTATTTCTTCCATGTGAATGTTAGTTTAAATCTTTAATTTATGTATATTTAAATTAGTATATACACCATTCAGGAAACTCTAACAAACAATGGGTCAGGATGAGAGACAGACTGCAGGTGATAAAATATACAAAAGAATAAAGATATATATATATATGTATATATATATATATATATATATATATATATATATACACACACACACACACACACACACACATACACACAGAGAACAGTGTGCATTCAACTGCAGTTACCCTATAGTAAGGGGACAGTGCTCCTCCTGGACATTATAGACTATCAAAACATCTAGTGCTAGAAGAGAAGACCTGGAAAGGGGAAAATATTTGCAATGTAAATAAAGAAAATACACAATAAACAAAAGAAGTGGGGCAAGTCCTTTGGGATTGTTTTTCAGTAGAGTCCCATAAACCCCCAAATATAACAATGTACTACCATTGCTCTTGATTCCCCTTCAGAATTTTAGAATAAGACCTGTTTGATGAAGACACCTCATACTTGAGTCATGGAACATGTATTCCAACTGACTGGCATTCGGAGTGAAGGAAGGTGTAATGTATGCTACCAGAGGAGGAAGGTATCAGTTATGTGTACCTGTAAACAGTGTAAGAAATAGAAATGGCTAGCATAACAAAACATGTTCTTTGATGCAATTGTAGCATAAAAGTCAGGAGGTAACCAATCACTTTCTGATTGGTGTTAAATCCCCTTCCACAAAATAAAACCAATACCCAAAACCATTTTGGGGCCAAGAACCTATCGCTAGACTTGTTATAGGTCCCAGTGGAGAAATTGCCACATAATTTTGCTAAATGATGTATAAACCAAGTTAAAACATTTCTCAACCAATACCTTAAAAAGCTTCTGTTTGCAATAGATTGTGACCCCAGTACAGGGCCAAGATGTGGGAGTGGGTGGGTAAAGAAGCAGGGTGGGGGATGGGGAGTCTATAGGGGACTTTCGGGATAGCATTTGAAATGTAAATGAAGAAAATATCTAATAAAATTGGAAAAAATAATGATAAGAGATTGAAAGTCTTTTAGAATGAAAGAGAAGTGGAAGTAGGTTAAAAGAGAAGGAGAAACTTAGCAGGGCATAGTAGGCTTGCTAAGATGGAATGGAGTGTTAAAGGACTTGCTAAGATGGAATGGAGTGTTAAAGGAGAAAAAAAAAAAACAACTGGAGAAAGAGCTCTGTCCACATGTTGGGTCTGAGTGCATTGTTTCTTTCTTTCTTATATTTTTTTCATTATCCAGGATTGTCCAGATTTATTTTTTATTTTTTCATATTTTTATTAGATATTTTCTTCATTTACATTTCAAGTGCTATGCCATATGTTCCCTATACCCTCCCCCCACCCTGCTCCCCTACCTACCCACTCCCACTTCTTTGCCCTGGCATTCCCCTGTAAAGGGGCATATAAATATTGCTAGACCAAGGGGCCTTTCTTCCCAATAATGGCCAACTAGGCCATCTTCTAATACATATGCAGCTAGAGACATGAGCTTCTGATTAGTTCATATTGTTGTTCCATCTATAGGGTTGCAGACCCCTACAGCTCTTGGGTAAACTCTATTCCTACATTGGGGACCCTGTGTTCTG
The DNA here is from genome assembly GCA_902729485.2 of Mus minutoides. Taxonomy (NCBI): domain Eukaryota; kingdom Metazoa; phylum Chordata; class Mammalia; order Rodentia; family Muridae; genus Mus; species Mus minutoides. The sequence continues at coordinate 49,417 of LR754419.1, read as the reverse complement.
CCCTATAGATGATTGTGAGTATCCACTTCTGTATTTGTCAGGGACTGTCAAAGCCTCCCAGGAGATAGCTATATCAGGGTTCTTTCAACAATATCCTGCTGAAGTATGCAGTAGTGTCTGTATTTGGTGGCTGATTATGTGATGAACCAACGAAGTGGGGCAGTCTCTGGATGGTCCATCCTTTCATCTTAGTTCCAAACTTTTCCAAATTCATTGTTTTTAATAGCAGAGTAGTACTCCATTGTGTAAATAAACCACATTTTCTGTATCCATTCCTCATTTGAGGGACATCTGGGTTTTTTCCAGCTTCTGACTATTATAAATAAGGCTGCTATGAACATAGTGGAGCATGTGTCCTTGTTACCAGTTGGAATATCTTCTGGGTGTATGCCCAGGAGAGGTATTGCTGGATCAATTGGTAGTACTATGTCCAGTTTTCTGAGGAGCCGTCAGACTGACTTCCAGAGTGGTTGTACCAGTTTGCCATCCCACCAGCAATGAAGGAGTGTTCCTCTTTCTCCACATCCTCACCAGGATCTGCTGTCCCCTGAATTTTGATCTTAGCCATTCTGACTGGTGTGAGGTGGAATATCAGGGTTGTTTTGATTTGCATTTCCCTGATGATTAAGAATGTTGAACATTTTTTTCAAGTGCTTCTCAGCCCTTTGGCATTCTTCAGTTCAGAATTCTTTGTTTAGCTCTGTACCCCATTTATTAATGGGGTTATTTGAACTTCTGGAGTTCAGCGTCTTGAGCTCTTTATAAATATTTGATATTAACCTCTGTCTTAGTTAGGGTTTTACTGAAGTGAACAGACACCATGACCAAGGCAATCTTTTTTTTTCCTTCCATTTTTTTATTAGATATTTTCTTAATTTACATTTCAAATGCTATTCCAAAAGTCCCCTCCTCCCTCCCCCTCCCTGCTCCCCTGTCCACCCACTCACATTTCTTGGCCCTGACATTCCCCTGTACTGGGGCATATAAACATTGCAGTACCAAGAGGCCTCTCATCCCAATGATGACCGACTAGGCCATCTTCTGCTACATATGGAGCTAGAGACATGAGTTCTGGGGATTCTGGTTAGTTCATATTGATGATCCTCTTCTAGGGTTGCAGACCCCTTCAGCTCCTGGGGTTCTATCTCTAGCTTCTCCATTGTGGGCCCTGTGTTCCCTCTTATAGGTGATTATGAGCATCCACTTCTGTACGAGACAGCTATATCAGGTTCCCTTAAGTAGGCACTAGCTGTCCTATGCCATAGTGTCTGAGTTTAATGACTGATTATGGGATGGATCCCCCGTGGTGGGGTAGTCTCTGTATGGTCCATCCTTTCATCTTAGCTCTAAATTTTGTCTCTGTAACTCCTCTCATAGGTATTTTGTTTCCTCTTCACAGGAGGAATGAAGTATCCACGAGCTGGTCTTCCTTCTTGATGTTCTTGTGTTTTGCAAATTGTATCTTGGATATTCTAAGTTTCTGGGCTAATATCCATTTATCAGTGAGTGCATACCCAATGACTTCTTTTGTGATTGGGTTACCTCACTAAGGATTATATCCTCCAGATATATCCATTTGCCCAAGAATTTGATAAATTCATTTTTTTAAATAGCAGAAGAGTACTCCATTGTGTAGATGTACCACATAAAAAAACATTTACTTGGGGCTGGCTTACAGGTTCAGAGTTTCAGTCCATTATCATCAAGTTGGGAGCATGGCAGTAAGTAGGCAGGCATGCACAGGCAGAGCTGAGAGTTCTATGTCTTCATCCAAAGGCTGCTGGTGGAAGACTGACATCAAGGCAACAAGGGTGAGGATATTATGCCCACACCCACATTGACACACCTTCTCCAACCAGGTCACTCCCATTCTAACAATGCCACACCTCCAAATGGTGCCACTCCCTGGTCCAAGAATGTACAAACCATCACAGCCTCCTATCAGATTTAGGATTTGTAAAAATTCTTTCCCAATCTGTTGGTTACCTTTTTGCCTTATTGACAGTATCTTTTGCTCTACAGAAGCTTTGCAATTTTATAAGTTCCCATTTGCTGATTTGTGATATTACAGCACAGGCCATTGGTGTTCTGTTTAGGAAATTTACCCCTGTACCCATATTTTCAAGGGTTTCCCCCACTTTCTCCTCTGTAAATTTCAGTGTCTCTGGTTTTATGTGGAGGTCTTTCATCCACTTAGACTTGAGCTTTGTACAAGGAGATAGGAATGGATCAATTCACATTCTTCTACATGTTGACTGCCAGTTGTGCCAGCACCATTTCTTGAAAATGCTGTCTCTTTTCCACTGGATGGTTTTAGCTCCCTTGTCAAAGATAAGGTGACCAAAGGTCTGTGGGTTCATTTGAAGGCCTTCAATTCTATTCCATTTGTCTACCTGTCTGTCACTGTACCAGTACCATGCAGTTTTTATCACAATTGCTCTGAAGTACAGCTTGAGGTCAGGCATGGTGATTCCCCCAGAGGTTCTTTTATTGTTGAGGATAGTTTTTGCTATCCTAGGTTTTTTGTTATTCCAGATGAACTTGCAAATTGCACTTTCTATCTCAGTGAAGAATTGAGTTGGAATTTTGATGGGGACTGCATTGAATCTGTAGATTGCTTTTGGCAGGATAGCCATTTTGACTATATTAATCCTGCCAATCCATGAACATGGGAGATCTTTCCATCTTCTGAGATCTTCAATTTCTTTCTTCAGAGACTTGAAGTTCTTGTCACATAGATCTTTCACTTCCTTAGTTAAAGTCACACCAAGGTATTTTATATTATTTGTGACTATTCTGAAGGTTGTTGTTTCCCTAATTTCATTCTCATCCTGTTTATCTTTTGTGTAGAGAAAGGCCACTGATTTGTTTGAGTTAATTTTATATCCAGCTACTGCACTGAAGCTGTTTATCAGGTTTAGGAGTTCTCTGGTATAATCTTTAGAGTCACTTATATATACTATCATATCATCTGCAAATAGTGATATTTTGACTTCTTCCTTTCCAATTTGTATCCCATTGATCTCCTTTAATTGTTGAATTGCTCTGGCTAGGACTTCAAGTACTATATTGAATAGGTAAGGAGAAAGTGGACAGCCTTGTCTAGACCCTGATTTTAGTGGGATTGCTTCCAGCTTCTCACCATTTACTTTGATGTTAGCTACTGGTTTGCTGTATATTGCTTTTATTATGTTTAAGTATGGGCCTTTAATTCCTGATATTTCCTTGACTTTTATCATGAAAGGGTGTTGGATTTTGTCAAATGTTTTCTCAGCAACTAAGGAGATGATCATGTGGTTTTGTCTTTGAGTTTGTTTATATAATGGATTAGGTTGATGGATTTCTGTATATTAAACCATCCCTGCATCCCTAGGATGAAGCCTACTTGGTCATGATGGGTAATTGTTTTGATGTGTTCTTGGATTATTGATTTTATTGAGTATTTTTGCATCGATATTCATAAGGGATATTGGTATGAAGTTCTCTTTCTTTGTTGGATCTTTGTGTGGTTTATGTATCAGAGTAATTGTGGCTTCATAGAACGAATTGGGTAGAGTACCTTCTGTTTCTATTTTGTGGAATAGTGTGAGAAGAGTTGGGATTAGGTCTTCTTTGAAGATTGGGAGGGACTAATAATGACTGCCTCTATTTCTTTAGGGGAAATGGGACTTTTAAGATTGTTAATCTGATACTGATTTAACTTTGGTACCTGGTATCTGTCTAGGAAGTTCTCCATTTCATCCAGCTTTTCCAGTTTTGTTGAATATAGCCTTTTATATTGGGATGTTTTGGATTTCCTCAGGATCTGTTGTTATGTCTCCTTTTTCATTTCTGATTTTGTTAATTTGGATACTGTCCCTCTGCCCTCTAGTTAGTCTGGCTAAGGGTTTATCTATCTTTTTGATTTTCTCAAAGAACCAGCTCATGCTTTCTTTGTTTCTTTGAATAGTTCTTTTTGTTTCTACTTGGTTGATTTCAGTCCTAAGTTTGACTATTTCCTGCCATCTACTCCTCTTGGGTGAATTTGCTTCCTTTAGTTCTAGAGGTTCTAGGTGTGCTGTCAGGCTGCTAGTGTATGGTCTCTCTAGTTTCTTTTTAGAGGCACTCAGGGCTATGACTTTTCCTCTTAAGAATGCTTTCATTGTGTCCTATATGTTTGGGTATGTTGTGGCTTCATTTTCATTAAACACTAAAATGTCTGAAATGTCTAAATGATGAGAGTATTGTTCAGTTTCCACATGAATGTTGGCTTTCTATTATTTATGCTGTTATTGAAGATCATCCTTAGTCTGTGGTGATCTGATAGGATGCATGGGATAATTTCAATATTTTTTATCTGTTAAGGCCTGTTTTGTGACCAATTATATGGTTTATATTGGAGGTGGTGCCATGAGGTGCTGAGAAGAAGGTATATCCTTTTGTTTTAGGATAAAATGTTCTGTAGATGTCTGATAAATCCATTTGTTTCATAACTTCTGTTAGTGTCTGTGTGTTTCTATTTAGTTTCTGTTTCCAGGATCTGTCCATTGGTGAGAGTGGGGTGTTGAAATCTCCCACTATTTTTTTTTTTTTTTTCTGGGAAGAGGGGTCCTTTATTGAGAAAATGCCTCTGTTACACCCACCTGTAGGTAAG
>LR754419.1:0-33306 GCA_902729485.2 Mus minutoides | reverse complement strand
TGTTAAATGTAGAAGTATTATATGGTCTAAGAATTGCATTTCTAGAAACTTACCTAAAATTTAAAATATACACTTATGTGATTTTTTTTATGGTTTTAAAGCTTTATTGTAGAAAAGTGGAGAGAAAGAGAAAAGGTAGAGAAGTAGAAGCTAGCCATAGCCACTTGGAGTTGGGGGGAGGGAAAGGGGAGAGAAGGGGCACAAGAGGGCAAGAAGCAAGAGAGAGAGGTAAGAGCTTAAAGTATGTGATTGTTTATAGTAGCGTGATTGATAATAGCTAGAAATGGAAAAAGCCTATAGGACTATTAAACTGAAGAATGGGTCAATAAAACATGATATCAATTTATAATGGAATGTTATTCAATAATAAAACAAGAATGAATTCATAATACCTGTTATAGTATAAATGAACCTTGAAAACGTTATGCTTCATTAGCTGGGTATGGTAATATAATCCTAATATCAATACTTTGAAAACTGAAGTAGGTGGATTGTGAGCTCATTGTCAGACTACAATAAGTAATAAGTTGATTCAAGATAAACATGGACTCTATAGTGATACAAGGTATCAAAATATTAAGTAAAAGAAGGAGGTCTTAAAGAACCATATGTATCATCTACATGATATGACTAAAACTTATGAATTTATACAAATGAAACATTTTTGTGGTTCTGTGGACTTGGTATGTTGGCAGGGAATTATGACTTATTTTAAGTGACCAGTATTGTAATGGATATGATCAGTGTGTGAATTATCCATGTATAGAAATATTTACCACAATGAATCCCAATTGCTATTTAAATGTTAAAATTTGAACAAAACAAGATATGATAATAAGAAATTGTGAAAGTGCACTAAAATTAAATAATGATGTTTCATAATTATAAACATAAGAAAACACCATTAAATTGTATGTTCTCATATATGATTTAATTTCTGCAAATTTTGTTTCACCAATTAAAAGAAAAGAGTGATAAAGAAGACTTTTCAGTATGTAATATGTGCATCAGGCTTTCATTACTTTTTTGGATTAAAATATCAATAGCTGCCAGGCATGGTGGCAGCACTCAGGAGGCAGAAGCAGGCGGATTTCTGAGTTCAAGGCCAGCCTGGTCTACAAAGTGAGTTCCAGGACAGCCAGGGCTATAAAAAGAAACCCTGTCTTGAAAACCCAAATATATATATATATATATATATATATATATATATGTGTGTGTGTGTGTGTGTGTGTGTGTGTGTGTGTGTGTATTCATAGCATAGGCTATTGATATATCTGTATCTCTCTCTCTCTCTCTCTCTCTCTCTCTCTCTCTATATATATATATATATATATATATATATATATATATATACATATATATATATATATCCTATGCTTAGACCTCAATATTGGTATCTATTCAGTATCCTGCTACTTTCTGCTTGTATGTCCTTTAACCATTTAATTGTTTCTGCTTTATTCAATTAATTCATCATTAAAATTAAAATAATAATACTTTGCTCATAAAATTTTTATGACAGCCAAATGTATTATGCACACAAATGTTTTTAAACTCAAGGATTAGGAAGACATTTCATTTGGTAGACTAACTCATAGCTTTAAAAAAGGATGGAACAACTTGCTTTTGCTTTTGTATTCTGCTCATCTCTTGTTCTGAGGCCTATTGATAAGAGGGGACTCCAATTGAAATGTTTCTTAGTATCTACTACTTGTTGTGAAGCAGATGCTTCTGAATTACTTTCTTTTTTCTTTTACGTTTTTTTTTTTTTTTTTTTTTTTTTTTTTTTTTTTTTTTTTTTTTTTTTTTTTTTTTTTTTTTTTTTTTTTTTTTTTTTTTTTTTTTTTTTTTTTTTTTTTTTTGGTTTTTCAAGACAGGGTTTCTCTGTGTTCCCCTGGCTGTCCTGGAACTCATTTTGTAGACCAGACTGGCCTCGAACTCAGAAATCCACCTGCCTCAGCATCCTGAATGCTGGGATTAAAGGCATGCACCACCATGCCCAGCTCTGAATTACTTTCATATTTTATGAGATATTAAGCTTTTAAAAGTCAAGAATTAAACTTTTTCTTTGCTCTGATTACATGTAAACAAACAGAAAGTTTGTACACATAATTTTCTTTGGTGAAGCAAGCAAGTGCAAAGATAGGATAGAGTTCAGAGAAGCTATCTGCGCAGTTAGACTTCAAAAACTCATCAGTGTTCAAAACTTTATGAGAGGAATAAAAATTCTGAGCAAGAGAATTTAGCTCATATTAATTGAAGAAGGTCATTACTTTGCAGAAAAGTGGTAAGAGATTTGGGTAGAGTAAAAGAGGAGACTTGCTAGCTTTAAGAAATTTTAAGTTTATTTCATGTGGAGAATTTAAAAGAGATTTGTTTACATTTGGGGCAGTTAAAGTTGTGAGTGTGTGTACATGTGTATGTGTGTAAGAGGAGTTGTAATTTCAGAAAACATTGCCAATTTTATAATATACATATACTTTTTTATAATCAAGGGATGCCTTTAAAAAAAACTGCAAAGATTTAGATGAGTCTGAAAACTACCTATGGATTCCCAGTGCGCATGTTTTACCTCCATCTTTTTCAGCTCTTCTTTGAAAAAATAAAGACTTTTGGTGAAATAATCCTCAAAATTTCTTTCATTCCTAAAGTATTGTGATTCTATTTTGTTTTTCTTATAAATTATTTACATTTCTAGGAAAAATATATAAATAATAGGTGATATTAAACAATTTAACTATAGCAAGAAGGTTTTATAAAATGAATACCTAAAAAGTGACCTTTTACTTTTTTCATAAATAAGTCATATTTTCAATTTAAAATTGATATTTCATTTAATTTGGTAAATTGTATAAATGCTACACAAAAATACACAGAAAACTTAAACACAAAATTGAATGAAAAACACAATGAAATAAAAATGAGCATATACTTAAAGTATTTTATTATTAACATTGTTTCACAGAAGTAGGAGAGTAAGTATAATTTCTTGGCACATTTTGCAGTCTACATCAATATGTGGAAAGCAGTATGGAAGCAAATTGTGTATGAGTTGTTATGACATATGAGTAAACATCTAATCACATGGGAGTTATTTGCTAACTCCCTTCATCATACTATTGTTTATGTAGCAGGGAAGGTTTACCGACTAATTTTCCTTTGGATTGTTGTTTGAAATGAAGATTTTTCTCTTAAGAAGTATTTTCATCTGATCCTTTGGGCTTTCTATTTGGCGATATTTATTCTAATTGGAGAGTCATGCTATTCATGATTAGTGCTGGGTTAAGCATTAAGCAATTCAATTTTTTGCTCTTGTCACTGTGTTATATATTTTACTGGAAATGTGATAGAATGGCCAAAATATTTAACTCCTGTTTTGGACTGCAGTAGTTATATTATGGATGCCGCGTTGTGTTTTAAAGTTTATATTGGTTGCTTTGTCTTTTGTACTGAGAGAATTTAAGCAGAGTTCATCCAACATTTCCCACAAAAGGAAGAAATTTCTTAAACATGGAGTGTAAAAAATAAATTAATTAAAAAAATAAAATAAAATTTACATACCAAAAAAGGGAGAACTTTTTTTTATAAGCCAGAGAAAATGTCTTCTAATAACAATGAGAATTGTAACAAACTGAAATTGGTGAGTTGGCAGTTGCACAGACTTTCCGTCATAAAAATGGACTTTCTAATATGACTCATTCTTCTTTCATTTGTTGGCTGCTAGAAGATTTAGATGTGAGTGCCTCTATTCCCACTGATAGTGTTGGATCCTCAGGAGTCTATACTAATTACATTAATATCACCTATTCAACAAAAGCAATCACACACTACTAGATATTCAAAAAACATTTATCTTAGACTATACATGGTAATAACAAGAGTTACCTTAGTTTTCTTGCGTTACTTTTCTTAATAAATATGAATAAAAATACACTGAAATATAAGACAGACCATAGATCTTTAGATATAACATTAAACCTTGACAAGAGCTTATTTTGTATGCTTCTCAAATATGAGAATCAATAAATTTTCATATTTTGCATAAGTTTGAGTGGGACTCTTGTAATGTAATGTTTCCTCACTGATACATATTAAGTCTAAAAATTTTAATGTTTTGCAGTTTTCTGTTAATATTTTCTTTATAATTTATATGCAAATGTTTCATGCTATTAATAGTCATGAAGATAGAAAGATAAAGAGTTCTTACGTGATGATGCACTTTCAAAATTATTAAAATTGTCAACAATGGTTTTAATCTACAATTATAAAAGCATTTTGAGAATATAATGATGGTTATAAGATTTATATTTTGTAGAAGGGTAAAATAATTACTGAGAATGTTGCAGTTGATATGTCAAAGATATGGAATCTAAGGTATTATTAGATGGCATATTGCAAATATTTTTTGCATAAACATCATGAAGAAGCTGTCACATGGCATCTCATGACTGTAAACTATTTGTTTACATAATAACCTAAGAAAATACTCCAAAGCAGGCATGCATATATGTGTGTGTATGTGTGTGTGTGTATGTGTGTGTGTGTGTGTGTGATTTTTGTCACACAGGGTAATTTTGTTACCATAAAGATTATAACCAAAGAAAGGAACCCCAACATAGACATTTTTAAGACATAGTATCTATATAATATTATATTAAATGATATAATATGAAGGTAGTTTGTTTTTCAAGGGCTCATATACTGGATTGTTGGTCCTCAGGATAACTAAAGTAAGGTAATGGTGTATTTTAAAATTGCTCCCCTGTGAGAGAGATATTAAGGCATATATATATATATATATATATATATATATATATATATATATATATATATATATATATATATATATATAATACAAAGCCTAGAATCTGATCCCTGACATGTTTCCCATAATCTTACATTCTGTGTAGAGACCTTTGCATAGCTGAGCTATGAGTACAAAGATGTAAGTACTATGCATTTGAAGCTCCAGAACTGTAAGCTGGTTAGACTTTCTTATATTTAAAAAAATTAACCTGATTCATATTTGTATACAAAGGGAAAATTGACCAACACATCAGATATTTTAGTGGTTTAAAGATTTTCCAAAAGAAAATATCTTTTTGAGAGATTAAACTTTGTCCAAGCAGAGGCCAATAATTATTGTTAGAATGCATTGAATATATCAACAATTAATAATAATAATATGGTCTCCATAACAATAAAGACAGAAACTGTGGCTTACTTAGAATTTCCAAGTCAAGCTTTATCTAGAAAATATTCTATTGACAAGTAATATGTCTAAGTACAGTATTAAGACAGAAAATAAATGACAATGAATATCAACATTCAAACCCAGCAGAATGGAAAAATAACTATCTTGTTAATTCCATAAAGAAAGGCATGACCTTTTTTACTATGGTTTACAACTATGATACATGTTTCCCACTGGATTTCTAATTAGAAAAGAGCTACATTGTCTTTGAGGTTCTCCAAAGTATTATAATAACAGAAGTGTTATTTAATGTGTTAGCTAAAACAATGAAGATGAAATGCTGATATCATAATATTTTACATAGATTTCTGGTATAGTGCAATAACAGTTATTTACAGAGACTTTGGACTCAGTTTTAAATAAGATCTAAGAGTGAATTTTCTCAGATACCACCAAGTTTTAACAAGAAAAGAAAAATATAGGGAGTAATTATTAGTAACTCTATGGAAATCATGAATCAGAAACCTGAGAACTAAACTGATTTAAAACCTGAGAGGGTTTTGTGTGTGTGTGTGTGTGTGTGTGTGTGTGTGTGTGTGTAATATATTTCACATGGGCTTTCATACTTATTTGCTTTGTATATATGTTGTTTGTACATGTGTATATGCAGACATGCTACCCTGTGGCGGAGAGGGACTTAATATTGTGATGGTTTGAATATGCTTGACCCAGGTAGTGGCACTATTAGGATGTGTGGCTGTGTTGAAATAGGTGTGACCTTTTGGAGGAAGTGTTTATTGTGAGATGGGCTTTGAGACGCTCCTCCTAGCCATGTGGGAGGCAGCCTTCTCTTGTATGCCTTTGAAGCAAGATGTAGAACTCTCTGTTCCTCCAGCATCATGCGGCCTGAATGCTACCATGCTTCAAGCCATGATGATAATGGACTGAACCTCTCTAATCCTGTATGCCAGCCCAAATTAACTGTTGTTCTTTATAAGAATTGCCTTGGTTATGTTGTCTCTTCAGAGCAATGGAAACCCTAACTAAGACAGATGTCTTTCTCAATTCTCTTTCTCGGTTTTTGAAACAAAATTTCTCATTGAACATGAAGATTACAGTTGGTTAGACTGACTAAGCAACAAGCACCAGAGATCATCTTGTCTCTGCTTCCCTAGTGCTAGGATTATACTACACAAGACATTTCTGTGAATATTGAATGACTTCAATCAAGTTTTCATGTTTGGATAGCAAGCACTTTACCTATTTCACTACCTTCTCAGTCTTAAACATAGATTTTCTAATAAATTGACAAGGAACTACTAATAACTGTTAAAGAATTCCTCATTTTATCCATCAGTGCCACTGTAATTCCATGCTTTTAATTGACATGTCTTTAACAGATGTTACATGTGTTATTTCACAGAATAAAGAGCAAAATTAAAAGGCAATGTAATTTACCCACAATTATTGAGGATTGCTTTGAACCTATGTACAAGAAACTACTCAAGTTGCAGGAGATGAACAGAAACTTTCATATTTAAGATGCTTACATATTCTACATATTAAGGAAAATATCTTTATTGGGAAAGAAACCTGATAACGGGCTTTACCACTGCCTACATTTTTTTCTTTTCTTTTCTTTTCTTTCTTTTTTCTTTTTCCTTTTTTTTGTATCAGAAATAATTTTATTTCTCTAGAAATTTCCCTTCTCTTCTCCGGGTGAAAAGCCACTTTTGCTTTAGGAAAGTTCTCATCTTTCTTATGTTTCCCCCCAAATAGTCTATTGGGGAGATGGTTATGATTGCTTCTAATTCTGAGATACAGAAAATATGATTTATCCTTGAGAGACAAATGTTTTGGAATTTTCAGTACCAGATCTTACCTTTACTAGATGATATTTTCCAGTAACACAGAAATGAAATTATGCTTTCACTTCATGGTTATTGTAGTTTTAGATGCCAAGAAATAGTTAATAAATTACTATATTATTTCAATGAATAGGGAGTCCAATTGGAAAAAGATAAGTTGACATAAGCATTTCAGTAATATCTCATAAATACTTATTAACACTTATTAATAATAACATTCTATGACTGAAACAACTTTTAAAATATATTGTTCTTTGGGTTATAAAAGAATTGCATATCTGGTATATTCACAGAACAGACATCTCTTTTAGAGAATGTTTAAATTGTATCATAAGAGTGTATCATAATAGAGTATGCAGTGCATGATAAAAATTCTAGAGCTAGTATTATTTTATTATTCAGGGAGATAATTTACAATTTAAAATGATGTTTTGAATAAAAAACTGTTTAGCAAAAGATTTATACCATGATCACAAAGGTTGATAAAATAAAGAACTAATTATATATACTATAACAGATTCATTTCATAGACATCACATTTAGTAAAAGAACTCAGATGTTACAGAACCATGTTCTATATTTTTCTAGGAATACGCAATTCATTGAAAAAACAAATCTATGATGAGAGGTACTATAATAATTGATATTCAAAGAGAACTAACAGAAAGCATAAATTAGTCTTTAAGGTTTAATAAACAACCTTTTTCTGTCTTCATTTGTGGATCACATGGTTCTATACTCATGTGAGTGTTACTTGAACTATAAACTTAAATATATCCACTTTGCTTCCTATAAATTAAACATTAAAATCATTTTGTGTATTGGATCCCCTGGAGCTGGAGTGACAGATAATTATAAGCTGCCTGACATGAGCACTGGGAACTACACATAGGTCTTCTTATGACAGAGTAAGACTATATATGTACATATTATCCTCCATCTTATCTTCTTGCTGAGCCCATTTTAGGTTTAATTTCATTTCCTTGATGGAGGATCCCATGGAAAACTTCCAAAATCAATTCTAGGAACTCAAGGTCAGGATGTCCCAGCTTGCTTACTTCTGTGAAAATACCTGTTTTTATAGACCCTCCTCCAGATGTTTATCTTAGCCTTATCTCTAATCTGTTAAATTGCCTGTTTACACACAATCTCTTTCAGCTAACAGATTATCTTAGCTTCTGTTAAACTGCTTTCTTCTATAAAGGCCTTCTGCAGCTACTGAGATGTCAGGATGTGGTTTTTGCCTTTAAAAATCCTGTTCTGGACGAACACTTGGATCCACACCTAGCTTCCTGCAATACCTGGATGTGGTCACAGTGGCATAGAGACTCAGTTGGCTATAAACTGTTAGAGTGGTCAACTTTGGTAGGTTACCAGTACTCCTCTTAACCTTTGCATGCTATCTCTACAGATAATATCTTTTATGATAATAAACCTAAACAGTATCATTCAAAGACATACAGCATAAATCAAATGAGATTTGTAGCACTTTGAGGCTAAACAGAACACTGACACTTCTATTATATTTTACTTTGAAATTCTTTAACAACTGACTTTGTAGTCATCTATAGTTTAGATGGCATATATCATTCAAAAACAAAGAGAATCCAAAAAAAAAAAAAAAAAAAGGCTGGGCGTGGTGGTGGCACAAGCCTTTAATCCCAGCACTCCGGAGACAGAGGCAGGACAGCCAGGGCTATACAGAGAAACCCTGTCTTGAAAACAAAAACAAAAACAAACAAAAACAAAAAAAAAAAAAAAAGGAAGAGAATATCTTTATTTATGACTCTCCAAGCTTTGTTTTAATACCTCAATCATGAGGTAAAATATGTCTGTGTGTGAAACAAATACAATATATAGAAAGCAAATAGGAACCAAGGTTAGAGCACAGTTCCAGGTAAACACGCACAAAAACATTTTAAAATACTACTAGCTTTTAATTACTTTTGGAATAGCTGGCATAAGCAACTCCATATAATTTGTTTTAGACAGAGTCTAATCATGAAACATAGGCTGTTCTCAAACATGATCCTCCTGCTTCAGTCCCAAGTACTGGGGTCATAAGTGCTTGTGGCTCTCAGTCTGGCTCTCAGGCTGTTGAGACCCCAAAAAATTTGAATTTCTCCAGAAATATCATGCTGGGAGAAGGAAAAGACCCCAGAGACAGGGGAACATGCTTCCTGGAAATAGATTCACATAATTCTAACAGCTTGTCAGGACACTTAACAGTATGAGTCTGAAGCCCAGGTAATGATAGGACAACAGTGGGTAGGACCACATCTGTACTGGGACTGCTTACATGTGCATATCCTTGACTCCCGTTTAAAGTTTAATATCAATTTAGACTTAGGAAAAACAATTTAAGGGTTTCACTGGATCACTTTCTAATGTGGACACGTTGAAAACAAACTTCTTTTTTCTACAATCTACTTTTTTTTTAAAGGAGGAAATAAATGGCTTTAGAGAACTCTTATAGGTACAGTTTTTCTGGTCAATGGTGCTGTGTTTTGAGATGTTTGTTTTGCAAGGGTTTACTAGAAAGACATAGACATGTACTTTCTTATTTTCCAATGAAAAATAATATGGCAGATTGGGATAAAACACATTGTCTGAGGCATAAAGGTAACTCACTAAAATATTAGTAATAGGAAGGACAATTTCTATCTTTTTTGAGGGACAGGGGAGATTGGTAAGCTATGGCCACTGGAAAGGCTAGACTAAGTGAAGGCAGAAATAAAAAGAAAATTGTGAACATCTCTATTTATGTTTAATATATCACTGCATTTAAACAAACCCTTTTTAGATTGTGCTATTCAACCTTCATGTCTCTATAAAGAGTGGCAGTAGATAGTTTCCGCCTGGTATATGTCATACATAATTCTGTGAATGATGAATTAAGTCATTTCACACTGATTTCCTAGCCAGCTCTAACCTCTTGTATATTTCGCCATATCAAGCTCCCTTTGAAGTCAGGAAAGCATTCAGGGAGCAAGATGAAAATCTGAGCTCTAGTTTGTCCACATACATAAACAAACATGTTTTATTGTGTCCCTATGAACTCTTGCACAGAGTTCAAAGATCCAAAGCAAAGCAAATAAGTAGCACAATTCCATCTTGACCTTGAACTGTAATCTACATCAACAGCTTCAGAGGTGGGATTAGAGAATATTTTCTAGTCCTAGTAGAATGGGAATCTAAAAGGCTAGAAGTTGGCAAGGAGAATATTTCACTGTGCATTGCATTTCATCCATTGCATTGCATTGCATTGCATTGCACTGAACACATACATCTGAAAATGTTCCCATACCTTGTCTATAACAGTGAGATTTAACCCTTGGCTATGAATTCAAAGAAATTGACATCATATTCAATTTTACTAAAGCAAAGGAGACCTATCTTAAAACAAAAAATAATTTAATTGTACTTAATTTAATCCAACCAGTGGACACACCCAAATAGAACATGAGATGATTTAGTTGTTTCTGGAGTACTTTTGTTCATTATAAAATTAGCTCTTTAAAATTATTATAATAGCCTACAAACGTCTTTTCATGAGCATCATTATATTGCTTTCAATGTTATCAAATATGTCACTACATTATAGCAGCTAGTCTTTCTGAGGAGCAGGCAAATAAACACCAACGATTTGTCAGTCTCAGCGATAAACTAAAGTGGCAGTGAACTTAATCTGGTGTTAATTAGGCTTGTGGAAAACTAAATCAAGCATCAAAAACCACAGATTATTTTAGGCTTCCTCTAGCATAAACAGAAACCCTTGAGGGCCCATAACATATTATTTTTGTTGACAGTCTTCCACTTTTTGACCAATTGATTTCATGTTTTTTGTAGGATCTGACTTGATTGCCCTTCTCTCTGTTGTCTCTTGGTTTCCAAGGGGCAGTTTGTTAATCCTTCCTATTTTTGTGTATTTAAGCAGGATTACAAACTTCAAATGCATTGTAAAACGAACCCATACACAATCTTTCAAAGCCACTTAAGTGTCCCAGTGATGGAAGTTCCAGCTTCATAAGTAAATACATAACAGTTGGGAAATCATCCCAAGTGTTTATTTGTAAGCCATTTGTAATTACTAAGCAAGAATGAACGAAAGCTCTGGAAAATGTAACATGGCAGAACCTTTTGCATTAAATTACAGTTTACTCACATCAAGGAAAGTATAATTCTGCTTCGTACAAAGTCTATCTTAATTGAAGAGTGTAATTATGCTCTACAAGCTCACTGACAAACAATCCACAACTTCAAACTCCAGGAACTTTAGTATACATGATAAAGAAAAAAAAATCACAAAAGCAAAGGCTCATATTCTACTCCAAGAATTCCTTAAAGTTTTATGCACCTTGATAATCACTGATGATAAAATGAAATTTTTGCTTGTCTTTCCAAATGTCTTTTTAATGATTCTAAAACATGTTCTTTTATTTTTAATCGGTGAAGAAACTGTAAATAAAATATTCTCCAGGTTTTATTTTTCTTTTTGCCTGCTTTCCTTTTTTTTTTTTTAACCTGGATCCTATATGCCTTCTTTCCTTCCTGTCTTTATCTCCACTCCTGGTACTTTTCAGATTATTTATTTATTTTTCTCCCTTTGTTTCATTCTTTCTATTTCCCCCACTCTCTTCATTATGAACCTTTCTAAAGTGAGTTCCATAGGGCAGATACAGAATATCACAATGGCAAATGAGACAAAGTGCCTGTGCTTTTGGAGACAAGTACACCAAAAAGCACAGAATTGAGTAAATGTTTTTAATTTAATAAAGCCTATTCTACATAACAATTACCATAATAAAGATACTTACTGCTGTAAGAATATACTACAGGAAGTAATCTGAACAAGTTCTTATAGATTATGATACTCATTGGTAGATTTTAAAGACAGGATGAGCAACATATGAAATAAAAATTAAGGGCATTTTAAGCAGAAAATACTTTTATGTGAAAGCATAATATTAGGTATAAAACTATAATATAAAACCTGTGTGTTTCTTATACTCGAAGGAGTGGTACTTTTAACCCCAAACATTCAAGGACAAAGACCACTGACTAAAATCATGACCAAATTAATTAAAGCAATCAACTAATTGAAGCGAACATTTCTATGCATGTACACAGGCTGCCTCCCCTTAAAAGTAGGGTTCATGAAGTCAGCATTGGGCATGGGAAGACAAAGTTTTTATAGCTCAGAGGTAGGGGGCTTCCAAATGGGCGATTTGGTAGGCAAGAGAGGTGAGGTTACAGGAGCAGAACATAAACACTTCACGTTAGTCAAAATGACCTGAAACAAAGACATGATTGCATGGTAAACCTAAAGTAGTCATAACAGGTAGTCATAACAAGGTAGTCATAACAACCTTTTAAAACAAAGGTAACATGGCAAAATGGTTATGAAGAACACTGTGAAAAAAAAAAAAAAAGACATGGTTGCAGATTCCTGGAACGCAGCCCAGAAATATTTTGCATTTCTTTTTTATAGCATCAATGGATGCTATTTAGTAATATTACCTAAAGTTAATACAACAATGGTTAGGTAGAAATCATCTGATAAGTACCCTTTTAAAAAAAAAAACAAAAACGAAATAAACTTTTACTCAGAGAATATGATTCTGATATTTACCACTTCAAACATGGACCAGTTTTTACAAATTCTGGATTCCAGGGAATGTACATTGAAGTGGGTGCTTGGAGTGAAGAGTGATAGAAACCTTACTATGAGGCAAACATCCAGGAGGGAGGCTTTAGACTTTGCCTGATCTATAGCATCTGTCCCCATGTTGGCTACTTAAGGAAATGTAGCCCAAAGTGTGAGAGCAGATTAAGATGTCTTGAATTCTGAACTCAATAAAAGTGTCCACTACTGAAGTTTGTATGCATAGATAACTGTGGATAATCATATTTCAAAGCAGTTCAACTGAATTTGAATATAATGCAAAGCAATGTTATTGAGTAGTGTGAGGCATTTGGTTAATGTAGCTCTTGGCCATGTGAGACAAATATTTAAATGTATATCTGTGTAAGGGAAACAATTGTTCCATCAGTGGACAATTTTTCTATAGAAGATTTCTATAGAAAAGGTCATTACGTTTTATACTTTCATCTTTCTTAGCCAAACCAGTGGTTCAAGTCATGAAAAAAAAATACTGTCTATAACTTGGAAATGTTTTCTCTCTTGTATATTTAAAGAGCTGAGTTAGTTGAGGTATTTTTTTTTTAATCTAGAAAAGTGATCTTAAGCATCTCTGTGAATGTTGTGTACATTGGAAATCATGTTGTGGAAAAACATAAACCCTGTTTCTGTTCAGAGTGTGTGTTGTTCAGTTGCTCAGCAGTAGACTGGTGCACTTAGGTATCTGTGTTTTAATACTCCTCTAAATGATTTTTGGCATGTCTCTTGAGAAGTTAACATAAAGCTTTTATCCTTTAGGATGAACAAAAATAGTTCTGACTAGCACATAAAAAGAAGAACTAGTAGCATTTCTGTGTGACGATTCTATTCCGTGCATCGGTGTTAGTAGTGCGGACAACAGCACAGGTGACAATTTTTATTAGCTCTATGTAAATGCTAAGTGTATAGTATGTAATGAAAACATTTACTTAAAAATTTCCTTCTGTGAAGTCTCAGTTTTGGCAGGAGGACCCTTTTCCTTCCACCGATTAAGTAGTTACAATCAAATTATACTATTACTTTTGTTTATGCTCTGAAATATCAAGACTTGACAAAAAAAATGTAAAACTGTAAGAGTTCCTGTAAGATGCTAATATGATGTTGACAGCATATTTTGTTTAAGTGCTTCTAACCACTTCTGATTTCCAGTTTGCTTTTCTCTTGAATTGGTGCTCATAACATCCTAATTAAATTAAATTAATATTTGTAATCATTTATTTGTCCAAATCCTTTTATTAGAGCTGAAAGAACATAGAAAATTCATATGTTGCCTTTGTGGTTAGGAAAATACAAATATGCAGTAAGGTCAGTGGAAATGAGCATGTAGTAATGGTTATAAAAAAAAAAAAGCCATGCCCAAGTCTGTTTATAATGGTTTCTGTAAGTTTTGGCAATTATTTGTAATTCAGTTACATAATTATATTTTATAGTGTTTCAAAAGTTAACATTCTAGAAAAAACAGAATTAGGGATAAATAACCAGTGAAAAACATAAACACACAAATAATTTAGTTCTGAAAGTGAGACCAAAAGTTACATATCACAAAATGGAGGTAGAAATAAAATGATTTAACTTGTGAAGAGTAAGGGAAGATATATGTCTCCCAAAAAGAACAACAAAATCTTCTAAGCAAACAATGTCACTAAAATATCTCTCTAAAAATTTGCATTACTAAAATATTAATTAATTAAAACAATATTGAGTACTAACAAATATCAAATATTGAAACACATTGATTGTACACGGTGTGAATTTTTTTTTTTATATTTTGCTAATATTTATTTTTTTTTCAACTTTTATTAGATATTTTCTTCATTTACATTTCAAGTGTTATCCAGAAAGTTCCCTATATCCTCCCCCCTCCCGGCCCTGCTACAATACCCACCCGTTCCCACCCCCTGGCCCCGGCGTTCCCCTGTATTGGGGCAAATAAAGTCTGCATAACCAAGGGGCCTCTCTTCCCACTGATGGCCAACTNCATTCACAAAAGAACTCACATAACATGTACTCACTGATATGTGGATATTAGCCCAGAAACCTAGACTACCCAAGATACAATTTACTAAACACATGATACTCAAGAAGAAGGATGATCAAAATGTGGACACATCACCCCTTCCTAGAATTAAGAACAAAGCACACATTGAAAGAGTTAAGGGGAGCATTTGTACAGCTCACGGTGTGAATTTTTAAGAGGGGGGATGCCCGGGGAGGGCACCCTCTCAGAGGTGAAAGCAAAAGGAAAGGAGAATAACTCTGTGAGGGGAACAGAAGGGGGGGCAACATCTGGGATGCAAATAAATAAAATAATTAATTTAATAAAGTTTTTTTTGCTATATTGGTTTTTATTTATTTTTACAGTAGTCCATTTTTAGGCAAAATGAGTAAGTCACAGGAAAACAAGTTAATGTTACAGAATGTTAATTTTTCAAGATTCAAGATTCTTTTTCTTATGCATACCTACATGTAAAGCTCAGCATCCCTGTCTTCACGAGCTACCTTTTGCTGCAAATGTGTAATTATTACCTCACTAAAGAAACTTCTCTTTACAGAAAATGGTGACCATGTAGTCTACATGTGGATAGAGAAAAGAACTACTACTGTATCTGTATGGGGAGCATATTCACAGGGACACCCCGTGAGATTTTGATGCCTCTTTGTTGATCAAAGCATCATCATGATGACACAACATATGAAGACACTGTTGACAGCTATATTTGTCACTGCTGGCCTGCATACACAGGTACTCTGTGTTAAATGAACATAAATGACTGTAGTAGCAATTCCTGCCAATGTGATTGATGAGTGTGTGTGGTGGTGGGCGGGGTGCTGAGTAGTTCCAAGGATCAGTAGGGACAACATTGCAGGTCTGCCTTCCTTCAACTACCTTGGAGTCTCAGGCAATGTTTGTATCTTTGAGCCTGGATTTACAGAGAGGACCCTAGCATTACAGTCTTCTAAGAGGCTTCAACCAGCAGCTGATAGAAACAAATGCACAGACCCAGAGCCAAAGACAAAAGCTTGAGAAGTCTTGTGGGAGAGTTGGGAGAAGGATTGAGGAACCTGAAGGGGATAGGGACTCTATCAGATGACCAACAGAGAAAAATAACTTGGATCCTTGGGGGCTCCCAGAGACTCAAGCACCAACCAAAGAGCATTCAGGGACTGGACCTCCTGCACATAAGTAGCAGATATGCAGCATGGTCTTTTTTTTTTTTTTTCAATTTTTTTATTAGATATTTTCTTAATTTACATTTCAAATGCTATCCCGAAAGTTCCCTCCCCCCTCCCACCGCCCTGTTCCCCTGCCCACCCACTCCCACTTCTTGGCCCTGGAGTTTCCCTGTATTGGGGCATATACAGTTTGCAGTACCAAGGGACCTCTCCTCCCAATGATGGCCAACTAGGCCATCTTCTGCTACATATGGACCTAGAGACACGAGTTCTGGGAGGTCTGGTTAGTTCATATTGTTGTTCCTCTTCTATGGTTGCACACCCTTTCAGCTCCTGGGGTTCTATCTCTAGCTTCTCCAATGTGGGCCCCAGGCTCCATCTTATAGATGACTGTGAGCATCCACTTCTATATGAGACAGCTATATCAGGGTCCCTTCAGTAAACGCTTGCTGTCCTATGCAATAGTGTCTGAGTTTAATGACTGATTATGGGATTGATCCCCCGGTGGGTTAGTCTCCTTATGGTCCATCCTTTCATCTTAGCTCTAAACTTTGTCTCTGTAACTACTTTCATGGGTATTTTGTTTCCTATTCAAAGGAGGAATGAAGTATCTACCCGCTGGTCTTCCTTCTTGATTTTCTTGTGTTTTGCAAATTGTATCTGGGGTATTCTAAGTTTCTGGGCTAATATCCATTTATCAGTGAGCACATATTCAATGACTTCTTTTGTGATTGCGTTACCTCACCAAGGATTATGTCCTCCAGATACATCCATTTGCCCAAGAATTTCATAAATTCATTTTTAATAACAGAATAATACTCCATTGTGTAAATGTACCACATTCTCTGTATCTATTCCTCTGTTGAGGGACATCTGGGTTCTTTCCAGCTTCTGGCTATTATTCATAAGGCTGCTATGAACATAGTGGAGCATGTGTCCTTTTTACCAGTTGGAACATCTTCTGGGTATATGCCCAGGAGAGGTATTGCTGGATCCTCTGTTAGTACTATGTCCAATTTTCTGAGAAAACACCAGAATAACTTCCAGAGTAGTTGTATAAGCTTGCAATCCCACCAGCAATGGAGGAGTGTTCCTCTTTCTCCACATCCTTGCCAGCATCTGCTGTCCCCTGAATTTTTGATCTTAGCCATTGTGGCTGGTGTGAGGTGGAATCTCAGTGTTGTTTTGACTTGCATTTCTCTGATGATTAAGGATGTTGAACATTTTTTTTTTTAGATATTTCTCAGCCATTCAGAATTCCTCAGTTGAGAATTCTTTGTTTAGCTCTGTACAATATTTTTAATGGGGTCATTCGTTTTTCTGGAGTCCAGTTTATTTAGCTCTTTGTAAATGTAAATGTAGGATATTAGTCCCCTATCAGATTTAGGATTGGTAAAAATCCTTTCCCAATCCGTTGGTGGTTTTTTTGTCTTGCTGACTGTGTCTTTTGCCTTACAGAACCTTTGCAATTTTATAAGGTCCCATTTGTGAATTCTTGATCTTACCGCACAGGCCATTGCTGTTCTGTTTAGGAATTTTTCCCCTGTGCCCATATCTTCGAGGGTTTTCCCCACTTTATCCTCTAGAAATTTCAGTGTCTCTGGTTTTATGTGGAAGTCTTTGATCCACTTAGACTAAGCTTTGTACAAGGAGATAAGAATGGATCAATTCGCATTCTTCTACATGTTAACACCCAGTTGTGCCAGCACCATTTGTTGAAAATTCTGTTCTTTTTCCACTGGATGGTTTTAGCTCCGTTGTCAAAGATCAAGTGACCATAGGTGTGTGGATTTATTTCTGGGTCTTCAATTCTATTCCATTGATTTATCTGTCTGTTGCTGTACCAGTACCATGCAGTTTTTTTTTTTTTTTTTTTTTTTTTTTTTTTTTTTTTTTTTTTTTTTTTTTTTTTTTTTTTTTTTTTTTTTTTTTTTTTTTTTTTTTTTTTTTTTTTTTTTTTTTTATTCACAATTGCTCTGTAGTACAGCTTAATGTCAGGCATGGTGATTCCCCCAGAGGTTCTTTTATTGCTGAGAATAGTTTTTGCTATCCTAGGTTTTTTTATTATTCCAGATGTATTTGCAAATTGCCCTTTCTATCTCAGTGAAGAATTGAGTTGGAATTTTGATGGGGATTGCGTTGAATCTGTAGATTGTTTCGGCAGGATAGCCATTGTGACTATATTAATCCTGCCAATCCATGAGCATGGGAGATCTTTCCATCTTCTAAGATCTCCATCAATTTCTTTCTTCAGAGACTTGAAGTTCTTGTCATACAGATCTTTCACTTCCTTAGTTAGAGTTACACCAAGGTATTTTATAGTATTTGTGACTATTGTGAAGGGTGTTGTTTCCATGATTTCTTTCTTAGCACTCTTATCCTTTGTGAAGAGATATGCCATTGATTTGTTTGAGTTAATTTTATATCCAGCTACTGCACTGAAGCTGTTTTTCAGGTTTAGGAGTTCTCTGGTGGAATTTTTGGGGTCTCAAATATATACTAACATATCATCTGAAAATAGTGATATTTTAACTTCTTCCTTTCCAGTTTGTATCCCCTTGATCTCCTTTTGTTGTCGAATTGCTCTGGCTAGGACTTCAAATACTATATTGAATAGGTAGGGAGAAAGTGGGCAGCCTTGTCTACTCCCGGATTTTAACGGGATAGCTTCCAGCTTCTCTCCATTCAGTTTGATGTTGGCTACTGGTTTGCTGTATATTGCTTTTAATATGTTTAGGAATGGGCCTTGAATTCCTGATTTTTCCAATACTTTTGTCATGAAAAGGTGTTGGATATTTTCAAATGCTTTCTCAACATCTAAGGAGATGATCATGTGAATTTGTCTTTGAGTTTGATTATATAGTGGATTACATTGACGGATTTCCATATATTAAACCATCACTGCATTCCTGGGATGAAGTCTACTTGGTCATGATGGATGATCATTTTGATGTGTTCTTGGATGCAGTTTGCGAGGATTTTATTGAGTATTTTTGCATCAATATTCATGATGGAAATTGGTCTGAAGTTCTCTTTCTTTGTTTGATCTTTGTGTGGTTTAGGTATCAGAGTAATTGTGGCTTCATAGAATGAATTGGGTAGAGTACCTTCTGTCACTATTTGGTGGAATAGTTTGAGGAGAGGTGGAATTAGGTCTTCTTTGAAGGTTTGATAGAACTCTGCACTAAACCCTTCTGGTCCTGGCCGTTTTTTGTTGGGAGACTATTGATGACTGCTTCTATTTCTTTAGGGAAAATGTGCCTGCTTAGATCATTAATCTGATCCTGGCTTAACTTTGGCACCTGGTATCTGTCTAGGAAATTGTCCATTTCCTCCAGGTTTTCTAGCTTTTTTGAGTATAGCCTTTTTGTGTGTGTGTATATATATATTTTTTCTTTTTCTTTTTTTTCCAACTTTTATTAGAAATTTTCTTCATTTACATTTCAAGTGTTATCCAGAAAGTTCCCTATACCCTCCCCCCTCCCGGCCCTGCTCCCCTACCCACCCGCTCCCACTTCTTGGCCCTGGCGTTCCCCTGTATTGGGGCATATAAAGTCTGCATGACCAAGGGGCCTCTCTTTCCAATGATGGCCAACTAGGCCATCCTCTTCTATATATGCAGCTAGAGACATGAGCTCAGGGGGTACTAGTTAGTTCATGGTTATTCTTCCACCTATAGGGTTGAAGACCCCTTCAGCTCCTTGGGTACTGTCTCTAGCTCCTTCCTTGGGAACCCTGTGTTCCATCTAATAGCTGACTGTGAGCTTCCACCTCCATGTTTGCCAGGCATTGGTATAGCCTCCCACAGCTAGGTTCACAACCAAAAATATAAGAGTATAGCCTTTTGTAGTAGGATCTGATGGTGTTTTGGATTTCCTCAGGTTCTGTTGTTATGTCTCCTTTTTCATTTCTGATTTTGTTAATTAAGATACTGTCCCTGTGCCTTCTAGTGAGTCTGGCTAAGGGTTTATCTATCTTGTTGATTTTCTCAAAGAACCAGCTCCTGGTTTGGTTAATTCTTTGAAAAAAAATTCTTTTTGTTTCCACTTGGTTGATTTCGGCCCTGAGATTGATTATTTCCTGCTGTCTACTCCTCTTGGGTGAATTTGCTTCCTTTAGTTCTAGAGCTTCTAAGTGTGCTGTCAAGTTACTAGTGTATGCTTTTTCTAGTTTCTTTTTGGAGGCACTCAGGGCAATGAGTTTTCCTCTTAGGGCTGCCTTCATTGTGTCCCATAAGTTTGGGTATGTTGTGGCTTCATTCTCATTAAACTCTATAAAGTCTATAATTTCTTACTTTATTTCATTCTTGACTAAGGAATCATTGAGTAGAATGTTGTTCAGTTTCCATGAGAATGTTCGCTTTCTATTATTTATGTTGTTATTGAAGATCAGCCTTAGTCCATGGTGGTCAGATAGGATGCATGGGATAATTTCAATATTTTTGTATCTGTGGAGGCCTGCTTTCTGACCAATTATATGGTCAGTTTTGAAAGAGGTACCATGTGGCGCTGAGAAGAAGGTATATCCTTTTGTTTTAGGATAAAATGTTCTGTAGATATCTGTTAAATCCATTTGTTTAATGACTTCTGTTACTGTCCATGTGTCTCTGTTTCGTTTCTGTTTCCAAGATCTGTCCATTGGTGAGAGTGGGGAGTTGAAGTCTCCCACTATTATTGTGTGAGGTGCAATGTGTGCTTTGAGCTTTACTACAGTTTCTTTAATGAATGTGGTTGCCCTTGTATTTGGAGCATAGATATTCAGAATTGAGTGTTCATCTTGGTTGATTTTACCTTTGATGAGTATGAAGTGCCCCTCCTTGTCTTTTCTTTATAACTTTGGGTTGAAAGTCAATTTTATCCGATATTAGAATGGCTACTCCAGCTTTTTTCTTCAGACCATTTGCTTGGAAAACTGTTTTCCAGCCTTTCACCCTAAGGTAGTGTCTGTCTTTTTCCCTAAGGTGCGTTTCCTGTAAGCAGCAAAATATTGGGTCCTGTTTGTGTAGCCAGTCTATTAGTCTATGTCTTTTTATGGGGAATTGAGTCCATTGATGTTAAGAGAATTTAAAGAAAAGTAGTTGTTGCTTCCTGTTATTTTTGTTGTTAAGGTTGGCATTCTGTTCTTGTTGCTGTCTTCTTTAGGAATGTTGAAGGATTACTATTTAGTTTTTTTCTAGGGTGTAGTTTCCATCCTCGTTTTGATGGTTTCCCTGTATTATCCTTTGAAGGGCTGGATTCTTGGAAAGATATTGTGTGAATTTTGTTTTATCATGGAATACTTTGATTTCTCCATTTATGTTAATTGAGAGTTTGCTGGATATAGTAACCTGGGTTGGCATTTGCGTTCTCTTAGGGTCTGAATAACATCTGTCCAGGATCTTCTGGCTTTCATAGTCTCAGGTGAGAAGTCTGGTGTAATTCTGATAGGCCTGTCTTTATATGTTACTTGACCTTTTTCCCTTACTACTTTTAATGTTGTCTTTATTTAGTACATTTGTTGTTCTGAATATTATGTGTCTGGAGCAATTTCTTTTTTGGTCCAGTCTATTTAGAGTTCTGTAGGCTTCTTGTATGTTCATGGGCATCTCTTTCTTTAGGTTTCGGGAGTTTTCTTCTATTATTTCGTTGAAGATATTTGCTGGCCCTTTAAGTTGAAAATCTTTTTAATCTACTCCTATTATCAGTATGTTGGGTCTTCTCATTGTGTCCTGGATTTCCTGGATGTTTTGTGTTAGGATCTTTATGCATTTTGCATTTTCTTTGATTGTTGTGCCCATGTTCTCTATGGAATCTTCTGCACCTGAGATTCTCTCTTCCATCTCTTGTATTCTGTTGCTGATGCTCACACCTATGGTTTCTTATTTCTTTCCTAGTGTTTCTATCTCCAAAGTTGTCTCACTTTGGGCTTTCTTTATTATTTCTATTTCCCTTTTTAGGTCCTGGATGGTTTTGTTCAATTCCATTACCTGTTTGGTTGTGTTTTCCCTTAGTTCTTTAAAGGATTTTTGTGTTTCCTCTTTAAGGACTTTTACCTCTTTAGCATTGTTCTCCTGCATTTCTTTATTCATGTCCTTCTCCATGTACTTCTTCATGTCCTCTACCAGGACCATGATATATGATTTTAATCTGAGTCTTGCTTTTCAGGTGTGTTGGGGTATCCAGGACTGGTTGAAGTGGGAGTGCTGGGTTCTGATGAAGGTGAGTGGTCTTGGTTTCTGTTATTAAGATTCTTACGTTTGCCTTTCGCCATCTGATATTCTCTGGAGTTGGTTGTTATTGTTGTCTCTAGTTGGAGCTTGTTCCTTCTGTGATTCTGTTGGCCTCTGTTAGCAGACCTGGGAGCCCAGCTCTCTCCTGAATCTCAGAGGTCAGAGTAGTCTCAGCAGGCGAGCTCTCCTTTTGCAGGGAAGGTGCACGGAGTTTTGGTGTTCAGACCTGCCTCTTAAGTAAAGTTGATGACCCTATATAGGGCCTGTCCTAGAACATATGTGCCTCTGTGGTTGCACACTCACCTGCACAGACTGGTCTCTGTGGGAGCCTTTGTAGCCCGTGAGCTGACCTGAACAGACTGGTCCCTGAGCGTCCTAGTACCCAATATGGCCCTCTCACAAGTTCCAGCAGGGAAAGCCCTCCCAGTTGGAGAACTGTCCTCAGGCAGGGAGGGTGCTGGGATATCTAGTGCCCAGATCTGGGTCTGTCCAAAAAGGTGCACTGCTCAGTTGTTTGCTCACTCACCCTTTGTAGTCCATGAACTGACCTGTGCCAACTGGGTCTGAGCTACCCTTTGCAGTCTGTGAGCTGACCTGTGCACACTGGGTCTGAGCGACCTGGGACACAATATGGCTCTCTCACAAGTTCCAGCAGGGAAAGCCCTCCCAGTTGTAGAACTGTCCTCAGGTGGGGAGGGTGCCGGGATATCTAGAGCCCAGAGCTGGGTCTGTCCCAAAAGGTGCAATGCTCAGCCGTTTGCTCACTCACCCTTTGCAGTCCATGAGCTGACCTGCACACACCACAGCTTGGTCTTTATGTGGGTCCCCCAACAAGTAGAATGGGGGCTTACCCTGACTCTGTTTCCTGCCTCCCTGTGGATCCTATTCTAACTGGGTTAACTTGTCTTCCTTCAGTAAGAATGCCCCTAGTCCTGCAGTGACTTGAGGTACCAGTGTGAGTTGGTATGGTCCCCAGGGGCAATTCCCCTTCTCAGAAATAAAGGGGAGGGATATGATGGGGGGACTTAGAGATGAGGTGATGTGATCAAGATATAAAGTGAATAAATAAATAAATTCATGGAAAATGCCTAAAAAAGAAATAAAATATAGTTCATTTTCACAATGGAGTATTACTCAGCTGTTAAAAAAAGACATCTTGAAATTTATAGGTGTCTTATTTGGGTTTCATTGCTGTGAAGAGACAGCATGACTAAGACAACTTATAAAGACAAACATTTAATTGGGGCTGGCTTACATGTGGTTTAAGAGGTTCAGTCCATGGTCATCATGGTGGGAAGCATGGCATCATGCATGCAGACTAGATGGGTGCTAGGGGAGTAAAGAGTTCTACATCATGATTAGAAAGCAGTCAGGAGGAGGTTCTGATTTCACACTAGGTGGAGCTTGCACATAGGGGCCTACACAGTGACACATTTCCTCCAACAAGGCCACACCTCTGTCTAGTGCCACTCCCTCTTGCTAAACATTTAAACACATTTACCTATGGGGTCAAAACTTATTCAAAGCACCACAACAGGCAATTGGATGCAATAAGAAAAGAAAATAATCCTGAGTAGGGTATCCAAGACCCAGAAAGACAAATATGGTATGTATTCACTTATAAGTGGATATTAGCTGTTAAGTACATGAAAGCCAAGCTACAGTACATAGAACCAAAGAGGTTAGATAATGAGGAGGGCTTCAGGTTGAGCACATGGACAAGCCAGGGAAGGGAAGACACAATAGATTTTTTTAGGTGTACTGCAGGTTGGTAGGTATGAAAGTGGGAGTGTTCAGGTGAAAATATAAAGGGAAAGAGTGTAGGGAGAAATGGCTGAAATTGGGGGCAGTTGAGGGGCAGTATGGAAACTCAGTGCAGTTGAAATTTTTTGTAATCTATGAGTTTTATGTTAGTGAAGACTCCTAGTAATGGAGGATACAGAGTCTGAACAGGTCATCTTTTGTGTCCAAGCAAGGATTCCAGTAGTGGGACTAGGTTACATTTGCGTTCTTGGCCAAGGGGTCCTGTGGAGATCCTTAAACAACCAAAGTTGATGCTAAGGGAGAGGTTTGCTCTCCACTAACTGACAATGAGTTCCCATTGCCAATAACAACTTCCACACAGCTCACTGAACTTAAAGACATTGAGCTAGTGACTGCATGGAGCTCTTGCCCCTAAGTTCTAATGCCTTTGGCAAGAGAAGGTACTCTGCAGGCTGCAGAAAGAGAAATCTGGATGCCCACCCAGCCACAAATCCCACCATTTACAATCTTGCTGACTGCAAGTTTTTCTGTAGCAATGGTGATGCAGTTATGAGCGTGGCCAATACCTGGTTTAACTTGAAGCTGATGCCATGCCCCAAACTGCATGGGTAACTAATAACTGGAGACTAGATAGCCCAGAGACCTAGGGCAGAACCAAATACTACAGATAAAAATAAACCAATGAAATTATTCTTAATGATATTCTGCTACAAACATATTGATGTTTTGTCTAGTGGATATCAGAGAAGCTTCCTCTAGAAGTAGGTGGGAGTGGGTGCAGATAGTCACATCCAGATATTATGCCAGAGAACGAGTCTACATTGATGGCCTCTATAGGGTCCCTCCTCTCAAAGACTGGGGAACCAGAGGATGGAAAGATTATAGGAGTCAGAGAAGACCAAGGACACCACAAAAGCAGGACACACATGGGCTTACAGAGATTGAAGTGGCAATTATGGAGCTTGTAAGGGTTTGGAGAAGGCCCTCTGCATATATGTTATAGCTGTTAGCTTAGTGTTTTGGAGGACTACTTACAGAAGGAGCAAGTATGTCTCTGTCTCTTTTGCTGCTCTTGGAACTCTTTTATTCCTACTGGGATGCTTTGTCCATCCTCAATGAGGGCTTTGCCTTGTATTATTTGTATCTTATTTTGTCCTGTTTGGTTTTTGTCTATTAGAGGCCTGCTGTCTTCTGAAAAGCAAATAGAAAGGGAATGAATCTGGGGAAAAGGGAAGTGTGGAGAGGATATGGGAGAAGTGGAGAAATGGGTAACTGGTTAGGAAGTATTGTATGAGAGAATAATCTATTTTCAATACAATCAATTAAATATAAGATAATGTGATTTATTAAGGCTTTATCAAACACACATTATTTATCCCTTATCCCTCCTCCTTCTATATTTTCCTCCTTGTGTTATATGTATTTTTATATATACACATATACATGCACATAAGTAACAAGAATAATCAAAGAAAAAGAGGTTTTCAACTTGAGAGTGGTAAGATGATGGAGGAGGGGTTCCAGAGAGAATGACTGGGAGTGGTTAGAGTTAGGAAGAGGAGGAAAGTGGTAGAATTCTACTCTAATAAAAGGCACAGTTTTTAAAAGGGAAAAGTTATTTGAAGAGAGAGAGAGAATGGAACCAGTAGTAGGGGGAAGAATTAATTCCTATGCAAATATATATGAGAAAATACTACTATATGCATATGTGGAGACACAATAATGAAACAAAATAATTTGCATGTTAAATTTTTAAATATGAAAATATGCAGGAAGTTGTCAAAAATATTACAGGGGAAGGAAAGAGAGAAAGAAAGAGAGAAAGAGAGAAAGAGAGAAAGAGAGAAAGAGAGAAAGAAAAAAAGAAAGAAAGAAACAAACAAACAAACAAACAAACAAACTTGAAGTAGTAGAAAGAGAACTTGTGGACCTTGATTTTCCTGGGAGGAAGAGTGAAAAGTTAGGGCCTGAGATAAAGAGACAAAAAGATAATGTGTTCTGTTTATAAATGGCAGCATTTGAATACATTCATACATGTACAATTTTTATTATTTAGAGGTTTCAATGAAATGAAAATCGTAATGCATCAAAGAATCCTAATTTTACATGCTACTGATTAAATGGTAAACAATGAATATTTGGTTGTCAATTTTTTAAATATCTAGTGCCTCATTGGTAAAGCAGATTAAATATTACCCATAGTTCTTATGATAAGCTTATTAGATTAATTCCTTTCCATTCGTGCTGTAATATCTTGTGTTTAATAACTCAATATTTGATTTTCTGTTTCCTTCACTGAACTAGCCTTGGATTTGTACCATACTTTATCATGAAGTCAGAATCTACTGATTTCTGCCATAAATATGTGAAATTTTAACTCTCTGATCACGGGGAGAAGTAAAGATGGTAACTTTTATGGAGAAAGTCAAGTATCAAACATCAGAACTTTTTTTCTGTGAAGCCCAGTGCAATCCTCACCTGGTAGCTACCAGCTACTCCCCAGAGTTTCATGAATCTCCTACCAGCCTTCTTTTTATGTCTTTGATTACTGAACTATGGACCATGCAATGTTCCCTGTGAGCTTCCTGGTCTGCATTCCAGCTTTCGTCCTCCCACCAAATCTATGAGACTGAGAAGCAAATATTAATCAAAAATATTTTTAAGTGACTGAGAATCCTGCTCTTAGTGTTCAAAAAAGAACACTTCATTGTTTTGTTCTCATAAATTTTATTGCTTTGCAAAGCACACCATGCTTCCCAACCCCCCCTCCCCAGGATCAGAAAGGAAAGAACTTACATATTATGAATTCATGATCAAAGACTGTAATAATCCCAGGCCAGTTCAGTGAAGGAAAAAGACTTCAACTTATCACACACTCAATCACTTTTTGAGACCTTTAAGAAGCCTTTTCCACTTATTTATGGGTGTGTGTACCATAGCACGTATGTGGAGGTCAGAGGACAATTTCCAGAAGTCAAGTTTTCTCTGAGAGGATCTAAGAAATTAAACACCAGTCATCGGGTTTATCAGCAAAGCCCTTTGTGGACACGTTTTTGAATTATTAGGATGACAACAAAGCTTGTACTCTGATGTTATTACCCTGGTAACTTGAGAATAAGGAGGACAGTAAGCCAGGCTAAGAATCATTCATCCTATCAACTTACATTCTCCTTTCTAAAACTTCATATTTAGGCTATATATAATTTTCCTCTTTCAAAAGGGTTCTCTGATAAGAATTCTACTGTCCTTTGGTTGCTTCAACACAACAAGGTATTTTCATAGTCTATTAGATATTGTTTATGTCTATAGGGTTTTAGGGTTGACTATTTTGTATTGGGTATCCAATAAGAGGGCTCATCTCTAGAGCAAACTAATTTTCCTTCTCAGCAGTCATTGCTTGTCTACAGTTCTTTATCTATGGGTGGTCTCTGAGACTTTCCCCTTTGGTGTTTTCATGTTTATTATTTATTTAATGTTATTGATATTGTAAAGGTCATATTTATATACCTTTATTGTTGAGGTATCATGGGGTATAACTGGTCAGCATTACTAGAAGACACATTCTCCTAGCTGACTTCCTCTTCTTCTGGCTCCTTTCTGCTCACTTTTCAGCAATGTTGCCAGACACTTAGGTGCAGAAGTTGTGTTGAAGATGTGTATATGTGAGTCAGAGATCTCATGATTACATATTTCTCAGAAATACAATACAAAGTTGTGGTTTTCTGTAATAATCTCTTTCCTGAAAACAAAGGGTTCTTTGATATAGATAGATATACTTATCTGTGGATATAACAGTACATTTTAGAATGAAGTTAGGAATCATTCTGGTCAGGTAAAGTTGTTGTGATAAGTTTCTTTTTGAGATCAATGACTTCACTAGCTGCAAGTTATTGACCAGGTATGTAGTACCAGAAATGGTATATAAAATGGACTTATTAGAATGACTTACAGGTTGTGGTCCAGCTACTCCAACAATTGCTACCTATAAAGGGAACCTCTAAGAATCGAGAAATTGCTCAGTCCACAAGGATGGATGTCTCAGTGGTTCTTCAGGACATGATGGAATTCATGGGTCCTTTCTCTAGTTCCTTCATTGGGGACCCTGTATTCCATGTAATGAATGACTGTGGGCATCCACTTCTGTATTTTCCAGGCACTCACAAAGGCTCTCAGGAGACAGCTATACCAGGCACTAATTGGTAACTGCCATAGTGTCTGGGTTTGGTGGTTGTTTATGGGATGGATACCCAAGAGGGGCAGTCTCCAGATGGTCTTTCATTCAGTCTCTGCTCTGAAATTTGCCTCTGTAACTCCTTCCATGGGTATTTTGTTCCCCCTTCTAAAAGGATTCTGAGCTTCTTGGCTAATATTCACTTATCAGTGAGTGAATATCATGTGTGTTCTTTTGCTATACTAGGGTTTTTGTTATCCCAAATGAGTTTACAAGTTGCCATTTCTTACTCTGTGAAGAATTGAGTTGGAATTTTGATGGGGATGGCATTGACTCTGTAGATTGCTTTTGTCAAGATAGCCATTTGACTATGTTAATCCTGCCAATCCATGAGCATGGGAGATCTTTCCATCTTCTGTGATCTTCTTCAATTTCTTTCTTCAGAGCCTTGAAATTCTTAACATACAGAACTTTCACTTCCTTACAGAGAGTCACACCAAGGTATTTTATATTATTTTTAAATATTGTGCAGGGTGTTGTTTCCCTAATTTCTTTCTCATCCTGTTTATTCTTTGTGTAGAGAAAGGCCACTGATTTGTTTGAGTTAATTTTTTTATCCAGCTACTACACTGAAGCTGTTTATCAGGTTTAGGAGTTCTCTGGTTAGATTTTTAGGGTCACTTATATAAACTATTATATCATCTGCAAATAGTGATATTTTGACTTCTTTCTTTCCAATTTGTATCCCCTTGATCGCCTTTTGTTGTAGAATTGCTCTGGCTAGGACTTCAGGTACTATATTGAATAGGTAGGGAGAAAGTGGGCAGCCTTGTCTAGTCCCTGATTTTAGTGGGATTACTTTGAGTTTCTCTCCATTCTGTTTGATGTTGGCTACTGGTTTGCTGTATATTGCTTTTATTATGTTTAGGTATGGGCCTTGAATTTCTGGTCTTTCCAAGACTTTTATCATGAAAAAGTGTTGGATTTTGTCAAATGCTTTCTCAGCATCTAACGAGATGATTATGTGATTTTTGTCTTTGAGTTTGTCTATATAGTGGATTACATTGATGGATTTCAGTATATTATCCCTGCATCCCTGGGATGAAGTCTACTTGGTCGTGATGGATGATTGTTTTGATGTGTTCCTGGATCTGGTTTGCAAAGACTTAATTGAGCATTTTAGCATAGAATTTCATAAGGGAAATTGCTCTGAAGTTCTCTTTCTTTGTTGGATCTTTGTGTGGTTTAGGTATCAGAGTAATTGTAGCTTCATAGAATGAATTGGGTAGAGTACCTTCTGTTTCTATTTTGTGGAATAGTTAGAGGAGAGTGGGAGTTAGGTCTTCTTTTCTGATAAAACTCTGCATTAAACCCATCTGGTCCTGTGCTTTTTTTGGTTGGGAGACTATTAATGACTGCTTCTATTTCTTTAGGGGTAATGGGACTGTTAAGGTAGTTAATCTGATCCTGATTTAACTTTGGTACCTGGTATGTGTCTAGTAAGTTTTCCATTTCATCCAGGTTTTCTAGTTTTGTTGAGTATAGACTTTGTAGTAGGATCTGATGATGTTTCGGGTTTCCTCAGGATCTGTTGTTATGTCTCCTTTTTCATTTCTGATTTTGTTAATTAGGTTACTGCTCCTGTGCCCTCCAGTTAGTCTGGCTAAGAGTTTATCTATCTTGGTGATTTTCTCAAAGAACCAGCTCCTGGTTTGGTTGATTCTTTGAATAGTTCTTTTTGTTTACACTTGGTTGATTTCAGCCCTAAGTTTATTTCCTTCAGTCTACTCCTCTTAGGTGAATTTGCTTCCTTTCATTCTAGAGCTTCTAGGTGTGCTGTCTGACTGCTAGTATATGCTCTCTCTAGTTTCTTTTTGAGGCACTCAGGGTTATGTGTTTTCCTCTTAAGGTTCCTTTCATTGTGTCCCATAAGTTTGGGTATGTTGTGGCTCAATTTCATTAAACTCTAAAAAGTCTTTAATTTCTTTATTTCTTCCTTGACCATGGAATCATTGAGTAGAGTGTTAAGTTTCCACATGAATGTTGGCTTTCTATTATTTATGCTGTTATTGAAGATCAGCCTTAGTCCGTGGTGATCTGATAGGATGCATGGGATAATTTCAATATTTTTGTATCTGTGGAGGCCTGTTTTGTGACCAATTATATCATCAGTTTTAGAGGAGGTACCATGAGGTGTTGAGAAGAAGGTATATCCTTTTGTTTTAGGATAAAATATTTTGTAGATATCTGTTAAAGCCATTTGTTTCATAACTTCTGTTAGTGTCCATGTGTCTCTGTTTAGTTTTTGTTTCCAGGATCTGTCCATTGGTGAGAGTGAAGTGTTGAAGTTTCCCACTATTATTGTGTAAGGTGCAATGTGTGCTTTGAGCTTTACTAAAGTTTCTTTAATGAATGTGGCTGCCCCTGCATTTGGAGAGTAGATATTTAGAATTGAGCATTCATCTTGGTAAATTTTACCTTTGATGAGTATGAAGTACGCCTCCTTGTCTTTTTTTTTTTTTTAATAACTTTGGGTTGGAAGTCAATTTTATTCAATATTAGAATGGCTATTCAAGAATGTTTCTTTGGACCATTTGCTTGGAAAATTGTTTTCTAGCCTTTTACTCAGAGGTAGTAGTGTCTGTCTTTATCTCTGATGTGGGTTTCCTATAAGTAATAAAATGTTGGGTCTTGTTTGTGTACCCAGTCTGTTAGTCTATGTCTTTTTTTTGGGGGGGGGGTGTGGAATTGAATCCACTGATGTTAAGCAAAATCAAAAAAAGTAATTGTTGCTTTCTGTCATTTTTGTTGTTAAAGTTGGAAATCTGCTCTTGTGGCTGTCTTCTTTTAGTTTTGTTAAAGGATTACTTTCTTGCTTTTTCTAGGAAGTAGTTTCCATCTTTATGTTGGTGTTTTTCCTTTATTATCCTTTGAAGGGCTGAATTCATGGAAAGAGATTGTGTGAATTCTTTTTTGTCATGGAATATTTTGGTTTTCCCATCTATGGTAATTGAGAATTTTGCTGGTTATAATAGCCTGGGCTGGCATTTGTGTTCTCTTAGTGTCTGTATGACACCTGTCTAGGATCTTCTGGCTTTCATAGTCTCTGGTGAGATGTCTGGAATAATTCTAATAGGTCTACCTTTATATGTTACTTGACCTTTTTCCCTTTCTGCTTTTAATATTCTGTCTTTATTTAGTGCATTTGTTGTTCTGATTATTATGTGTTGGGAGGAATTTCTTTTTTGGTCCAGTCTATCTGGAGTTCTGTAGGCTTCTTGTGTGTTCATGGGCATCTCTTTCTTTTTGTTTGGGAAATTTTCATCTATAATTTTGTTGAAGATGTTTGCTGGCCCTTTAAGTTGAAAATCTTCATTCTCATCTACTCCTATTATCTCATTTGGTCTTCTCATTGTGTCCTGGATTTCCTGGATGTTTTGAGTTAGGATATTTTTGCATTTTGCATTTTCTTTGATTGTTGTGCCCATGTTCCTTATGGAATCTTCTGCACCCAGGATTCTCTCTTCGATCTCTTGTATTCTGTTGCTGATGCTCTCACATCTATGTTTTCTGATTTCTTTCCTAGGATTTCTATCTCCAGAGTTATCTCCCTTTGGGTTTTCTTTATTGTTTCTACTTCCTTTTTTAGATCTTGGATTGTTTTGTTCAATTCCATCTCCTGTTTGGTTGTGTTTACCTGTAATTCTTTAAGGGATTTTTGTGTTTCTTCTACCTGTTTAGCAGTGTTTGCCTGTAGTTCTTTAAGGACTTCTACCTGTTTAGCAGTGTTCTCCCGTAATTCCTTGAGGGATTTTTGTACTTTCTCTTTAAGGGCTTCTACCTGTCTAGCAGTGTTCTCCTGTATTTCTTTAAGTGACTTATTAATGAACTTCTTAAAATCTTCTACCACCATCATGAGATATGATTTTACATCCGTGTCTTGCTTTTCAGTTGTGTTGGGGTATCCAGGACTCATTGTGGTGGGTATACTGGTTTCTGATGATGCCCATTGTGTTTGGTTTCTGTTAGTAAGGTTTTTTATCTTTGCCTTTCACCATCTGAAAATCTCTGTTGTTAATGTTCAAGCTCTTTGGTTGGAGCTTGATCCTCCTGTGATTCTGTTAGCCTTTGTCAGCACTCCTGGGAGTCCAACTCTCACTTGAGTTCCAGTGGTCAGAGCACTCTCTGCAGGCAATCTCTTCTCTTACAGGGCAGGTGTCCAGCAGTCTGGAACTCTGATCCACCTCCTGATTTCTGGGGTCTGAACCCTCCCTGTTCTGACTCTCCTCTAACAAGGAATGTGCCCAGGTGCCTGGGTCTCAGCTCTGCCTCCTGGCTGAGGATGAAGTCTCGACTGGACCCTGACCAAGAATCTCTGTTGCTTTTATCGCCCACTTGCTCTCAGGTGATCAGGAGGTCCTGGGTGTACTAGGGGTCCTGCAGCAGGGAGTGTCCTCTGTGCCCTAGATGCCCTCCTCTGAATTCATGCAGAAGATGGCAGGGCTGGCCCCAACCTGAATGGATCCCAGCCTCTGGTCAGGTGGGGTTCCTTTGTCCCTGTTTTTGCTGGCACAAGACCCTCTGCAATTCTTGAAGCTGATGTTGTGTTCCACTCACTCATGATCCTGAGGTGATCCGAGGTCCTGTAGCGTGGAGAGCACCCTGGAGCCCTTAGCAGCCTCTGCTGGGCTCAGAAGGAAGATGGCGGGGTTAGTAAATTTTGTTGTTGTTGTTGTTGTTGTTGTTGTTGTTCAATTAAGATCTTAGAGAAGAGGTTAAGATACTTGGAATACTTGGATCTATAAAATATATTGTGTGTCTGTCCATACAATCTCTGCCTCCAACTATTCATATAGCTAATATATATATATATATATATATATATATATATATATATATATACCCTGCTTCTCTAACCTTTGATGTTTTTATATTAAAATTTGTAAATGTAACATGTTTACTGCTGAATAAGCTCATTCTTTTTAGCTCTTTCTGAACTCTGGCTGGCTGGTTCAACTCAGCTATTCTGACTTAAAACTCCTCTCCAGCCCGCGCCGCCGCGCCATCTTTCCTCTGAGCCCAGCGGACACAGCTAGGGACACCCCAGGACTTTAAGATCGCATTGGGGTTACGCGTGAGTGCAGAGGTGGTTTTGGGAGCAGCAGCTCAGCAGTTCCTCCCAGGGGCAGGAACTGAGAACTCCGCCCCACCGGAGGCTGGGCTTCTCCCAGCCAGACACCCTCGCCG
>LR752062.1:59609-111940 GCA_902729485.2 Mus minutoides | reverse complement strand
GGAGTACCACCTACTGCATCAGCTAAGCAAAGCTCAAATGGGCTTCAAGAGACTGAAGCAGCAAGCCCAGAGTCTGCATGGGTCTTGATGGGATCACAACCTCTGTGTGTATCTCAGCTCTGATAGCTTGGTGATGCTGTGGGACTCCTAACAGTGGGAATGAGGAGTTCCCTGACTCTTTTCCTTGATCTTGGGAGTATTTTTCTTTTATTGGGTTGCCTTGTCTTATTTTAACGTGTCACGTTTTGCTGATACATTTTGGAGGCTTTTGTTTTTCTAATGGGAGACAGAGAGAGAGAGAGAGAGAGAGAGAGAGAGAGAGAGAGAGAGAGAGAGAAAGAGAGAAAGAATGAATCTGGGGAGAGAGGTGGTGGTGGGGAACTGTGTGGAAAGTAAGGAGGGAATCGTGGTCAGGATATTATATAGTAGGAAAAATTATTTTCATTTTCAAAAGGAGAGATAACAAAAGAAAAAAATTATAAGGATTCCATGTCATTATTACTTTCTCATATACCTCTAATGTCATCTGATATTTCAAATTTGAACCTGGTTTATTTGTTAATTTGTGCTATTAAAGCATAATAACTGAACAGGTAATAAAATGATAGGAAGAGAGATTTAGTCATTTTGTGCTTAGTATATCTCTTTCCATTCTTAGATCCACAAGGAAGCAAATCATTCCAGCAGAGATACTTATGCCAATTATGTGATTTCCTTCTTGAGACATCATTTCCTTCTCCACTTGAAGTCTACAGGCACCAAATTAATTGCAGCATCCACTGGCTCTAGCAGCTTCATTGATTGAGTATATACCCTAAGCAAATGTTAGAATTTGTATTCTCATTTTGTAATTTTAGTCTTATCCACATACTATTCCATAAGTCAGCAATCTCTGCTATATCACAGTAAATTCTTTTTTAAATGAAGATTCAGCTAAATGTGTGATTTCTAATGTATTGTCTTACTCCAAATACATAATCCATAGAATCCCATAAAGGTTTTTACTTTATCTGACAAAAGGTAATTAAGCCTAAACATGCAATTAGCTGATAATCAGCTGTTGCAATTAACAATTTCAGTCAAATCACAGAAATCCTAAAAAATGGAAGAAAGAAGTAGGAGATGGAGAGACAGGGGGAGAGAAATGAAGTACTTTTGGGGTATGAAGATAAAACAAAGGTGTGAAACACTAAGAAACTGAAAGCAGCCTCTAGGCACCAGAAAAGGAAAGGGTAGAGTTTAATTACAACAGAACCAAAGCACTCCAGCCCTTTTAGCATGGAACTCATAGAGCAATAAGACCTGCAATAAGCCACTGCCCTAGAAAGCCATAAGATAAACTTTGTTGTTTTACAACACTACATCTGTGGTCATTTATAAAGGTGACAATGTAAAGTTAATGGGGAAAAGAGTTTTTTAGCAATAATTACTAATATCTGAATAACTTTTAAATCTCAACATTGTTAACCAGTAAAGAGACCTGTCATGCCTCTTAGAGTTCATTGGTTTATAGCCCACACATTGGCTTCCTGACATTCACTTACTATAATTATTGAACCAGATTGAGCCACACTTAATGAAGTTTCAGGTGACCTATATATGGAATGCAAATGTCTAGTTGAAAGAAGAATGACAAGATTATAATCAGTAGTATTTATAGGTACTAGCAAATTTTATATCTAGTTAAGCAATATTAAAGGCATCTTTAAATGTGTGGTTTCTTTATGCAAAAAACATAACAAAATATTTAACATTACTTCAACATATGCATGGATGACAGTTATTATTCTATTTTTTAAAAAAAATATTTATTTATATATTTTATGTTTATGAGTACACTGTCACTTTCATAGTCTTCAGACACACCAGAAGAGGGCATCAAATTCCACTACAGATTGTTGTGAGCCACCTTGTGGTTGTTGGGAATTGAACTCAGGACCTCTGGAAGAGCAGACAGTGCTCTTAGCCAGTGAGACATCTCTCCAACACAGAATGTTGTGTATTTTCATTTTACATTTTGTGATAATGATTATCTTATAATTATGATAATGATAATACTTAATATCGAATTAATAAATATTCTCACAATTTGCTTATGGGTCAAACTTGGTCTTTTGTTGTTTATTATGAATAAAGTGTTATTAGAATTTGGCCATATGTACTTATTATGTGTTGTCTATAGCTGTTTTTGAACTACAGCTTGAAAATTTTACAGTTTATACACTTTAAAATTTATAAATGTAAAACAGTTAACACCTGGACCTTTACAAAAAAAAAAAAAAAAAATACCTGTCATTGAGTGAACTACAGCAAACAAATTGAATTCTATATCCTGGTTTTAAGATTCTAAAGTGAGGTGGTTCCAAGTGCTTCTACATATATATTCCTAAATTAATTATATGAATTGACATTTAGGTAAGGATCAAGATTCCTTTCTTCCACTGTTTTTGCCTATTGTCCAGACTAAATGGTTGCAATAATGTGGACCTTCTCCCAAGCATAAAACATATAGAGGTAGCAATGTGCAAGTGAAGTGCTTGAGACTGAGCCCGCTGGGGGGCTGTGAGAGACTTTAGCCTGCATTGTGCTTAAGCTTCCACTTCCTGTTTTATTCCATAGAGACTTTACCTGGCTTGTCTTGAATCCCAATCTACCACTTACACTCACATCCATTTTGATAACAATGTACGAAAGTATCTCCCTACTTAGATGTCACCATCACCTTAGTTTTGTTGAAAATCTGCCCTACAAGCAATTTCACTCCATTTTTAATGCAGTAATATTCGAGGTTGGACAGTCTCTATTGGTGTGTACAAACATGTCAAAATCTCACCCTTGAGGTAAAAGGCAAAATAAAACTGGATCAGCATTAACCCTTCTCTTTATTTTCTGCGACTCTGTAACAGTATGGAGTGGCCCTTATTTTCCTACATAGTCATGTGTTAGTTTCCATTGTACATTCATAATATAAGAATTAAAATTTTAAGATGAAACAAGTAAAAAATAGTAAGTAATGCAATAATGGGTAAGGTTGATACATAAATACATGTGCCAATGTCTGCTTTAATTTGTTAAGTGAGATTCACATATAATAATCATCACAGAGCAAGAAACATAGTCACTTTAAATTCTTTATAGAATAAGATACACAGGCACAAATATTTCTTTTATTTATTTTATAAGAATATTTGAATCTTAGAACTCACTGTACAATAACAAAAATATTGTATAAAACTCTTTGAGACTGTTTCTTATCATATGCTTCATGTAAATTTGTTGAATAAAGAAAACAGACTAGTTTCATCATGGTGATCATGGTAATTAAATCTCTTCCAAGAATCTTTTATTTCTCCCTTAATGCCATTTTATCTTCAATGGGATGTTTAATAAAAAAGAGATTAAGTATTAGAAATAACAGTCCTTGGAAGGCAAATAGACTGCAAACAAGTCATATAACACATGGATAGCAGTGACCAGAAAGGCTGATAGTCCATAGCCATTGTTGAGAAATTTAATGAGCCCATCTGCTTGAGCAGAGACCATTTGACATCAGGACATTGTCTTATTTCCCATCTCCAGTTTCTTTTTGTGCCTCTATACTTCCATGTTATTTCTCTTTTGCCTCTATACTTCCATGTTATTTATCTTTTGTCACCCTTGGCGATAATGGATAACTCTGGTATTTTTGATTCATTTTAAATTATTGTAGCATTCTTTGTATTAATAGGCTTACAAATGTCTTTATTTTCTTTTTCCTAGTTTTGTTTTTTTGTGTGTCTTTTATCTATCTATCTATCTATCTATCTATCTATCTATCTATCTATCTATCATTTATTTATGTACTTATTTATTTATGTATTTATTTATTTATTGTTTAAGATCAAAAGGTTGTTTGGAAAGAGAGGATAGGAATACCTAGAAATAATGGGAGATTAAAAAATAAAATCATGATCAAAATACATTATAAAATGTTTTTTCCAATGATAAAATAGAAAAAGAGCCATTCCACTATGAAAAAAACAAAATTAAAATATTGGCTAATGATGGTTTGATAAGGAAAAGACAAATTGAATGAAAGAATGATAGCAATTCTTTGGTTCAACTTAAACGACATAGGAAATAATTAGAAAGTGGATATGTTGGGGTCAGTGAAAGAGAAGATTTGGTTATCACATTATAAGATTAGTTCATTATGATCTTATGTATGAAGGTATGCATGTAAGGAACTACTGTGAAGAAATCCAGAAGAAATATTTAGATTAAATAAATAGATAGATAGGTAAATAAATAAATATATTCAATATTGACCTATCATTTTGGTTATTTCTATTATGTACAGATACATTGACAGACCAAAGCATGGATATATGACATAATCTCTTCAAATGTACCAAGATTGTTCACAGTTCTTTAATCAAATATCTAAATGTCAATGAATTTACTTCACTATTTCAGCTAACAACAAATCTAGGCTTTACATCTAAGACTATAGGTCCAGAATCTCATACTATGTGGACTTTCCAACATTCAGAGGCCATTCCCAGCCTTGAGCAGGAAGAACAGACCTTGCAACAATGGACCTATTCAACCTAGGTGGAGTCACTAGCCTTGATTGCACATGCAAGTTCCCACAGGAACTTAGAAGAGTAGTCAGCTGGCTGACCTTGCTTTGCAACATAATCCAGCTGAAACAAAGGATGTGGTCTGTGAGTTTGCCCTATATAAATGCAGAGCTGCATATTAAACTTGGAGCCTTGATCAGAGCCTTGTCTTGGCTTCATTCTTCTCTCACCCCCATCTCTTTTTCATTTCCAGCCCCCCTTTCAGGTAAACCCAGATGGTCCAGGGCTGCTGGAGGGATACAAGTGGCACACAATGTGAGGCCTGAAAACAGGGGACCCCATGAGAAATGCTGTCTTGGGTGGAGCTCCAAAGTAAACAGGAGAAAAGTAACAGTATCCTTCAAGGTAAGCAACAAACAGCATTAATGCTAGCTCTAGTTACAAATGCTATCATTTGGAGGTAGTTGTCACAGGAGGTGCATTTGAGGGGATACAGGTAAGGCAGAAGAGGACTTTACCTAGGGGTGACAGCACAATGCGGCAGGGGAATGCTAAACAGGCATTTGTCCCTAGCCTAAAAGAGTTGCTTCAGGTGAGAGGAGCAGGGTTTAAAAAACAGATGTTAGAAAAATTATTAGCTCAAGTAGAATTATGCTGTCTATAATTCCAAGAAGTAGGAATGGTAAATAATTAGAAAAGTTGAGGAGGAAACGGGGAAGTTAGAAAAGCAGGGCGCTGTGGAGCAACTATCAATAGCTGCTGCTGCACCTCCTAAAGAAGATGACTTAGACCTTGGATGATAGAGAGAGACAGACAGACAGACAGACAGACACACACACACACACACACACACACACACACACACACACAGAGAGAGAGAGAGAGAGAGAGAGAGAGAGAGAGAGAGAGAGAGAGAGAGAGAGAGAATAGGTTTC
This sequence comes from Mus minutoides, assembly GCA_902729485.2. Taxonomy (NCBI): domain Eukaryota; kingdom Metazoa; phylum Chordata; class Mammalia; order Rodentia; family Muridae; genus Mus; species Mus minutoides. The sequence continues at coordinate 106,443 of LR752062.1, read as the reverse complement.
AGAAGAACAATTGTCCTGTCTGGGACGTGTTAGCAAAAGAGAAGGAAAATGAATAAAAGCTATTTCAGAGATCTCCTAGGGACAGAAGGAAATCAGGAGACATCCTGCTTCCTCTCTGAATCCTACTGGAGATAGCCTTATATCCTTAGTTCTGGTTCTGGATCTCTTAGGTAGGATATCTGGGTCTCTTTGGGGACCCCCTTCCTTTTCTGACTATTGTCTGTCCTTGGTGTACCAATCTGTCTATGTCTGTCAATTTATGTTTGTTTTTGTTTCTTTGCTTGAAAGACTGTTGTTCTGTGTTTCATGTTCAAAAGAAAAAAAAATGGTTAAAACATTATCTGCTGGCTGTCCACCTCTTGATTTAGTTTAACTTATTTAAAAGGCATTCTCAATTTGCCCAGCAGAAGCTGACTACCCTGCAAAAAAATCTCTATGACTGTGTTTATAGGGTTCAGGAGTTAACAAGGTGCTCATCTCTTGAAATTATAGCTAGAAAGAGGAAGAAAATTTTGTTTGGTCTAAATATGTAAGATGTGTTTAGCTACTTCATTTTTGTTTCTGACTGGTTTTAAAAGTATAAATATGTTCTGCCTGTCTTGGTAATATAGTATTTGCTTATAAGTTATTGGATATAATTAAAAATGTGTAACATTGGTAACAGACATTTAGCTTAAAACTGATAACTCAGGATTTGAGTCATTCTAAACAACAACATGTGGCATAAGCCAACCCAGGAAAACAGGTCTATAAACATACTTCTAAATTGGAATAATATTTTTATGTAAGTCTTCTTCTAAAACTAGACTTATAAAGGATAGGATTTAAAACAGTGTCTCTTTAATGAGGTATTAGAAGCTGTACTGTCATGTACTCATATATAAGGACTGGCAACTAAACTTTGTAACGTGACAGTAATGCTCTTGGTATTGATTTTTCAAAGAAAATTGGATCTTTAAAACCGGGTATTATTTTCCAAAATGATGGGTATGTACTAATATTGCAAAAGAAACTTAAAAATATAGTTAAACTTCTAATGTTACATTAGCTGCAGTTTACAACTCAATTACAAGCTCAAGATTTTTTATTTTAATTTTATTTTTTATTAGTTATTTTCTTCGTTTAACTTTCACATGTTATCCCGAAAGTCCCCTAAACCCTCCCCATCCCCTGCCTTGCTCTTATTAAGCTTCATATATAGTTATTATGTTTTTATTATATTGGTAATATATTAGTATAGCCTTCATGGAATTTGCATAGGGGAAAGGTTAAATAACAAGAATGTTAGTTTAACATTCATGTCCCTTTTATTGATAATTGCTTTGTCTTATATTTCCAAAAGCATAAGGGCTGTATAATGGATTAATCACATACTATTAAATATTTATTACTTTTCATCATCCTGAAGCCTGCCTGACTTTTCACATTCCAGATCATTACTATCCTATTCCATAATTTTGTCTAAGATATAATTTCAATGACAAATTACATAAAAAGGTGGACATGCCTATAGGAAAAATTATATGATATTAATCTTTTATCTAAGTGATTTCATTTATAGCTGAAGTATTATTAAATGAAGGAAAGCTTAATAATTTTTACTATTATAGGACACTTAGAATGTATTACATAAATATATATTGCATATTCCATATAGTTTTCACTTTTATATTTGGTAATGTGAGCAGAGAAACCCGCTAAATTTTTTAAAGTTATCTTTTCTAGTTTTCATATATCCTCCACCATTTTATCTTTACTGCTGCTCTGGAGAATTTTTTACTTTGATTTATACTGTAATTATGCAAACATGAATTTTAGTGATGTATACATTGATTCAAGATAAGTATGGTATCATACTATCTTGGTATCTGTGCTAGTTAGTTTTTGTCAACTTGATGTATAAACTATAGTCATCATGAAAGAGGAAAACTCAGTTGAAACTTGCTCCCATCTGTTTGGCCTGAATGTAAGTGTAGGGGAACACTACCTGATTAATGATGTTGGAGGGCCCTGCCCACGTGGGAGATGACACTCTTGGTAAATGGCTGTGGGTTATATAAGAAAGCAAAACAAGCACTTCATTTGGAGCTAGCTGCTTGCATAATTCCTCCATAGTTTCTGCTGTACCACTTGCCTTCAGTTTCTTGTCATGACTTCCTTCATGATGGACTGTAATCAGGACATGTGAGCCAAATAAAGCCTTTCCTTGCCACATAAGCTTTGTTGCAGTGTTTTCTCACAGCAACATAAAGAATCCAGTGCGGGGCTGGTGAGATGGCTCAGCGGGTAAGAGCACCCGACTGCTCTTCTGAAGGTGATGAGTTCAAATCCCAGCATCCACATGGTGGCTCACAACCATCTCGTAACGAGATCTGGCGCCCTCTTCTGGGGTGTCTGAAGACAGCTACAGTGTACTTACATATAATAAATAAAATAATTCTTTAAAAAAAAAAAAAAAAAGAATCCAGTGCATTATGTACCTCAGGGGGGGAAAAATGGCATTTTCATGAACAATTTTTAACAGAACTTTTCAAAACAAATTAAGCCCCAAATATTGTATATTTATTTAGAAATGTTTTACTGGCTACAAAGAGAAGGTTCTAGGATAGAAATAATTTACATACTTTCTTTCTTTTTGGATTTCCTTTAATGAATATAGCTTTAAAATTGCTAAAAGGAAATAAATACTTTAAGAAATTATGTAAATGAAAGTCTGTCCTAATCTTACTGATAGTAAATTTGACTATCAAAAACATTAAGTGGCTATTTTAAGTCAGATGAATATGCTTAGTAAGCCTGAATCCAGGTACAGAATATTGATAATAATGGGTTGCACTTCTACTATAAAATGCATTCATTAGTTTACAGCAAATCTTTATTTATTTATGGTTACAAATATGGCCTAATTTTCTCTGAAGAGACATGCCCTAGTTTTCAACAAAGGTAACTAGAAAGGTAAATATGCTAATATATTTTATTCAGATTGTTGGAAATATAATTAAATGTATATTAACATAAACTAAAATTTCATTTGGGCATAGACAGTGAACCCAAAAGCAAAAAAAGAAAAAAGAAAGAAAAGAAAAGTAATTTTACTTTTTGAAATTTAGTATTCAGAAATATGAAAATGAATTTCAGAGGCTCAGTGTGAGTTAACATCCTATGGAATTCATAGCAATAGGAACTTCTGTTTATATGTAACATGAATTGCCTGCTGAGAACTTTCTATCTCATCAGGTCCCTGGAATATGTTAAATCAAGGACAGAAAAACACAAACAAACGTTGGTTTCTATTATTTCATTGGCCAGATGGATCAGTGTGACAGGGAACAAATGAAAATGACTTAATGGTAGCATATAAACACTAGAAGAATTGCTGTCAGTCCTGGGGACCTAATTTGAATAATTCATAAAATGGGATTCATAGACTTAAATTTCTGAAAGTAAAAGAAGAAAATCGATAAAAGCAAAAGTAGAGAAAGTCTTGGAGCCAAATGAACAAATTAGTGTTATAAAGAAACCCAAGCAGCTGGAAAAGATTAAGACATTAAATACAATTTTCAGTAAGTGAATTGATAGGATTTATATATACTACCTAGATAAAGAACACATATCTTAGTAACATGAAAAAATGTTAGTTTTATAAAGTATTAGCAAGAGTTATGCAAAGTATAACTTTAATAAAATAAATATTCAAAATGTCTTTATGCCTTTAGAGTGTTCCATGTTGGATGGTGCAAAGAACTCCATACATAATGAAAAGCACTAAAGGTCAGAATAACTATGTATTGAAGAGCTACATAGGTGCCAGCATATATGTGATTGATATATATATATATATATGATATATATATATATATATATATATATATATATATATATATATATAATCACCAATCTAACAATGTCACACAGCACACAGCTCTCACCTAAAAGAGGATAAGAGATATTTAATTTTCGAACTAAACATGTACAACCACAGCCTGGTTAACCATTCTCTGGGAACAAGATATATGGTACATTTGGCATCTATTTTCCAGCATGGTAACATTTCATTAAGTTTAAATATTAACAAAACAAAAAGAAGATCATGTATCAAAATAGTCTACAAATACATTAGAAATATCAGGTAAGCTTGTGACAGAAAATCCAGTTAACCACGGCTATTAACATCAGATGATATCTGATTACATTCATAGTTTCTGAATTGGTGGAAGCTAGGAGTAATTTCATATATTCCAAAGGATTTACCTAATAATTATAAGAATGTTAGACCATGTTATACAACATCCATACACACACACACACACACACACACACACACACACACACACACACATGCTAACAGTAGGCCAAGATAATTTGATTCTAGTTGGCAGCATTACATCCACTAAATCATGAATATACAGTCAAAGAGACTTTGTTGGTGTAACTAAATTTTTAGGAATTTGTACTCAGAGAATTAAAAATGAGACTTATTTTAAGACTGCTTTGAAAGTATTTTCACCAGTCTAATTTTTCTATACAAAAGTCAGTCTAACAGTTCACAAATGCCAAGGTTTTAGAGAAAATACTTCTACGTTAAGTTTCATTATATTACTCTTAGTAGCTGTTATTCATGTTTCTGTGGATCTTCACCTTGCTCATTCATTGGGTCACCCAATACTGCAGCTCCTCATGTAGGTTGACACTTTGAATGGGGTCAACGATGATTTACACTCATTTCACGTTTCTTTATCTTCCTAAAGAGATAAATTCCAGATCAAATATTTCATTCCTGTTCTGAGCTCCAGATCACTTTAACCTACTGATATCTTCTTTCTTATGGGTATATGTGTGTGTGTGTGTGTGTGTGTGTGTGTGTGTGTGTGTGTGTGTGTTTTATACTCATTCCTTAGATATCTCAGTTTTCTCATGGTTCATATATGCTAACATCATCTTTCCTACTTCAAATCATTTATTAAATTATGTTATTTATTTACCTTCCAGTGTTGCCTCCTTCCTGGCTCTCCTGCCCAGATTTCTCGACCCCATCCCCTCCTCCCCTTTGCCTCCAATTCAAACATTATTTTCTTCCAACATTTCTAATCTCAGTCGTCTTTTTTTTTTTTTTCATCATCTGTGTTCTCTGCCCACATAATTCTTCATCATCCACATACAAAACCTGCGGACAAGAAGTCTCTCATTCTGCTAATTTTCTTCTCAAAGATAACACAACCCCAAGATACTTCTGTTGATCACCTTAGTACATGAGAAAAGAAAAATAACATCTCTTTTAGGTATGGCCTCTGTGCTGGTTTAAGTGAGAATGACAAGCTTAGACTAACATGTTGAAAGGCTTCGTATTCAATTGCTGTAACTGTATGGGAAGGAGTGTGGCCTTGTTTGAGGAAGTATGGTCTTGTTGGAAAAGTTATATCACTCAGGGAGAGCCTTGAGATTCAAAATCCTATGACATCCCTGTTAGCAGTCCCTGAGTCTGTGTCTTGATTGTGCATCAAATGTAAGCTCTCTTGTTCCAGCACCATGGCTGACTGCCTCCTGCACTGCTTTCCCTTTTTTTTTTTTTTTTTTACATGTACCTCATGGTACTCTCATCTAAGTATTTATTATGGAGTTGTTGCTAGGATGAAAAGTATGCATAAGTAGTATAAAAGGGTTTTACTCATGTGTCCTTCCCGCAGTCATCTACAAGCCTGCCATTAGCCTCTAACTCTCCCGTACCGTGAGGCGACACTTGTTCCTACATTTCCCTTATTGAACATATCATCCACGCCATACATTTCTTTGCCTCTTCTCCCAATAATCTCTTGTTACAGTATGGTCTCTCTAGAGCCCGCAGACTCTACATGTCACCTTGGCGAGGCCTTCTGTCACCATGGGTTAACCCTCCACCTCATAATCCACCACCCTGTTTTGTTTTCATGATGTCCCTGCAGATGCTTATGCGTCTTATGTTTGTCTCTGTGTTTTATTTGTTCATAGCAGCCTTATTCATAATAGCCAGAAGCTGGAAAGAACCCAGATGTCCCTCAACAGAGGAATGGATACAAAAAATTTGGTACATTTACACAATGGAGTACTACCCAGCTATTAAAAACAATGAATATATGAAATTCCTAGGCAAATGGATGGATCTGGAAGGTATCATCCTGAGCGAGGTAACCCAATCACAAAAGAACTCACATAACATGTACTCACTGATAAGTGGATATTATCCCAGAAACCTAGAATACCCAAGATACAATTTACTAAACACACAAAACTCAAGAAGAATGAAGATCAAAATGTGGTCACTTCGCCCCTTCCTAGAATTAAGATAAAAGCACACATTGAAGGAGTTACAGAGATCATGTGTGGCGCTGAACCAAAGGATGGACCTGCTTTCCCTTCTATGGTAGTTGTGGGCTCTAACACTTTGCAATTGTGAGTCCCTTGCAAAGATAGGTCCACTTGTCCATGGTGTCGCTAATGCAGCTTCTATATAAAAAATAACAAAATAAGACCATCTAGGAATTCTTGACTGAACCACTACAACTTCCTTGCAGCCTACACTGTGATGGATTTAGGCCTCAGACTCGTCCCAAAATGCAGTTAGAACCTGGCCACTTATTATCAAAACATCTCTTCTCCTTCTGCTCTTTAGTAGTCTCTTTATGTTCATTGGGTGAAATTGAAATCAGAATGTTTCCCTGCCATAACATACTGCCTATTCTCTGAACAACTTAGCCTCCAAAACTCTAACCCTAAAGCTCATGTGTACAATGATCCAATGGTCTAATTTGTTAGTTCTTCAAAATACAAATCACTTTTTTTTAATTTAGATAACAAATTTATTCTTTTTTTTCTTTTGAATTTTTTCTTTTTTTCTCTTTGTTTTATTCGATATTTTCTTAATTTACATTTCAAATGCTATCCCAAAATTTTCCTCTACCCTCCCCCCACCCTGCTCCCCTACCCACCCACTCCTACTTCTTGGCCTTGTTGTTCCCCTGTATTGTGGCATGTAAAGTTTGCAATACCAAGGGGCCACAAATAACTTTTTATATTTTTTATTTTTCATCTAATTCAAATGTATTCTATACCTTTCTAAATATCTTTCTCATGTCCATTAGATATCTTAGATTTGTTTGTTATCTTCATTTTTATAACTATCACTGAATGCCCTTCCTGTGCCTCTCGGTCCCATACCTGTGGGTTTATATAAATTCCCATCTACTTTGCCTCATTCTGTAACAGGTGTTTAAATATTATAAGACAATTTTATAGATCAAGACACTTTTTGAGGGACAAAGAGGTGTCTTTGAGTTTTTAATCAGCAGACATTTCCACTAATAACTGGTGACCCTTAAGTTGAGTACTGTGTAAATACTCCATAAACGTAGACTGAAGTCAACAATAAGTAAATAGAGATGTTCCTCAAGACTACCTTCATAATGCTAACTCAGCTTTGCTTTATTCAAATGTTCACACATCTTTCTTAACACATGCACAAAAAAATCAAAGACTATAATTTTTGTTTTGTTTTGTTTTTAAAGACAGGAGTTCTCTATGTAGGTCTGCCTTTCCTGGAACTCACTCTGTAGATCAGGCTGGCCTCAAACTCAGAAATCCACCTACCTCTGCCTCCCAAGTGCTGGGATTAAAGACATATGCCACCACTACCAGGCTAAAAAACAGAATTCTTACCGGATTCTTATTACATATGAAAATAAGATTTGTATCTGAAACAATACCACAAATACCAACATATTTTGTAAAACAGAATTAAAATAGAGTACATAGCTCTTATAGTATCCATAATTATTTAAATTAAAGTATTTCATAGTTTTTAAACAATTTCTAAAATTCCAATAAGTGACTACATTTGTTTATATTCTTTAAGTAAATCATGTCTGATAATCATAGTGCAAAAATCCTAAACAGTATAGTTTATGAATCAACATGGAAATCTTATAGGTACAAAACAGAATGTCAGAGTTTGATTGAATGGTGAAATTATGAAAATTATGCAGAATTCTAAAAAAATTAACACAAAATTTAATCTCTTGTAAAGCTTCTAAGATCACATTGCTTATAGCAAATATTCAAATCATGACTCAAAATAGTGTTAAGTAAATTCACTATCTGTATTTTGAAACACAGAACACATTAGGTTGGTTTCCTTAAAATGTATGAAATTCCTCACATTTCCATATATTTTTGAGTAATGGCTTAAATATTTCATACAAATCTGATTATTCATTATCAAAAAGATTCAACTCTCATGCATATATCTGGTATAATCCCAGAGTCATGTTTATCTGAGAGTATAGTTTCCTAAAGCCTAAATTCACCACTTACAAGGGGGCGTGGACTAACTTTGGAAATAACTTGAGCAATAACATATGTTTTCCCTCAAAGATTGTGTCTCCAAGGGGTAACAGCTGGGAAGCCATCTGCAAACTGAATGGAGTTCCAATAGCAAATGCATGTCAGTTTTATAGAGCAGAGCCCACAAAGTTCAGATTAGGTCAGATCTAAATAGTAGACTATCACTACCTTTATAGAAATTAGGTTAGTTTTCAGTAGCTACTCTGAAAATAATATTATTGAAAGATTTAATAGCACATATTGTATATGGGAAATGACAAAATTTGCTCTCTATGATGAGGTACATTCATGAATGTTTCCATTCATTCATTCATTTAGCAGGTATTTAGTGATTTCACCATGATAAACAACAAGCAAGATAGAGGCTACTGTCTTTTCGGAATACTTTTAGGCACGTTCTTTCTGAACTGCATATGATTATCAGCTAATTTTTAATTAACCAAGGAGTAATCTTGCTGGGCCTGTCTGATCTTCCCAAGTGAATTCTTAAAATAATCTAGATTATTTTCACTGATGTTAATGAAAGTAAGTGCTATAGGAATAAATGCACATGACAGAACATCAAATAACATTTAGAGACAGGGAAGTTCATTTTAAACTGTACATCTAGCAGTGGGTAACCTTGGATGACTGCTGCCTGATTAACCTTGGTAAGACTCCAAGTAGATCATGTTAATCTGTGCCCATGTAAGAATAGAACAGGTTAAGGCATATGAGTAATAAAGTTAAATAATATTGGAATGAATTCAGATTAGACATCCTTCTGCCAGTTGTATAAACTTGTAATAAATTAAACATCTACTACTGGAACAAACCATGAGATCAATATAACTCTTAGAACAAAATTTAAAAGTAATATTAAATAAATGTTTGTCATACTTGATTGGTTTCACAATTATATAATTTCTGGGAGAAAAATAAATATTAAATATTCTTGACAATTAAAATAACTTACAGGTTTTTAAATATTGGTGAGTAGTTATTTATGATCACCATTTGGAAATGCATTAAAGTGGCTTTCTCTTTAGGGGGCACATAAAAGTTGTGCGTACAAAGCTTCCATTGTCAGTGCTCAGAGCTCATCTTCACAGCTCTGCTCCAGGAAAGAGCAATCCTTTCTTCCATTATTACGGAAAACATTCTAAAAAATATTCTATTCTTATTTCTGGTGTTTTTTATTTTATATGTCAATTTATAGAGTTTTACAGATACTTATATATCCATTTCTACTTAATATTAAAATTATGTTGATGTCTTTAGCCAAACCTTTGGAAACTCTTTTCATAACTATATTCTGCATCAAAATAAAAGAAGTAAAATTTTAATGTACATGGCATCCTATGAAATAGTAAAAATGATAAATTACTAGAAAGTGAAAATTAGTAGAGAAAACTAATATGCAAAACTTTAAAATATAGATTTAATAGAATTCCTTATCAATTCAGAGGAATTTAATTTCACATGAGGCACTATTTTTGATAGAAGAGAATAAATAAAATTGATATATCAACTTTGATTTATCCAAACAATGTATACTTGAAAGTTAAAACTCCTGAAATATAAATTGTATTTTTGTAATTATGTACAATATTATCTTGATAGAATACTTTACTCTTTGGGAAAATATTAGAGCTTTGATTATGTCAAGTTTGTCACAATAGTAACTCAATGCATGACTTTACACAATATAACAAGGTGGGAACAGGTCTGGGATAACTGAGAAACAAGTATAGATGGAGAACACATCTATAACTATGAAACAATACTTCCACATTTGATTTCATGTTCTCATAGACTTTTGAAACAGGAAGGCTTGTGTGTTTGGAACATGACTTAGCAGTAAGGCATTTGCTAGCAAGTGCAAGGCCTTGGGTTCAGCCTCAGTGCAAAGAGCAAACAATTAAAATAATAGTAAGGAAAAGCCAAAATAAAAATTAGGTGTCTTGAAATTATATGTATTAAGATATTATTTTCTAGTAAGCAGTTGTCAGCTTACAAATGTCTACCAAAACGCTCACTGTGACCAATCCCATGTGAAATTATATAGCAGGTTGTTAAATCTATTTGAAGAAGAAAGGATGGACCATCCAGAGGCTACCACACCTGGGGATCCATCCCATAATCAGTCACCAAACTCAGACACTATTGCATAGGACAGCAATAGTTTGCTGAAGGGATGCTGATATAGCTGTCTCGTATGAGGCTATGCCAGTGCCTGGGAAATACAGAAGTGGATGCTCACAGTTATATATAAGACAGAAAACAGGGATCCCAATGGAGAAGCTAGAGAAAGTACCACAGGACCTGAAGGGGTCTACAGCCCTATAAGGGGAACAACAACATGAACTAACCAGAACCCACAGAGCTTGTGTCTCTAGGTGCATATGTAGCAGAAGATGGCCTAGTCAGCCATCATTTGGAAGAGAGGCCCCTTGGTATTGCAAAATTCATATGCCCCAATACAGGGGAATGCCAGGGCCAAGAAGTGGGAGTGGGTGGGCAGGGGAGCAGGGCAGGGGAGGGGAGAGGGAACTTTCGGAATAGCATTTGAAATGTAAATTAAGAAAATATCTAATAAAAATTTTTTGACAAAAAAATCTGGAAGAAAAATGTAAAAAAAAAAAAACAGAAAAAGAAAAAGAAAAAAGAAAAATCCTTTTAAAAATTATTAAGGATCTTGGGTCACTGTCAGAGAATCTGACTCCCCTTGTTTCTTAACATTTGTTTATTTTTTTTAATTTTCACGAATTTGTCTTGACTTGACCTTCTCTGAAGCCCAGGCATATCTTGCTCTTTCAACCTTCTTATCTAGTTTCCAGAATAGTGAGGATTAACGTCTGTACCACCACAAACTATTCATCTCATCTAAAATATTACAATAAATCATGTAGCATCCAGATTAGAATTTACAGAGCAAGGCTTAGATTCAGAAGAGCTGATTTCATAGCACAGAACTCCCCAACACATATTTTTTGGAATAATTTTTTTAGCAAACCTCTGGAATTCATTTTATTTCTCTGGATATTTATTGAATAACAACTATAGACTAAAGCCTAAGCATACAAAATCTAAGCAAAGGATTCCTGAGATCTGCTAGCAACACTGTGTAAATAAATATTTATACTTAGTTGAACAGACGACTGAATACAAGGAATGGCAGAAGTAAACGTTGAACACTGTACTGGTATGAGGAGATTAATGGACAGGGAGCAGACAAAGGAAAGAAATATGGTAAGGCAATAACTACTTCAAAGCTGTGGATCAGGATAAAGTGAGATAAGGCACATTCAAATAAGCTGTATAGAGTCTGCTTTGCCCAGTAAATGGCAAATGTTTGAATGTTCAATATTTTTCACATATTTCTTTTCTAGTCCTATTATTACCATGCATGATTCCTTTCCTTGTGGCTTCCAGTGTTAACTTAAGAAATACAAAATTGTCTATTTTACTCCCAAGGACCAATCCATGTTCCTCAAGTAGTTAAAGTCAATGTGAATTCCTTTTCTCTGAAAAAATTAAGTTGGATGAAGGGCTTTGAAAAGCCTTCTGGGAAATAAATATAAAGAGCCATAGTACCTGACAATACGCAAGAGTAAAGTTAAAGATACAGCCTTATTCAGAAAGCAACATATCAAGTGTAAAATGTAGTATTGTGCTTTCTATATAAGGTGCAGATTACTCATATATGTTAGAAGAGGGATCCAAAAACTATAAACTTGAGGTTCAAATAAAAATTCCTCGATTTTATGACTGTGTTAGGATATGAGAATTCAGGAATTCCATTGTTTTTCTATAAGAAATAAAGTTGACCATGCAGACATACAAGTGTAAAGAGAGCAAGACCATGCAAAGCTCAAAACAGGCTGGTTAGTAGACACTCAATAGATACAGTTCTTCAATTTAGTATTTGTTGCTTTGTCATTTTTCAATGACGTAAACTAGTGAGTGACATTAATTCCCACAATATAAACTCTTGATGTTGGAAGTAATAGCATATACAGACAGTGAAGAAACATAGTTTGTGTAGGCCCAGAGTTCAGTATACATGGAACTGAACAAAGAGAGAAAGGTGATCATGTAGATGCAGAAGTATACAAGAAAGCTTAGGAATATTTATGTTTCTGAAACTGAGTCTAAGTGAACAATTAATGGAAGTTCATAATTTTGATAGCATCTTAGATATATTAGAAAATACATACATAAGATCATAGCATTAATTTGGAATGCAGGTAAAAATACATTTGTTCCTGAAATATGTAGAGTGAAATTTAGTTCTGATATATTCAATATATAAATGCATACAATATTTCAACTTTTCAATTATCCAAGTAATTGGGAAACATATAAATAACAAAATAACAACTGTGGAAGGGAGGAATGTAGAAACCTTTTCAGCAATTATGGTTTTCTAAAATGAGCTTCTAGCTTATGTTCACTCTAGAATGGAGGGCTTGATTTAGAATGAAGGTTATGACAGTTACTTACTCCCTGACATTTTTCAAACTTGGTTACTTTACAATGGGCAGAATGCCAACCTTGAACATCTTGAGCTTCACCAACCAAGTGGAGATCAAATTAAAAGTAAAAGCAAAATCTAGGAAAGGTAAGTTAATGTTTTAACTTTAAAACTTCAACGTATATGTGAATAATATTTGTATTCAGAATTCTTGATGTGCCACACAGAAATGAGTATGTCAGTGACTTTTACACAATTGCAATATTTCTACAGAAGCTATGATTATATGAAAAAAAAAAAAAAAAAAAAAACTTGGTGACTTCTTTGCCAAACAGTGAAGATATTTAAATTTTAAGTTGTTTTATAAGCAGATATTTTCTTTTCTTTGACCTGTAACATATTTTATGTTAGATTATGTCCTTTGCTTATTACAGCAAGTCAGTTTTGAATAGTAAGAACTGTGGTGGCTTCGGTTTATATCTTTGTCTCCTGTGTCCAGTGTGCAAAGAAAACAAGAGAATGAATTAGTTGAAGTTATTATATACTCTTTTCTCTTTTTAAATTATTTCTTTTATATTTTAGGAATATTACGTACCTGTATCATTGTGCCCTTTACTTTCCATCCTCCATATATTCCCATATAGCATTACTTACTATCTTTTAAATTCATGGCTTCATTTTTCATGAATTCTTCATATATATGTATATATCCTCTAAATACGTAAGTACAACCTTCTCATGCATACAATGTTACTTTTAGGTGTACTTTCAGGGCTGAACATCTTGTATTAGATAACAAATTGAAGTGCTCCTAACTCAAGAATGGATATTTTTTAACTTAGAATTTCTTAGTTGCCTGTAGCTTCCTTTGCCCCTGGTGCTTTCAATCTACCAAACTCCAAAAATCAATTGCTATTTTCTGCAAGACATTAAAGGATAAAGATAGCTTTTGTCATATATACATAGAAATAATGACCTCACATTCATAAGTGTTCTATTAAAATTGAAAGTACATGAGATGGGAAAATCAAACACATGTGCTCTGTTGGTAAGAAAATGAAATAACATGATTCATCCAAGGAGGAAATTGTTCAAAATGTAAAAGCAGCAGAGGACGGGGATTTCAGAACACAGTCTTCTTCAGCTATGGCACAGACACTGTTAAGGAATCCATCTGTCAAGCTGTGCCCAATAGGCAATGTGTACTACGAGAACTTATCTGATTGTGAAGTACAGGTGAGGTCTAGTACTTTGATTAATCAAGTCCTTTGTCTTTGACCTGGGAGACTCCTGTGTCTTTTAGTCCTCTATTACACAGTGGAAGGCTCACTTCAGAGCTTCTTTGGAGGGCAAAATCATATATATTTTTGTAGTGGCCTAATTTTTATTCTCTTTGATAACTATAAAGCTGTATGAAAATTGGGAAGTTTCTATAAAATACAGTCTTTCAAGTACACAGTGCAAAACCCTATATTTTTTTCAACTTTTATTAGATATTTTCTTCATTTACATTTCAAGTGTTATCCAGAAAGTTCCCTATACCCTCCCCTCTCCAGGCCCTGCTCCCCTACCCATCTGCTCCCACTTCTTGGCCCTGGCGTTCCCCTGTATTGGGGCATATAAAGTCTGCATGACCAAGGGGCCTCTCTTCCCAATGATGGCCAACTAGGCCATCCTCTTCTATATATGCAGCTAGAGACATGAGCTCAGGGGGTACTAGTTAGTTCATGGTTATTCTTTCACCTAGAGGGTTGAAGACCCCTTCAGCTCCTTGGGTACTTTCTCGAGCTCCTTCTTCCTTGGGAACCCTGTGTTCCATCTAATGGCTGACTGTGAACTTCCACCTCCATGTTTGCCAGGCATTGGTATAGTTTCCCCCGAGACAGCTATATCCAGGCCCTTTCTGGACTATCTTGCTGGCATATGCTATAGTGTCTATGTTTGGTGGCTGATTTGGGATGGATCCCTGGCAGCTGCAGTCATTGGGTCCATCCTTTGGAATCAGCTTCACAGATGCTCTCTTTAACTCTTTCAATGTGTGCTTTGTTCTTAATTCTAGGAAGGGGTGATGTGTCCACATTTTGATCTTCCTTCTTCTTGAGTATCATGTGTTTAGTAAATTGTATCTTGGGTAGTCTAGGTTTCTGGGCTAATATCCACATATCAGTGAGTACATGTTATGTGAGTTCTTTTATGAATGGGTTACTTCACTCAGGATGATGGCCTCCAGATCCATCCATTTGCCTAGGAATTTCATATATTTATTGTTTTTAATAGTTGAGTAGTACAAAACCCTATATTTTTAAATATAATTATGCATTGTTAATGCTTAAATGTCCTAACATTAATTAAATATTATTTACATTACATTAATATAACAAACAATAGTAGAATTGAAAAACAGGATATTTCCTTTCATAAAACTTATATATTTGCACTCAGCTTTTCAGAAATAGATACTGAAAATTCAGAGGTAGTTAATTTTTTAGAACCTGACATGTATATTATAAGCACAGTCTTCTAAATGTAAAACCTCTCCATGTTGAATTTAAATCCAATTTGGTGACAGCAGTAAAAATGGCTGCCTCATACAGAAAAGTAAAGAAATCAAATGAATGCTGTTCTCTGAAAAGTTGTAGTGATAAATAAAGCATTGTTGTTAATATAAAGTCACAATGCTTCTGCTTCTTGTAAGATTCTCAGGGAAAATGAAATTCTTAAAATGTATTTAGAAATCACCTTTCACAAGGAATATATTTAAAATCATTTTGACATACAAAAGCATATGTAAAGAAATCAGTGGAAGTTCATATAGAAAAAGGTTATTTATAAACACCTAACACAGAAGACAAAATATTACTATAATCCTAGATATATAAAAATAGAGTGAAATTGGTTGGGTATTCACAGAACTTACATAGGGTCACCATTTTCAGAAAAGACTAACTAAAGAGAGAGAGAGAGAGAGAGAGAGAGAGAGAGAGAGAGAGAGAGAGAGAGAGAGAGAGAAACTGAACAATAGATATAAGCAGAAAGGAAGGCTGGGATCTTTCCATCACATGTTGACTCTACCATGACTATAAGAGATGGAGCGCAATGCTCAAACATTTGTAAATTGTGGATAAGTTGAATACAAAAGAAGATTCAGAGATTGTTTCTGCCTTTTGCTTTTTAGTTGAAAGAAAGACAACATAATAAAACCGAACTGAATTTTGTTACTTGAATGGGCCACATTAAAAAGCCTGTCATTTTAAAATTCGAGTTATGCATTTCTATTCTTGGAACAAATTGAAAAGGGTAGTGAGATTTTCTTTCATTCTTTCAAAAGTCATAGGGCCTGTTACTGAGTGTAAAAACAAACCCACACTTAAAGGTATTTATAACGTGTACTTTGGGAACAGGATGTGAAATATTATACAGTGAAAAGACACAAGGTCAGGATATATTCTGAAATATATTTGTCTATATACATATATCTGAATATAATTATATCTTGTATATGAACATTCATATGCATATGTAGAATTTTTAAAAGTATATTGTAAAATAAACAACAATATTGAAATAATTCTAATAAAGCAGAATAAAAATATATATATATTTTTTACTTTCATGACATTTAGGGGAAGATTAGGAGTTTTAAAAAGATATTTATACCAAATGTTACTTTTTTTCATTTTGAATTCATATTTATTTATTTATTTACTTACTTACTTACTTACAATGTTTAACAGTTATTTTATTTACATTTCAAATGTTGTCCCTCATTCCAGTTTCCCCTTCAAAACCCTCCATTCTATCCCCCCTCACCCTGCCTCAATGAGTGGCTCCTCCACCTATCTACCCATTCCATCCTCACTGCTTTAGCATCCCCCCTATTCTGGGTCACTGAGCCTCGACCAGAATAAGGGCCTCCCTTTCCATTGATTCCAGATAAGGCAACCCTCTGCTACATCTGCAGCGGGAGCCATGTAAACCTACATGTGTACTCTTTGGTTGGTGGTTTAGTCCCTTGGAGCTTTAAGTGATCAGGTTAATTGATATTATTGCTCTTCCTATAGGGTTGCAATCTCCTTCAGTCCCATAACTCCTCCATTGGCGTCCCCATGTTCAGTTTAATAGTTGGCGATGAGCATCAGGATCATCTGCATCTGTATTGGTCAGGTTCTGGCAGAGACTCTCAGGGAACATCTATACCAGGCTCCTATCAGCAATCGCTTCTTGACATCATCAATAGTGTCTGGGTTGGTGTCTGCAGATAGGATGGATCTTTAGATGGAGAAATCTCTAGATGACATTTTCCTCAGTCTCTGATCCACTCTTTGTCCCTGCATTTCTTCTAAACTCCCTGGGGCCTCCAATCCCTTGATGGTTAGCTACATCTCTGATTGAACCTAGACCTGGAAGTCCTCTGCTGTATATGTGTTGAAGGCCTCATATCAGCTGGTATATGTTGCCTCGTCCAGTCTCTGAGAGATCTCTGGGGGTTCAGGTTATTTGAGACTGCTGGTCCTCCTACAGGATTGCCCTCTTCTTCAGCTCTTCCAGTTTTTTGTTAATTCAACCACAGTGGTCAGCAGCTTCTGTCCATTTCTTGGGTGCAAATATCTGCATCTGACTCTTTCACCTGCTTGACCTGAAGCTATACTACAGAGCAATAGTGATAGAACCTGCATGGTACTAGTACAGAGACAGGCAGACACATTGATCAATGGTATAGAATTGGGGCTCTGGTTGGTTAATATTGCTGCACTTTCTATGGGGTTGTAAAACCCTTCAACTCCCTCAGTCCTTTCTCTAACTCCTCTATTGGGGACCTCGTACTAAGTCCAATGGTTGGCTGCCTCTGTATTTGTAAGGCTCTGGAAGGGCCTCTCAGGAGACAGCCATATCAGATTGCATTCAGCATGCACTTCTTGGCATCCGCAATAGTGTCTGTATTAGTGTAATAGTGTCTGTAAAATTAGTATAATAGTGGTAACTGTATATGAGATAAATCCCTATGTAGGAGAGTTTCTGGATGGCCTTTCCTTCAATCTCCACTCAATACTTTATCTCCATATTTGCTCCTGTGAGTATTTTGTTCTACTTCAAAGAAGAACAGAAGCACTCACACTTTGGTGTTCCTTCATACTGAGCTTCGTGTGGTCTATGAATTATATCCTGGTTATTTGGAACTTTTGGGCTAATATCCATTTAAAAATGAGTGCATATCATCTGTGTTTTTTGTGAACTGGTTACCATACTCAGGATGATATATCCTCCAGATCCATCAATATGTCTAAGAATTTCATAAATTCATCTTTTTTATAGCTGTGTAGTACTCCATTTTATAAATATACCACATTTTCTGTATCCATTCCTCTGTTGAGGGACATCAGGTTTGTTTCCAGCTTCTTATAAATAAGGCTGATATGAACATTGTGGAGCATGTGCCCTTATGACATGTTGGAACATCTTCTGGGTATATATCCAGGAGTGATATTGCTGGATCTTCCAGTAGCAGTGAGTCAGATAAAGCTAGAGCTTGTGGTTGGGCAGTGGAAGAAGGCAGAACTGAAAGTTTTAGAGAGGGCACAGAGAGTAGGAGAGATGGAGAAGGATAAGATTGAACATATAGGAATGGATGATGAGCAAGAATCACATGGTACTAGGATGCATAAATAATTGAGGGTTATTTGACAGACAATTAAATAATGTAGGGCGCATGTGTCTGATCTAGATGTGCAGCTTGTGTCTATATCAATTGAGTTTTGATTTCTTTGTGTGGGTATTGGAGGGGAGGGGTTGAATATTTACTGTTATAAATTTGGCTGATAAATTACAAGCCTCTAGAGTTTTCATTATACTGGGCTGGAGATTAGAGCCAGTAGAGCTGATGGCCTGGGAAGATATGATCAAGAGGCTTGGCAGCAGCTAGCAGCAGGGATGATGTGGGCAGGCGAGACAGCCAGTGCCAGTGCCTAGCTGGCCATAGCTTGGATTATTTTTTTAATAATTACATGCTACAGGGTAAATGTATACAAACCCATTTGTCAAGAATTACTACAACAGATTAAATAGCATATTGATCCTCACAAATTGATAGTACTAAACTTTTATACCCATTCTTAGCAATGGATCATCCAGGCAAAAACTAGAGAAAGAGATGTCAGTTCTAATAGATGTTATAAGACAAATGATATTTTATAAAATATTTCACCCTAGCACAAAAAAATATGTCATCTTCTATGCACCTCACTGAAGTATCTTTGTAATTAACGTCATAATATAATGAAAAGCAAGTTTCAACAGATACAAGAAAAATAAAATAACACTGCATTCCAACAGATGTCTACAGATTAAAGCTGAATATCAATAAAAATATTGAAAGAAATAATAAAACTATTATCTGATTAGATGCAAAAAAAGGCTTTTGACAAAGTCCAAGATCCCTTCATGATCAATGCCTTGAAGGGATATACTTAAATATTATAAAGACATATTACAGAAAATGCATTGTCAGCCTCAACTTAAGTGGAGAGAAATTCAAAAGAATTCTACTAAACTCAGAAAGAAGACAATATTCAATTTTTTTATACTTATTTCATATAGTACTTCAAGTTTTAGCTAAAACAATATGGAAACTTAAAGAGTTCAGGGATATATAAATTGTAGAGAAAGAAGTCGAAGTATTTTCATTTGCAGATACCCCCAAAATTTCAACAGTGTACTCCCCCATCCAATAAACTCATTCAGCATAATAACTGGATACAAAATTAACCCATAAAGGTAAGTAGACTTCCTATATACCAATGACAAGCAGACTGAGAGTGAATACAAGAAAACACTTTCACAATAGTTTCAAATAACAAAATACATTGTGTTAAAACTAACCAAGCAAGGGAAAGACTTGTGTGATAAAAATTTCAAGTGTTTGATATATTGATAAGATATCAGAAGGTAGAAATAACTCTAATGCTCATGGATTGTTAAAATTAACATGGTAAAAATGGTCACCCTACCTAAAGCAATCTACATATTCAATCCAATCAGACACCATCAAAATTTCTTCACATTTCTTTACAGTTATTAAAAGGACAATTCTCAACTTCATATGGAAACATATACACATATATACAGATACACACACATAAAAAATATCTATGGTGACAAAACAATCATAAACAATGAAAGGACTGCTTTTACCATTTCTGATCTAAAGTAGTAATAAAAGCAGTAGTACTAAAATCAGCATGATGTTGGCATAAAAATAGACAAGTTGATCAGTAGAATCAGTTTATGTCTACAGACATAAACCCACACACCCATAGGCACCTTGTTTTTGTAAAGAACCCAGAAATATACAATGGAAAAAAGAAAAACATCTTCAACAAATAGTGCAGGTCAAACTGAATGGCTATATCTAGAAGCATTCAAATAGAGCCTTATCTATCATATGCATAAAATTCAATGCCAAATAGACAAAAAAAAAAAAAAAAAATCTCTACCTAAACCCAGGTACACATAACCTGATAGAAGAGAAAGGCAATTTTCCTGAACTCATTGACACAGTAGACTTCCTGAACAGAATATATTAGCATAGGCATTAGATATACAACTAATAAATAGTACTTCATGAAACTGAGAAGCTACTGTATATCAAGTGCCACTGATATTTGAATAAAGTAGCAGCCTACAGAAAGGGAAAAGATTTTTTTTTTATCAATTCCAAATCAAATAGATGGCTAATATCCAATATAAAGACCTCAAGAGACTTGATTTCCAAAAACCAAATAAATCAATTTAAAAATGGGAAACAAATTTAAACAGAGAATTCTCAATAGAGAATTGGCTGAGGAACACTTAAAGCAGTGTTCAGCATCCTTAGCCATCAGGGAAATCCAAACCAAAACTACTTTGAGATTCCATCTTACACCTGTCAGAATAATCAATAATATAAGTGACAGCTCATTATGGCAAGGATGTGGAGCAAGAGGTACAGTCCTCCACTGCTAGTGAGAGTGCAAACTTCTGCAGCACATAGGTGGGAATTGATTTACCTCAAGATCTAGCTATATCAAAATTGGGCATATAGCCAAGGAAAACTTCATCTTCCTACAGTGACTCTTGCTCAGCCATTTTTCTGCTCTATTCCTAATAACCAGAAACTGGAAACAACTTAGATATCCCTCAACTAAAGAATGTATAAAGAAAATGTGGCACATTGGCTGAGTCCTCTGAGTAGATCAGAAATTTCTTATTCACACATCTTGCTTAGCTCCTTTTGGAAACCACGTCTGACAAACCAGATATAGCACAGACTAAGAAATTAAATACATCGAAACTGAAGAAGACAGAAATGCAAGAGAAATATTGTCTGTACTCAAAATAAATGATCAAAGGAGAAAAGTAGCCTGGATCATAAGAAGGCTAGAGCTGCCAATATGCACTATACATTCTACAAGCATTACAGTCTTACAGTACTTCTTTTGTAAGATACAAAGAAGTTGATGCAAAAAAAAAAAAAAATCTGAATTACTGACCAGGAAGTCTCATTTGCCTCTCCTGCCTCCCCTATTTCTCCTTCCTCCACTGAATCCCCTGCATATCCTGCCTCCTCTACTTCCCCTCCCTCCCCTACCTCTCTTGCTTCTCCCTCTCATCTACAGGTCTTTCTGCCAGAGTGGGAAAAGAACTCACATGTTGTTGATGGAAAAAATCTGTAGGGAGTTGGTGAAATATAGATTAAAATTCAAGATTTGTCCAATGTGTCCTGCAGGATATAAAATTAAGCTAAATCAGAGTGCCAAATTTGTTATTGTTTAAATGATTTTAATTATTGGAACACAAAATTTTTAATATGCAAATAAAACGTTTTTAAAACCTGAAAAATAAATGACATTGTGAAATTTTCAGGCAAATGGATAGAAACAGAAAAAATAATCAAAATAAATAAGGAAACCCCAAACTAGAAAAATAATTATGGTATATATTCACTTATATCTGGATGTTAGCCATTAAGGAAATGGTAATGAAGCTACAATCTGTATCCCTGGAGATGTTAGGTATAGATGTTAGGGAGAAAGTGGGACCCATGGACCAGCGATATGGACATAAAATAAATATTATTGGTATACTGGAATGGAATTGGGAATGAGCATGAGAGGATCAGGTAGGAAGAGGGGGGATGGGACTTGAGGAGGAAATAAGGGGAGAGACAGAGTTGAGTAGAATTTGAGAAGAATCTGAGGGGTGGTATGTAATCCTGGTGTAATGGAAACTTCCATAATATACAAAGCTTACCCTAGTATTATTTCCAAATAATTAGTGAGGGGAAACCCATCCTGAATGTATTTTGTCCCCAAAGAAACTTTCAGTGTCAGTACAAGGGGGTCGGCCTATAGGAAAACCACAAACTACCCAAAGTGTTACCAAGACACTGGTTAGCTTTCCACAAACTGACCACAAGCCCCCACTGCAAAATAACGCACACACACACACACACACACACACACACACACACATTGAGCTTGGGGAGATACAGCTAGTGCGTACATTGAACTTTCATCCAACATGTTTTTGTACTCTGTGAGAAAGAAAGGTTTTCTTCAGGGTACTAAAAGGAAACTAAACAGCAATCCAAACACATAAATTTTGATAGACAATCTGCCCTGCCTGCTAAATATACTAAGGCAATGTTGGTACAAACTTGTGAAAGTTACCATGGGTACTTCCAACTCATGTCTGCTTTATACTAAGGAACTCTCAATGAGTGTGGATTGTACAAAGACCTAGGATAAAAATGAAACTACTGGTCTAAAAATGGAACAATAAAATGACTACTAATGATATTTTGTTATATTTATAGTTAGGTGACTTATATAGCCATTATTAGAAAGCTTCTTCTCTGCAGCAGACGAGAGTACATAGAAAACCCACAGCCAGAAAATATGCCAAGATAGAAACCTAAACAAGACATCTAACCTTCTCTCAGAGGCTAGGGCACCCAATAGAAGAGGAAGCAGAAGGAGCTGGAGAGATTAGCTGTTCAGAGGACACCAGTAAACAAGGCCCTCTATCAATTCAGCAAAGCTCATATGATCTCACAGAGACTAAAGCAGCAATCAGGGAGCCTAAAGTGACTAATTTTAAGAGTAATGGGTAAATGTATAAATAATTGGATACATGATTCTTATGATATCTTCTCTTGGGCTTTTTTTTTTTTTTCTCTTGGTTTGGCTTGTCCAACATCACTAAAATATTTTTCATTTTATCTTTTTATACTTTATTTTGGTATTTTAAAAAATAATTATTCAGAATTGAAGTTTTATTAAATAATTGAGTACTCTTCACTACTAGTTTGTTCTAAGAAAATAATAGAAAAGTACTTGAGGCTTATTTGATTAACTCAGAGCAACATGAATAGATTGCATTGTTGATAGCTTCAGGAAAACAATGAAATGTTCTGCTAACTTACTTGGGTGAAACTTCACAATATACACAAGGAAATTTTCACCACCAATAAACTATTCACAAAACCCATCCTGAGGAACGTTGCGAGAGAATATATGCCCGACTGAAGTTGTAAAGTTAGTAAATAACATGTACAAAGGCAGGTGATATCATTGTGTTTTGTCTTCTGAAAATACAAGTTGATAAAAATGTAATATATAATATTTTAAATTATGAACTCAGTAATCTCATTTGTTTCTCTCTAAATAAAATGATAATGAGATTTAAGGGGTGTTCATTTTAAAATCCATGCACCGATTGGAAAGTAATCTTACTAAACTCTCTTCAACATTAACCCCGAAACAAACTCAAAAAGGTTTGTTAACATTAACATCTAAAATTAAGTTTGTGACCAGGAAGTTTTACCAAGCAAGATTTAATGATCACAATAGATTGTGCTGGTAGATTGGAAATATAATAACTGAGAAAAAAATGGAAAAAATTGGCATCAGAAACTTAAGGATGTTTTGGTCTATTACAAAGAAGGGCTTCAATATAGCAGGTTTTAATTAAAAATCTTTTGTGAGCTGGGCGTGGTGGCGCATGCCTTTAATCCCAGAACTTGGGAGGCAGAGGCAGAGGCAGGCAGAATTCTGAGTTCCAGGACAGCCTAGTCTACAAAGTGAGTTCCAGGACAGCCAGGGCTATACAGAGAAACACTGTCTTGAAAATGAAAAACCAAAAAAAAAAAAAAAAAAAAAAAAGAAAGAAATATTTTTGTCCTCTGTGAAGAAGCTAACCATAGTACTCAGTGATCATGTTTAATTAATGTAAACAGGGGGTTCTTACATTTTTAGACATCTGGTCAGACTGTAGACTTCACCATTTCTCTGGCATTGCTCTTCTAATGCAAATCAGATGGTTTCCTCAATTATTCTCTACTAGTTACAAAGTTTGGATTTGTATGCATATTGGGTGGACACAACTTTTTTCCTGGTGGATTTTTCTTCATGATGGGCACATGAACATGAAGAGGCTACTTCATTATCAATAGCAGCTGTTTTCCACTTCACAAGAGTTCAAACATATGGACTTACTCACATCTTGCTAGAGAACAAATTTCAAACTCTTTAGTATGGGGCTTCACACTGTCCACAAATCATGCAAATAATAACATGAAAGTTGTCAGCGAGATGTCTTCTTTCCTAAAGCTCAATAAACTTATATGGCCTTATAAACATAATATGTGACATTTGTTACTGACCCAGAAAAAGTGCTTCAAATGGTCTCTCTGAATTGTGTAAATATTGTGAAACTGATTGATGAAGAGAGAAGAAAAAAAGTAAACACTCTTATTACAAATATGCAGTTAAAATGAAGCAGAGGAACAGGACAGCTTAAAGATGTCATTTATTGTAAAATTTATATGTATAATTGTATAAACTTGTTAGATGTTATTTGAATACAAGCTTTAGATACTTCCAAAGGGTAAGGTTAAAGAAAACTGAAGTAGTTTTGTAAAGAAAAAGATAATAGAACTGGAAACTGAATTCTTGAATCTAAATCCTATTCCTTTGCAAGTGTGACACCTTGCAAAATTTGAATAAAAAAAAATTCTGTGTTATACTTTATCCATCACTTAATGTCTTTTGCACTATTTATTGCAACAACATGAGAACAAAGATGAAATGTATTATTATATGTAAAAGCTTTCAAACTATCTATGCCTCAAAAAAAAAAAAAAACCTTGCCTATATGTTGGAGAGATCTCTCAGTAGTTCAAATGCTTACTACTCAGGCTAGAGCAACAGCATTCCAGAATAACTGTTGCTATATAGTACTTCCTGTTTGTAGTTGTGTTCTAAACATGAACAGAATTGATAAAGGCCTTATGTCTGTTAATGAAATGTTATAAATTTTTGGTATGTAAAAATATCTAGAAACAATAGTCATTTTAGAAGGGAGTACAGAAATATAATCACACAAAAGATTAAGAAAGGATGAATTATAATATGCAAATAATGTAGCAATAAATGAAAAAGCTACAAATTAAAGGTAAGTATAATTTAATGTTAACTTTGTAATAATAATATGATAGAATTAAATAAATAACTTTATGCCATTAAACTACAATACTGAACTATCTAGAAATGTTTTAAAGTTAATTTATTTTAAATTTGTTAAGATTTTTTGAATTGTAATATATAGGAAAATAGGAGCACATTAATGCAGGTACATTATCATTTTGGCTGTATTTTTAGATGATTAATGTGCAGGCCAGATTCTAGACACACAAAGTAATAAAACGTTTTTTTTTTGTTTGTTTGTTTGTTTTTTGTTTTTTTAATATAGAAAAATGGGGCAGAGCTAAATTTAGACAGCTGGTTTGTAGAGCATTTGACTTGGTTCGTGGCATTAGGCACGTGTGTTTTGATTTATATTATTGTCTAAATACAGTTCTTAATCATCTCAGTGTCAAGATCTATTTGTGTATCATTAAGAAGTTGTAGTATTACCTTCAGAAGCTCATTCCCTAAGCTTATATTACTGATATGATAAATGAACATCATGAAATTATACTGTGATTCCTATATGAAGTTTTACAAGAGATATGACTCATATTGCTTTCTTTAAGTTTGAGAGATAATAATCTAATTATATTCTTTAGATCTGTTATATTGCCAATTAGTAAATGCTAACTTGTATGCTGACTCCAATGATGGAAAAATTCAGAACTTAACTTTCAAATATTAAACTCGTTTCTCAATTCATCTAATTTTCATGTTAGTTTTTTTCTCAATTTAGTTTGCCTCATTTGAATTTATGTTATATTTCCACATATATTACAGATTCAGCTTTTCAACCACTTTTTAAAATTAGCTACATATTAAACGTAAGTACGTAATAAGTGGCCTTAATGTTTTAAAGTATGCTGATTACTTTGGTAACTACTACTCATAAAAAGAGTGGAAATTAAGACAAAAATGTCCTAGACATAGCAATTAACCTATGCAGAAAAGGAAAAAAATCAGAACAACCAACAAAAAGTAATTTCAAGAAACCTTTAGAGTTTAAAGTATTTTAGAAGCCAATGATTAAAAGAATATTACTCAAATTTTTTTGTCCGTTGCAGAATTTGTGAAGCTTAAGGAACATGAGAAGATGATTGAGTTTTGCCATGCTTGATAGGTTTTATCATGCCAGAAATGATGATGATGTAAATGACCTTTGATATTTGTAAAATTTTCATTGTGAACTTATATCCCTAAAATCTTACTGGCAGTCTCATATATAACCTCAGGTTATAATAAGGTACCTGTTATATTAATTTTTTTATCTTTACTTGACTTGAGGAATGGTATGTACATAGTATTCTCTTCATTAATATTGCTTCTAAATATTTATACATTCCAGAACATGATAAACACAGAGTTAAGAGAAATTCTGGAGAATAAAATAGACAGCATAGGTGAATGAAGGGAAGGGGATAGACATAGAGGTTAGGGATGGAAAGACAGGTGATCCAGTGGGAGTAAGTAGTAGGAGAGGCTACTGGAATGGGGTCTAGAAACCAAGTGCTATGGAAATTCTCAGGAGTTTAAGATGTCAATCCTAGTTAAGACTCCTAACATGGAGCTAAACTGGTCATCTCCTATAACCAAGCAAGACTACCAATGAGGGAACTGAGACATCAACCCAGCCACAAAACCTTCAACCTACAAGGTATCTGTCTGCCTATAAGATGTACAGAGCTAAAGATGGAGCTTAAATTGAGGGAATGCCCAATCAATGATAAGTTCAGCTTGAACCTCATGCCATGACAGTGAACCCATCCCTGACATTGTTAATGATATTCTGTTATACTAGCAGACAAAGGTCTAGAATAAACATCATGAGAAAGACATCACCCAGCTACTGAAAGAAACTGTCACAGAGGAACATCAGCACTTAGGGAATCCTGTGTAAGAGAGGGAGGAAGGATTGTAAGGAGCAACGGGACCAAGGATGCTACAAGGACACTTACAGAATCAACTAACCTGGCCCCATAGAAGCCCAGAGAAACTGAACCACCAACCAGAGAATATCCACAGGACTGAACTAGGCTCCCTGTACATATATTATACAGCTTGGTCTTTTATGGGGCTTCCAATAACAGAAGCAAGGATTATCTCTTATTCTATTGCCTGCCTTTGGGACCATTCCTCCTATTGGGCTAGCTAGCATCAATAGGAGAAGATACACTTGGTCTTATTGCAACTTGATGTGCAAGAACCTATTAATATCCATGAGAGGACTCTTCTTTCCTGAATAGAAAAGAAATAGAAAGTGTCTGGAGGGGAGGGGAGGGGAGCTGGAAGGACTTGAAGAGGAGCAGAGAGAAGAAACTGTGGTTGAGGTGTAAAATTAATTATTAGGATCAAAAGAACCATTATGGAACAGAAAATGATAAATGTTATAGAATATATGATAGGAGAAGAAAGTAGGGGGAGAAATACAGAGAGTGGTAACTAACACCAACCACTTTTGAAAGTTCATTTAGAAACATACTACTGTTGTTCCTCCTATGGGGCTGCAAGCCCCTTCTATTCCTTGGGTCCTTTCTCTAGCTCCTTCATTGGGGATCCTGTGCTCAGTCCAATGGATGGCTGTGAGCATCTATAGTATCCCCAGAGCTCCTAGGGACTAAACCACAAACAAAAGAGTTTACATGGTGGGACTCAAAGCTCCAGCTACATATGTAGCAGAGGATGACCTAGTTGGTCATCAATAAGAACAGAGGCCTGTGGTCCTGTGGAGGCTCTAATCCCCAGTGTAGGGGAATGCCAGGGCTAGGAGGTGGGTGTGGGTGGATTTGTGAGCGGGGAGAGGGAAGAGAGATGGAGGAGAAGGTTTTCAGAGGGAAAACCAGGAAAGAAGATAACATTTGAAATGTAAATAAAGAAAATATCTAGTATAGATAGATAGATAGATAGATAGATAGATAGATAGATAGATAGATAAATTAAAAAAAGAAATGTGGCAGTTGTCCATTGTCCTAATTGACTGTGTCCCAACTGCTTAGCAATATCATTCCTTTTCCAATAGTATGTCATCTATCACAGAAAGACTGTTAATTAAATAAAAAATTTACCTACTACAAATTTTAAAGCACAAAGTCATAAGAAAGAAAAACTGTTCCTGAGTGCCTCCCAAAAGAATATAGTTTTATATTTCAAAAAGCAACTTTCTTTTGTGGTTAAGTGTTATAAATGAAATATGAGATGATTATTTTGTGCTTATCTCAATAAAGTTTTACATATCATTCATGTTGAATAATTTTATTTCAAGTTTCATTGTATCTGTTAAGTTGGTCTTATGTTTTTAATATTACTTCTCAGTGTGTCTGTATATGTATAGTAACTGGTATATTACATTTTGAGTCAATGGAATTTTTATTTTTCAAATGATTTGGGGGGTGGCTTTTGAGAGATTAGCCATATAGTCATATAAATATTCTAAATCACATCATGTATTTACTTCTTAATGAGGAAGATATTTGCTTTAATTTCCTACTATATATACTTATCCAAATACTATGTTTCATGAAAAATACCAATTCTATATTTGGTTTACATTTTTGTCTAGGATTACTTAAAATTTCTGTCAAGAAAATGGTGCAACAAAGCATTCAGTTGTTGCTTCTCCATAGTTTGTTATTTTCTTATCATATTTCGAGTGAAACATATTCCTATATCTAGGTAAATAATGGAAAACATTTCCATTCATATTTATTACATTAGCTAGTTGCAATGTATTTCACTTTTTCCATGTAGTGTCGTACCTATAAGCCTTTTGCATGTTTGTGATGTCAAATATTCAATGACAATTACAATGCACCAACTGTCTGGATCTTAAATGCATTACCAATCTCACATCTGTTCCAACATGATGACACCAGATAAAAAGCATTTACATCAGTTTTTCATGTGTTCACACCATTTACCTCATCACCACTTTCCCTGAACTTCTTTATAAAATCTTTACATTAGAGTTGACACATAAAGATGGCCCAGTAAATTTTTAAAATTATTTAGTTAATCAAAATTTTAATAATTCTCAATACAAATGATAATTATTATATTATCTATGCCATTAGTTATATCTTAGTAAATAGACCCCTCTAATATATATTTAAATATGAAAAAGAAGCAAGATTCAGATAAAACAGTCCAATTCATGAATGTACATTGTTGTAATTTTTGGAGTATATGCATCTTTTTATTAGATATTTCCTTAATTTACATTTCAAATGCTATCACAAAAGTACCCTCTAAAATCCCCCTGCCCTGCTCCCTTACCCACCTACTCACACTTCTTGGCCCTGGGGTTCCCCTGTATTGGGGCATATAACGTTTGCAATACCAAGGGGCCTCTCTTCCCAATGATGGCTGACTAGGCCATCTTCTGCTACATATACAGCTATAGATATAGCTACATATCCAGGGGTTCTGGA
The DNA here is from genome assembly GCA_902729485.2 of Mus minutoides. Taxonomy (NCBI): domain Eukaryota; kingdom Metazoa; phylum Chordata; class Mammalia; order Rodentia; family Muridae; genus Mus; species Mus minutoides. The sequence continues at coordinate 76,687 of LR752062.1, read as the reverse complement.
TAGTTCATATGGTTGTTCAACCTATAGAGTTGCAGACCCCTTCAAGTGCTGTGGTACTTTCTCTAGCTTCTCCATTGGGAGCCCTGTATTCCATCCTATAGATGACTGTGAGTATACACTTCTGTATTTGCCAGGCACTGGCATAGCCACACAAGAGACAGCTATATCAGGAACCCTTTAGCAAACTCTTGCTGTCCTATGAAATGGTGTCTGAGTTTAGTGACTGATTATGGGATGGATCTCTGGGTGGGGTAGTCTCTGGATAGTCTATAACTTCATCTAGACTCCAAACTTTGTCTCTGTAACTCCTTTCATGGGTATTTTGTTCCTTATTCTAAGGAGAATGAGGTATCCACATGCTGGTCTTCCTTCTTCTTGATTTTCTTGTTTTTTTTTGCAAATTGTATCTTGGATATTTTAAGTTTCTGGGCTAATATCCACTAATCAGTGAGTGCAAATCTAATGACTTCTTTTGTGATTGGGTTACCTCACTAAGGATGATATCCTCCAGATACATCCATTTGCCCAAGAATTTCATAAATTCATTGGTTTTAATAGCAGAGTAGTACTCCACTGTGTAAATTTACCATATCTTCTGTATCCATTCCTCTGTTGAGGGACATTGGGGTTCTTTCCAGCTTCTGGCTATTATGAATAAGGCTACTATGAACATAGTGGAGCATTTGTCCTTTTTACCAGTTGGAACATCTTCTGAGTATATGCCCAGGAGAGGTATTGCTGGATCCTCCAGTAGTACTATGTCCAATTTCCTGAGGACCCACCAGACTGATTTCCAGAATGGTTGTACAAGCTAGCAATCCCACCAACAATGGAGGAGCATTCCTCTTTCTCCTCATCCCCACCAGCATCTGCTGTCACCTGAATTTTTGATCTTAGCCATTCTGACTGGTGTGATGTGGAATCTCAAGGTTGTTTTGATGAGCATTTCGTTGATGATTAGGGATGTTAAACATTTTTTTAAGGTGTTTCTCAACTATTCGGTATTCCTCAGTTGAGAATTCTTTGTTTAGCTCTGTACCCCATTTTTAATGGGGTTATTCATTTTCCTGGAGTTCAGCTTCTTGAGCTCTCTGTATATATTGGATATTAGTCCCCTATCAGATTTAGGATTGGTAAAGATCCTTTCCCAATCTGTCAGTGGCCATGGCCTTTTTGTCTTCTTGTGCTGTCAGGCTGCTAGTGTATACTCTCTCTAGTTTCCTTTTGGAGGCATTCAGGGCTATGAGTTTTCCTCTTAGGACCACCTTCATTGTGTCCAATATGTTTGGGTATGTTGTGGTTTCATTTTCACTCAACTCTAAAAAGTCTTTAATTTCTTTCTTTATTTCATCCTTGACCAAGGAATAATTGAGTTGATATTTGCTCAGTTTCCACGTGGATGTTGGCTTTCTATTATTTATGTTGTTATTGAAGATCAGCCTTAATCCATGGTGGTCAGAGAGGATGCATGGGATAATTTCAATATTTTTGTAACTGTGGAGGTCTTTTTGTGCCCAATTATATGGTCAATTTTGGGAGAGGTACCATGTGGTGCTGAGAAGAAGGTATATCCTTTTGTTTTAGGATAAAATATTCTGTAGATATCTATTAAATCCATTTGTTTCATGAATTCTGTTAGTGTCCATGTGTCTCTCTTTAGTTTCTGTTTCCGGGATTTGTCCAATGTCGAGAGTGGGGTGTTGAAGTCTCCCACTATTATTGTGTGAGGTGCGATGTGTGCTTTGAGCTTTATACAGTTTCTTTCGTGAATGTAGCTGCCCTTGTATTCGGAGCATAGATATTCAGAGTTGAGAGTTCATCTTGTTTGATTTTAACTTTGATGAATATGAAGTGCCCCTCCTTGTCTTTTTTGATAACTTTGGGTTGAAAGTCAATTTTATCCAATATTAGAATCACTATTCCAGCTTGTTTCTTTGGACCATTTGCTTGGAAAATTGTTTTCCAGCTTTTCACCCTAAGGTAGTCTCTGTCTATGTCCCTGAGGTGGGTTTTCTGTAAGCAGAAAAATGTTGGGTTCTGTTTGTGTAGCCAGTCTATTAGTCTATGTCTTTTTATTGGGGAATTGAGTCCATTGATGTTAAGAGAAATTAAAGAAAAGTAATTGTTGCTTCCTGTTATTTTTGTTGTTAAAGTTGGGATTCTGTTCTTGTGGTTGTCTTCTTTTAGGATTGTTGAAGGATTACTTTTTTGTTTTTTCCAGGGTGTAGTTTCCGTCCTTGTGAGGGTGGTTTCCCTTTATTATCTTTTGAAGGGCTGGATTCGTGGAAAGATATTGTGTGAATTTGGTTTTGTCATGGAATACTTTGGTTTTTCCATCTATGGTAATTGAGAGTTTTGCTGGGTATAGTAGCCTGGGCTGGCATTTGTGTTCTCTTATGGTCTGTATAACATCTGTCCAGGATCTTCTGGCTTTCATAGTCTCAGGTGAGAAGTCTGGTGTAATTCTAATAGGCCTGCTTTTATATGTTACTTGACCTTTTTCTCTTACTGCTTTTAATATTCTATCTTTATTTAGTACTTTTGTTGTTCTGATTATTATGTGTCGGGAGGAATTTCTTTTCTGGTCCAGTCTATTTGGAGTTCTGTAGGCTTCTTGTGTGTTCATGTGCATCTCTTTCTTTAGGTTTGTGAAGTTTTCTTCTATCATTTTGTTGAAGATATTTGCTGGCCCTTTAAGTTGAGAATCTTCATTCTCATCTACTCCTATTATCTGTAGGTTTGGTCTTTTCATTTTGTCCTAGATTTCCTGAATGTTTTGAGTTAGGATCTTTTTGCATTTTGCATTTTCTTTGATTGTTGTGCCCATGTTCTCTATGGAATCTTCTGCATCTGAGATTCTCTCTCCCATCTCTTGTATTCTGTTGCTGATGCTCACATTTATTGTTCCTGATTTCTTTCCTAGTGTTTCTATCTCCAAAGTTGTCTTACTTTGGGTTTTCTTTATTGTTTCTACTTCCCTTTTTAGGTCCTGGATGATTTTGTTCAATTCCATTACCTGTTTATTTGTGTTTTCCTGTATGTAGTTCTTTAAGGGATTTTTGTGTTTCCTCTTTAAGGACTTTGACCTCTGTAGCAGTGTTTTCCTCTATTCCTTTAAGTGAGTTATTAATGTCCTTCTTAATATCTTCTACCAGCACCATGGGATATGATTTTAAATCTGAGTCTTACTTTTGGGGTGTGTTGCAGTATTCAGGACTGGCTGAGGTGGGAGTGCTGGATTCTGATGAAGGTGAGGGGTCTTGGTTTCTCTTATTAAGATTCTTACATTTGCCTTTTGCCATCTGGTTATCTCTGGAGTTGGTTATTATAGTTGTCTCTGTTTGGAGCTTGTTCCTCCTGTGATTTTGTTAGCCTCTGTCAGCAGTCCTGGGAGTCCAGCTCTCTACTGAGTCTCAGTGGTCAGAGTAGTGTCAGCAGGTAAGCTATCCTCTTGCAGGGAAGGTGCACCAAGGTCTGGTGTTCAGACCTGCCTCTTGGCTAAAGATGAATTCCAGATATAGGGCCTGTCCTAGAAGATGTGTTGCCTCTGTGGCCTGCACACTCACCTGCACAGACTGGTCTCTGAGAGACCAAGGACCTCAAGTTGGCTCCCTCACAAGCTCTGGCATGGAAAGCCCTCCCGGGCAGACACCTCTCCTCAGGCCAGGAATTTGCCAGGATGTCTGAAGCCTGAAGCTGGTTCTGTCCCAGAAGCTATGTTGCTTCTGTCTGTCCCAGAAGCTGTGTTGCTTAGCAATGTGCTCACTCACCCTTTGAAGTCCAGAAGCTGACCTGCACAGACTGCTCTCTGAAAGACCTGGGACCCAAGTTGACTCCCTCAGGAGCTCAGACAGGCAAAGCCCTCCTGAGAAGACGCCTCTCCTCAGTAGGGCAAGGTTCCTGGAAGTCTAGAGCCTGAAACTGGGCCTGTCCCAAAAGCTGTGTTGCTTCTGTGGTCTGCTCAGCCACCTTTTGCAGTCTGTGAGCTGACCTGTGCAGACTGGTCTGTGAGTAGCCTGGGACTCAAGATGGCTCCCTCACAAGTTCCCGAGTAAATGTATCTTAATGCTTCTCTGAATCTAGATTCCCATTACAAATTTGACAAATTTGAATCTAGGATTCTACATTCGTTCTCCATAGCCCCAAAATGCTCTTACTTCATACAAAGTGTTGGGATCACTATATTGAGAAGAGCTCTTAGGGTAAATGTAATCTCAGTGTGAACAGATTTTACAGAAGTGTCTGGCAAAGGAAGGGGTTACAGAAAATTTAAGTGCTGCAGGTATGAGGACAAGTATTGAGTTTCTTTAGGCTTTTGCATAGCAGGAACTTAGCTGCCTTTATCAAATACTAGCAGATGTTGCTGATAAAAATGGATCCTGCTTTTCAACATAAAATTGCTGGCTCCATGCCCTCAAGGTTGATATGACATTTGTTTCTTTCTTAATTAAACTATCATGACTAGGAAGCAGCTTTCATAGCAAAGGTTTCATCAAGGAAAGACTTTGTGTAAACGCCATGGGAAGCAATAGGGAGATCATTACAGAATTATCAGCCCCCTGCACAGTTATAAATTAAGGAATCAGTATGCTATCAAGTGACAAGAGCAAAAGACAGAGGCATGGATTAAACCATGCTCTGTATTACCCTTTGAACAGAATCACAATGGCATATTCTGAAAACACATTAGTTCTCAATTCTTTAAGTTTTAATAAAAGTTGGCTGGTGGGAGATAAAGTTGAGCATGGAAAATTAGATCATGTGCTCTGTGAAGTATGATAGAGACTCTGTGCTTAGCTAGTGAATATTAGTAACACATAAGAACTACATTTAGGGCTGGAAAAAAATTTGTACTTTCTACATGAATTATTACCTCACTTAAAATGTGCTTGCTCTATATAGTTCATAATTTTAGTAATCCTCTGAGAAGCTGTATCTTAAATTTCTGTCCCCAAATGAACTTCTAGCCCCTCAACCAGGAGACAGTAATGCTTTCCTCATAAAGGTGCCCAACTTCCCTACAGATCCTACCATTAAATCAATTATCACACATTATTGTAATTGCTTGATTACATTACAGTCTGCCCCATTGGACCACAAGCTCTTAAAGGCAAGAGTTGTTTTTTAATCAATCTTTGGTTCCTTGGCATATAAAATGCTGCTTTTCACAAAGTAGGTTTTTAATGAATACATTTAAATGAGTAAATGCATTCATTAGTTTTAGTAGCTGTGAAAAGAAAAGGTAAGCTTGGCACACTGAAGTTAAGCAGGCAACATTTACAAACACAGAGGGTGCCACCTTTTGATAAATTAGAACTCACAGAGGTTATGGTGAAAGTCAAAGTAAGTGTGCCTGCGGGGCCTTGGGAAGCATGAGCAAAGGAGTAGGGTGTATACTCAGAAAAAAAAAAAAATAACCTTGGACTAGAAAGGGAATATCAACAAAATGAAAGAAGAATGAAACGGGAAGATAAGGTAAGAGTTGCAAAGTAGATTAATTGAGCTAGATTTGCCTGTTTCCATGATTGCATTAAACTCTAACATGGCTGAGGCTATAATCATTCTTGCAAGAGTCCTGGGATAGACCCGAATGCCTAATGAATATCTTTAACATTAACTCAATGTGATTTTGGTCCTTCTGCCTGTATCTCTTCACGATTTTATTACTAAAGAATTAATTTCCAAGTAGACAAATGTAAGTCTCTCCAACAATCTAGTCAGTAGGTGAATCAAGGAGTGTATAGACTAGAATAACTCTTTTTTTTAAATTCCAAACTCCATTATCTGAATTGAAATGGGTGAATAATCCTGCATTAGAGATTAATATAATGTTGATGATAATTTATTGTAAATAATTGAGGTATCTTTTGTTTTCATTCGAATCCCCCTTTAAACACTAGATTTGAAATGTTTATGAAATTTTTAGTGAATAAATTGTGTGCCTCTTTAAAATATGTGTGTGTATATATATTTATATATATATGGCATCTAGGACATATATATGTGATTTTATTTCTGTTTACTATAAGATCAGTTGTTCTCTCCTGGGTGTAATTTAATTATTTGAAATTTCAATGTATGGTAATTGGACTTTCAAGTCATATACTTTGGTATAGTGAAAACATTTCAAGTTTGGCTTTTCTATTAACCCCCTTAAATCCTGAGACATTTCTCCACTGGCATTCTCATAGGTCTGCACACCTTTTGAACATATTTCATCTGAACTTTGAGTAAGACTATCTTTTCACAGACATATGTTTACAAAACTTTCTAATGTCTTCCAATAGTGCTGAGGACAAAATTTGCTTATAGCCTTGGAAGAGAGAGAGATAATGGCTCCCCAGAGATCAAATAAGGCACACTGCCACTCATGAACAATTCAGGTTCACACCCAGAGCAGCTTGCTTCCCAGGATGTGAGCAGACATCTCACACCTTTGTATCATTCTGTAAAATAGGGAATTGACTGTTGTGTATTGTAGATAGTGAAAAAATCATATTTTGAATCATGGCTTTGCAGTTCATATAAAAATGGTCATTTTTTAAACCTAAGAACATGTTTTTTGTGGCCAGTCATAAAGTTGAAAAAGAGAACTTGTCCAGTTCAAGATCTTCATAGTCCCCTGTGCTTGACATTTATCAAGATAATCTTGACCAAATATCTTTTATAATATATAATGTTTAATTTTCTATTTTCATTTAAAAGATACAATGCTTCTAAATTCTTTAGTGGCTTGTAATGTTTGGCATAAAACCGACAATAGTAATCATAGCAATAAAAGGAACAGCAGAGGCACCAAACAGCAATACTGGGAAAATACCAACACAGAGACCAGCTTGGATAGAATGTGGATATCCCACATACAGCAATAAACAGCATGTAGAGGCTGTTTGTTTAGCATTGCTACAATGACATCCATTTTGTTTTGTTTTGTTTTTTAATTCATCTCATTGACCAGAGAAAGAATGAAGTCAAATTGTTCATGTGATTTTCCTGAGACCAATCATATTCTGATTGACACAGCTGGCAAAAGACATTAGCTGTGGGTGAGTTATGAACAAAAATATTTGGAAGGCAGTTTGATGGTCATTACATGTCTACTTGGTAAAAATGTAGTAGTCACTTCCATATTTGGGCCCATGAATTCCCTATGGTGGGCTTTTTAAAAGCTTTTCAGTGGCAACTGTGATTTTTTTTTTTCCCCTTTTGGCTCAAACCTCAAAATGTAATCAGAAAACTCTTAGGAGCAGCCAAAATATTGTGCCAATAATGTGACAATCTACACATCTTGCCTGATTTGTGTAGTTGGTATGGTCTTATCCAAGTATTGAGAATAAGTGCTGTTGATAGTACAGTTCTGAATAGGGCATTTGAAACATGTATTCAATGTGAACACCATATAAGAGCATAGGAAGAATGTTGAAGGAGGAGGATGGGGAAGACTAGTGTGGATCACTGTCTCCAGGGCAGGGCATGGATGTTCAACTCATGAATTCATAGCAGCTGTGGTTAACTGCAGAAGATTGGATATGTTAACATTTATTAACAAGTGGGAGACCGTGTTACTAGACATCTCTTGTTATTTTTGATCTATTGGCAGTTAATGATGTGGAAGGAGAGGGACTGTTTGTAGTTGACACTGGTTAAGTTTCCATTGTTCTGGTAAATAAGGTTCATTACCAACTATATATATGTGTGTGTGTGTGTGTGTGTGTGTGTGTGTGTGTGTGTGTGTGTGTGTGTAAGAAGTTATCTGTGGATAATTTCATTGGTTACTATGCTTTTTGTCTACAGTCATGTGATTGAGGAAAATTATTCTATATGGTTAGTTGCACACTCTTACCTAACACTAGTCAGGGGGAATTAGAGAAACACACCTCAATAGACTATTGAATTACATCATGATAGGAAAGAAAGTGCAGACTGAACAATATTGGTCTCCTGAATTTCTGATGGCAAGACTAGTGTATAGAGTTAATGCTTAAAATTTTCCAGACATTAAACCTTGAACCATTATGAATGCTAAATGTAATTATATTTCCTTCATGAAATAAGTAATTTTATAGCATCAGTTTTAAAATATAAAGTATTACTATCACAAACAAATTGTGACAAATTCTGTGGGAAATTTTAAAAGATTCAGATAGTCAATATTTCTCAATTAAAGCAAAATAATGGGCAAGACACCTTATGCAAGAAATCTTAAATTTAAACATCATAACCTCTATATGGTTTTCTAATATGAATTAGAAAATATGTATTATGCATTCTACTGAAAATATAGAAATATTTATGAATAGACATAGCTCAGGCTATATCAAAATACTTTTATCTTAACCAGTTTTCATTATGTTTGTACATTTGTCATTCAGTACCTGATATAAATAGATGATATATGGTAGTTAAATCTAGAGTATAAATTGATAATAGGTAGATTATAAATATTATAAATAGTTATGCTTTATATGCTCTTATATTAACAGGTTTTCATTATATTCATATATATATATATATATATATATATATATATATATATATATGGAGAGAGAGAGAGAGAAAGAGTAGATATGGGTATAGATATAGATAGATATAGTATATGAATGTATTTGTTCATTTATTTTTACCTCTGCAGATTGGAACAGGGAAATCCCAGGAAGCTGTATTAACTGAATTTGCTATGCAGGTAAGTTGAGGATGGCCATCAAGGATATATCCAGTTACACAGCTGTAGCGGATCTTGTCCCCAACGTCAAACCTTGTACCATAAAGTACACCTTTGGGTGGAACTCCTGGATTTCCACAGGAGCTGCTCTGTAATTCTGTAGTAAAGAAAGAATAAAAAAGAATTTAGAGTTATTTGAATATGTTTAATGTTTTATTATTATAAATTACATCTAAGGTTTATCATTATTTTATTTTAGAGAAATGTCAGACTGAAAATTTAGCATTTTCTTCTTCAGTACAGATGTGTTGAATATTGGTAATGTGACTAAATATTACTGAATCAGAAATGGAATTGGCTTTACTAAAAGTTTTCTATACCTTATATAACTTAGTCTTCATAGCAAGCTTTAAAATACTATCATATAGCCAGGCTTGGTGGCGAACGCCTTTAATCCCAGCACTCGGGAGGCAGAGGCAGGTGGATTTCAAGGCCAGCCTGGTCTACAAAGTGAGTTCCAGGATAGTCAAAACTATACAGAGAAACCCTGTCTCAAAATACCAAAAAAAAAAAAAAAAATACTATCATATTTTACAGAGTTTAAAAACTGAGATCAATATAATTTATATAGTTTCTCCAAAGTAACATTTTTTTTCTTTTTCTTTGGAGAATTTTTGTCTTATTCTGAGAATGTATGATCATATCATAATTATAAATATGTATTTTACTTTTTTTTTTTATTATTGGCCATACTTCTTGTATAGCCTCCTCAAGCTTGGAGGATATGGGTTAGCAGTAGGAGTGACTTGTCAATAAGAACTCACCTACAACTATTACTGTCTGTGGTTGTATTACTGTATGGTGACACATTTTGACTTTCAATAGCCAGTTCTAGGCTCAAAATTTTGCCACTTGAGTCTATGGTCTAGGCTATGGTAACTGTAACTTTTTTTTTCAACTTTTATTAGATATTTTCTTCATTTACATTTCAAGTGTTATCCAGAAAGTTCCCTATACCTTCCCCCCCTCCCGGCACTGCTCCGCTACCCATCTACTCCCACCCCTTGGCCCCAGCGTTCCCCTGTATTGGGGTTTATAAAGTCTGCATAACCAAGGGGCCTCTCTTCCCACTGATGGCCAACTAGGCCATCCTCTTCTATATATGCAGCTACAGACACGAGCCCAGGGGTACTAGTTAGTTCATGGTTATTCTTCCACCTATAGGGTTGAAGACACCTTCAGCTCCTTGGGTACTTTCTCTAGCTCCTTCTTCCTTGGGAACCCTGTGTTCCATCTAATAGCTGACCGTGAGCTTCCACCTCCATGTTTGCCAGGCATTGGTATATTTTCCCCGGAGACAGCTATATCCTGGTCCTTTCAGCACCATCTTGCTGGCATATGCTATAGTGTCTATGTTTGGTGACTGATTGTGGGATGTATCCCGGGCAGCCGCAGTCGTTGGGTCCGTCCTTTGGATTCAGCTTCACAGATGCTCTCTTTAACTCTTTCAATGTGTGCTTTGTTCTTAATTCTAGGAAGGGGTGATGTGTCCACATTTTGATCTTCCTTCTTCTTGAGTATCATGTATTTAGTAAATTGTATCTTGGGTAGTCTAGGTTTCTGGGCTAATATCCACATATCAGTGAGTACATGTTATGTGAGTTCTTTTGTGAATGGGTTACTTCACTCAGGATGATGGCTTCCAGATCCATCCATTTGCCTAGGAATTTCATATATTTATTTTTTTAATAGCTGAGTAGTACTCCATTGTGTAAATATACCAAACTTTTTGTATCCATTCCTCTGTTGAGGGACATCTGGGTTCTTTCCAGTTTCTTGCTATGATGAATAAGGCTGCTATGAACATAGTGGAATATGTGTCCTTGTTACCAGATGGAATATCTTCTGGATATATGCCCAGTAGAGGTATTGCAGGATCTTCCAGTAGTACTATGTCCAATTTTCTGAGGTACCACCAGACTGATTTCCAGAGTGGTTGAACAAGCTTGCATTCCCACCAACAATGGAGGAGTGTTCCCCTTTCTCCCTATCCATGCCAGCAACTGTTGCCACCTGAATTTTTGATCTTAGCCATTCTTACTGGTGTGAGGTGGAATCTCAGGGTTGTTTAAATCTGCATTTCCCTGATGATTAAAAATGGTGAGCATTTTTTTTCAAGTATTTCTCTGCCATTCGGTATTCCTCAGTTGAGATTTCTCTGTTTAACTCTGGCCCCAATTTTAATGGGGATATTTGATTTTCTGGTGTCCACCTTCTTGAGTTCTTTATATATATTGGATATCAGTCCCCTATCTGATTTAGGATTGGTAAAGATCCTTTCCTAGTCCGTTGGTGGCCCTTTTCTCCTGTTGACAATATCTTTTGTCTTACAGAAGCTTTGCAACTTTATGAGGTCCCATTTGTCAATTCTTGATCTTACAGCACAAGCCTTTGCTGTTTTGTTCAGGAATTTTTCCCCAGTGCCCATATCATCGAGGCATTTCCCCACTTTCTCCTCTATAATTTCAGTGTCTCTGGTTTTATGTGGAGGTCCTTCAACCACTTAGACTTGACCTTAGTACAAGGAGATAAGAATGGATCAATTCCCAGTCTTCTACATGATAGCTACCAGTTGTGCCAGCACCATTTGTTGAAAAGGCTGTCTTTTTTCCACTGGATAGTTTTAGCTCCCTTGTGAAAGATCAGGTGAGCATAGGTGTGTGGATTCATTTCTGGGTCTTCGATCCTATTCCATTGATCTACCTGTCTGTTGCTGTACCAGTACCATGCAGTTTTTGTTACGATTGCTCTGTAGTACAGCTTGAGGTCAGGCATGGTGATACCACCAGAGGTACTTTTATTGTTGAGAAGAGTTTTCGCTAGTCTAGGTTTTTTGTTATTCCAGATGAACTTGCTAATATTCTTTTCTAGATCCTTGAAGAATTGAGTTGAAATTTTGATGGGGTTTGTATTGAATCTGTAGATAGCTTTTGGCACGATAGCCATTTTTACTATATTGATTCTGCAAATCCATGAGCATGGGAGATCCTTCCATCTTCTGAGATCTTCCTCAATTTCTTTCTTCAGAGACTTGAAGTTCTTTTCATACAGAACTTTCACCTCCTTCGTAAGAGTCACTCCAAGATATTTTATATTGTTAGTGACTATTGTGAAGGGTGATGTTTCCCTGATCTCTTTCTCAGCCAGTTCATCCTTTGTATAGAGAAAGGCTATCGATTTGTTTGAGTTGATTCTATATCCAGCTACTGCACTAAAGCTGTTTATCAGGTTTAGGAGTTCTCTGGTGGAGTTTTTGGGGTCACTTATATATACTATCATATCATCTGCAAATAGTGATAATTTGAGTTCTTCCTTTCCACTTTGTATCCCCTTGACCTCCTTTTGTTGTCAAATCTCTCTGGCTAGGACTTCAAGTACTATATTGAATAGGTAGGGAGAAAGTGGGCAGCCTTGTCTGGTCCCTGATTTTAGTGGGATTGCTTCCAGTTTCTATCCATTTAATTTGATGTTGGCCACTGGTTTGCTGTAGATTGCTTTTATCATGTTTAGGTAAGGGCCTTGAATTCCTAATCTTCCCAAGACTTTTATCATGAATGGGTGTTGGATTTTGTCAAATGCTTTCTCAGCATCTAAGGAGATGATCATGTGGTTTTTATCTTTGAGTTTATTTATATAGTGTATTACATTGATGGATTTCCATATATTAAACCATCCCTGCATTCTTGGGATGAAGCCTACTTGGTCATGATGGATGATCATTTTGATGTGTTCTTGGATTCGGTTGGCAAGAATTTTGTTGAGTATTTTTGCGTCGATATTCATAAGGGAAATGGGTCTGAAGTTCTCTATCTTTGTTGTGTCTTTATGTGGTTTAGGTATCAGAGTAATTGTGGCTTCATAGAATGAATTGGGTAGTGTGCCTTCAGATTCTATTTTGTTGAATACTTTGAGAAGAACTGGAACTAGGTCTTCTTTGAAGGTCTGATAGAACTCTGCACTAAACCCATCTGGTCCTGGCCTTTTTTTGGTTGGGAGACTATTAATGACTGCTTCTATTTCTTTAGGAGATATAGGGCTGTTAGGTCATTAATCTGATCCTGGTTTAACTTTGGAACTTGGTATCTGTCTAGAAAGTTATGCATTTCATCCAGATTTTCCAGTTTTTTTTTAATATACTGTTTTGTAGAAGGATCTGATGGTGTTTTGGATTTCCTCAGGATCTGTTGTTATGACTCCCTTTTCATTTCTTATTTTGTTTATTTGGATGCTATCCCTGTGCCCTCTAGTGAGTCGGGCCAAGGGTTTGTCTATCTTTTTGACTTTTTCAAAGAACCAGCTCCTGGTTTGATTGATTCTTTGGATAGTTCTTTTTGTTTCCACATGGTTGATTTCACCCCTGAGTTTGATTATTTCCTGCCGCCTACTCCTCTTAGGTGACTTTGCTTCCATTTGTTCTAGAGCTTGCAGATGTGCTGCCAAGCTACTGGTATAAGCTCTCTCCATTTTTTTTTTTTTTTGTAGGAACTCAGAGCTATGAATTTACCTCTCAGGAATGCTTTCATTGTGTCCCATAAGTTTGGGTATGTTGTGGCTTCATTTTCATTAAACTCTAGAAAGTCTTTAATTTCTTTCTTTATTCCTTCCTTGACCAAAGCATCATTGAGTAGATTGTCGTTCAGTTTCCAAGTGAATGATGGTGTTCTGCTACTTATGTTGTAATTGAAGAGCAGCCTTAGTCCATCGTGATCTGATAGGATGCATGGGACAATTTCAATATTTTTGAATCTGTTGAGGGCTGTTTTGTGGCCAATTATGTGATCAATTTTGGAGAAGGTGCCATGAGGTGCTGAGAAAAAGGTATATCCTTTTGTTTTAGGATGAAATATTCTGTAGATATCTGTTAAGTCCATTTGTTTCNTTCCTGATTTTTTTCCTATGGTTTCTATCTCCAGGGTTATCTCCTTTTGGTTTTTCTTAATTGTTTCTACTTCCATTTTTAGGTCCTGGATGGTTTTGTTCCATTCCATCACCTGTTTGGTATTCTTTTCCTGTAACTCTCTCAGTATTTCCTCTTTAAATGCTTTTAGTTGTTTATCTGTGTTTTCCTGTAACTCTCTCAGTATTTCCTCTTTAAATGCTTTTAGTTGTTTATCTGTGTTTTCCTGTAACTCTATAAGTTTTTCCTCTTTAAATGCTTCTAGTTGTTTATCTTTGTTTTCCTGTGTTTCTTTCTTATAGTCCTCCATCATCATCATGACCAGTGATTTTACATCCATGTCTTGCTTTTCTGGTGTGCTGTTGTATCTAGGACTTGATGTGGTGGGTGAGTTTGGGTCTGGTGATGCCAAGTACCCTTGGATTCTGTTGCTTCTGTTCTTGCGCTTGCCTCCTGCCATCTCTGCCTGAGGAGACCTGGTGTTGGTACAGACCAGAAAGGACCCGCTGTTCTGCCCTGGGCCTTTATCAATCTCCTGGCTGATGTCTCAAGTCCCACAAGATTGGGCCGGAACAGAGGCTGTCTTCCCCTGCTCACCTCAGGTCCCAAGCTAGCTTGGGGAGTCCCGAAAGAGCCTAGGAGAGTGCACAGCACCTGTGGCCCCAGACCTGAGCTGGTGCTGGGCGGGCAGGACCAGACCAGAAGGGAGGGGCTGTTCTGCCCTTGGCCACTATCAATCTCGCTGCTGGTGTCTTAGGTTCCAGGAGATTGGGCTAGAACAGAGGCTTTGTCCCCCTGCTCACTTGAGGTCCCCAGATAGCTTGGAGGGTCCCGGAGGAGCCTAAGAGAGTGCACAGCACCTGAGGCCCAAGCCTTGAGCTCCTGATGTGATCTTAAAGTCCTGGAGTTGCTGGGATCAGAGGAAAATGGTGGGGTGGAGGGTGCTCTGGCTGGGAGAGGCCCAGCCTCCGGTGGGGCAGAGTTCTCGGATCCTGCCCCTGGGGGTAACTGCTGACCCACTGCTCCCAACACCACCTCTGCACTGCACTCAAGCATAACCCTGATGAGATAGGTCTTAACTTCCTGGGGTGTGTGAAGCACGGGACAGGCCCTAGCTGCGTCCGCTGGGCTCAGAGGAAAGATGGCGGGCCCAAAGTAACATTTTAATGATAGAATGATGGATATCTCTACATATGCTAAACTTCACATAAAAAACATTCACATTTTTAGTAAAAATATTTTATTTAAATAAAATAAACTAGTATAAAAAACATATTTGAATGTAAGTAATTTGATAACATTTCAGCTCATTTATTTGTTTTAATTTAGCTATTTAATAACAAATTTAGTAACAAATGCATGGACATGTGACATTTTAAATGGATCAATATAAAAAACTGGGGTATTAATTACATAAATTTAGAAAAAAAATATTTTATTATAAGTTGAAAATGGAGATTTAGATATATAAGAAATTGTAGAACAATGAGGCTAGGAATGATATATTTATTTACATTAGTTTTTATAACATACATATGTTATAGCACATATATATGGCTTCTTATCACATAGAATTGATATTGTAAATATCAATCAATTAAACTAAAATTAACTAATAAGAAAAAAAGTAGTTTAGTAATTTGAGTAAATTGTTCAGTTACTGGTGCTACATAAATGTTAATTTCCCAGAAGGATAATTTTACTATAGTTCAGAGCAATTAAATCTTACATGAGTTAATTAAATGTATATGGGATAACTATACTTGCAAAATTTCAAAATGGCTAAAAATAAGGTAGTGATATAAAAGTGAATCATGTTCCTATTTTATAAAGATATTGATACCATGTCAAACATTATTAAGTTCCTGGCAAAATGATTATGTCAAGCAAAATGATTCTAAGTTGAAATTATCAAAATGAAAAAAGAATGTAAAATAATAGATATATGAAATATTATAAAACCAGAATATGTTTAGACATGTGTTATAAATTCTTTGTTACTTGCTTTTAGTAATTGTGGTATTTTTTCTTTACATCCTGTTTTCTCTTGCATTGAATGCATGTGTGTGTGTATTTGTGTGTGGGGGTTTGTGTTTGTATGTATGTATTGCATTGCATAAATGAACATTTATAAATGGTCATGTATGTGCATGTGTACCCCACAACACATGGTTGCAAGAGCAGACTAGCTATATTTCCCTACTTCTTATTTTACCTATTGCCTTGAAACTCACTTTCACTGAACTAGAAGTTAATAATTTTTGCAATGCTTTCTGGCCGGTGACTGGATTCACTGGGATAGGCAACCATGCTCAAGTTTTTTTTTTTTTTTTCCAATTTTTTATTAGATATTTTCTTAATTTACATTTCAAATGCTATTCCGAAAGTCCCCTACCCCCTCCCTGCTCCCCTGTCCACCCACTCCCACTTCTTGGCCCTGGCGTTCCCCTGTATTTGGGCATATAAAGATTGCAGTACCAAGGGGCCTCTCTTCCCAATGATGGCCAACTAGGCCATCTTCTGCTACATATGGAGCTAGAAACACGGGTTCTGGGGGGTCTTGTTAGTTCATATTGTTGATCCTCTTCTAGGGTTGCAGACCCCTTCAGCTCCTGGGGTTCTATCTCTAGCTTCTCCATTGTGGGTCCTGTGTTCCCTCTTATAGATGATTATGAGCATCCACTTCTGTACGAGACCATGCTCAAGTTTTTATAAGGGTTTCAAACTTGAGCCATAAATTTTGAAGAGAAAATGGTTTTCCTCACTCTGTCACTCTCATGAATCTGGTAGCATTTCCACTATTCTGTTAATTAATTCTTATAATTTTGAATGCTTGTGGAAAAACCCACTGGTTAATTTATCATATATGGTCAATGTACTTGATTAACATACTCAATAAGAATGGAAAACTTTGAACTAAATTATTTGTTTTAGAGGTAAAATATTTATTCTGTTTATAATAGTTATTTTAAGATCCTACAAGTATAGGAAATTAAAGAACTTGGCTAACATTTACTGATTATCAAGGATTTATATAAAAAGTTGGTCACCATCCAAAGCAAATATTTAAAAGAGTTTTAAAATACCAATAGTCAAGGTTAATTATTCCTAAAACTTTATTACCTCACTTTTTCATTATTGTATTCATTATTGCTTAAAGATATAGTCTATATGTGGAATTCCAAATATACTTCAAACAGACATATTGTCTGTGTGTTTGAGCAATTAAACAGAATTGAGACAAGAGAGACAGATGGCTCATTGCAAAGAATGCTTGCTCCATAGCAAGAGGAAAGAAGTTTGAGTACCCTTCACCCATGTGAATACGAAGGTGCAGCCATAAACTTCTGTAGCCCCAACAATGTTTATATGGTAATGTAGGACATAAGAGAATTTATGGCTCTTACTGACTGACAGTCCAACCTAAATATTACAAGGTTCAGATGGAGAGAGAGAGAG
>LR752062.1:13694-57400 GCA_902729485.2 Mus minutoides | reverse complement strand
GAGAGAGAGAGAGAGAGAGAGAGAGAGAGAGAGAGAGAGAGAATAGTCAAGAGAATAGAGAAGAAAGCAATAGAGATAAAGCTCAATTTGCCTTTTTGATCTACACATGAACAGAAAGAGAGAGAGAGAGAAAGGGAGAGAATAACATGTGTGTGTATACATAGTACAACCCAACACATGCAGCATGTTTTACATGTAACAATAGTATTTTTTTTAAAAAATATTTCATTTTCTGGAAATTTTATACAAATAATAGTTGTTGGAATAGATGCTAAGGTTAATAAGTTTTGATAAATGAAATAAAAGCTCAATCCTTTGAGTAGAATAATAACAAAGGAATACTTTTAATGAAACTACCACTTTTGACCTTATAATCAAAACACTTCCTCTCTCTTACACACTCTAAAAATAATTAAGGTCAAGACTTCAATTATCGTAAAGCTATATATCTGGGAGGAAAGGAGATTTCATATGCTTTCACAGGAAATGGTTTGGGAGGGAAATAAAATGAAAGATAGGAAAGTTCATTTTATACTATTTATGCTTAGTTTCAACTTATATTTAAACCAAGAATAAATATTATATTGCTGAATAACATAAAGGGGTAGCAGGAAATATCCCACAGATGAGGTGAATGAATTAGACAACAATGGAATCATCACAGATTACATATCTTCTGGACTTGTGACTGAATAACATCCAGACCAAAAGACTCTTAAAATGCCTCTTTTACCAAAGAAAAGGAAAGAATGTAATTCTGTAGCATGTCTTGTCTTCATTCTCTAGAATATGAAACTATCTACCAATAGTCCTCTTTGTACTAAATTATTCACAAAGCATTGTAAAATATTTCACATTTAAGTTTCACAAACTGTTGCCCTGTAGATGTTGCTCATGATTATATAGTTTTTGCCTTTTTTAATCTTTAATAATTTCCCTCTAAGCTCTCTGGACTAACTTATAATGAACAAAAAGAAGGCTAATTCATTAACTGAACAGTTATATAACATAATTTTCTTATTAATAATTACAGCTTAATTCTCTGTGTGTGTGTTTGTGTGTATGTTGCAATTTGTGTTGACATGTTTGTAGTTGTAAGCATGCTGAGGCCTGAAGATAGTCTCTTCCTCTATTTGTTTATATTGAATTTATTAAGACTCTCATTCTGAACCCAAATTTTTCAGATATTTACTACTCTAGCTAGTTCAATTACACCATAAACCCTCTGATTCTACCTCTAGAGGGCTGTTCTTATCGGTGTCTGTCTACTCAGATGGCCTTTAACTTAGTTCTTTGAATGAAGGTCAATCTTCATGCTTTTTGTGGAAGCACTTTCTTCACTGAGGTACCACTCCTCTACTGAATTCACAGGTTTAATAAAAAAATGTAATGTTGCATGCTAGGTTTTTATTTTTTTTAACAAATCATACAGGTAGGTTATAGTAATTTTTAGATGTTCCTATCAGACTTCAACAATTCCAATGAAGGAAGATTGAAGTGATTAAGTACAGGAAAATATAAAATAATCATTTGTATTTTCAAGTGTTTACAGTAAGTACTATTTACTCTGAATATTGTGAAGTTTCTGTTAAGTAAAGCAGAGATTTAAGTGATAAAATGGGATTGTGAGAAATTCGTCAAAAGTTAGTGTCAGGCGGTCAAAATTTAGTGTAGTGTAGTATATTTGCTACAAGAATTGCTTCTAATGTGAAGAATAACTGAATCATTGAATATATATGGTGACTATGACTGACAATGAACATATTTAAAAGAAATTCTGAGGGCAAAATGCAGTATAATTGAACCTGACCCTCATATAGGCAAAAGGGAGGTATGAGGGTGGATGTGGGAGTAGGTTGGTAGAGGGTGTAACCAGGAAGTGGAATATCAATTGAGATGTAAATGAATGAAATGATATTTTAAAATAGGGAAAAACCTTTACTTTCATATTCTATCATACAAAAGGTTAAAAAATGTTACTGAGGAAGATAATTTAAGATTAGTTCAATAACACTTCTTGAACTTCAACCTAAATAGAAAAAAGTTTATATGCTTGCTACACATATGAATTGTTCTTTTTTTTTCGAGACAGGGTTTCTCTGTGTGCCCTGCTGTCCTGGAACTCACTCTGTAGACCAGGCTGGCCTTGAACTCAGAAATCCGCCTGCCTCTGCCTCCCAAGGGCTGGGATTAAAGGCGGGCACCACCAAGCCTGGTGAATTGTAATCTTAGTATATGAGGAGGGTGCAATAATAAGACAGAATTTTGAGGATCCAAAGTTTGAAGAGTGAACAGATCCCTAAGAAAATGAATCTTGACATCTTTGTTCTCAAAATGTCTGTAAATTTCAGGAAGAAAAAAAATCCAGTTATTTTTACCATTCTGTGTAGCAGATTTTTGAGCCATTTAAAGTGTGTGTGTGTGTGGTTTTTAAACTGGAATGATGCAGTGGTCTTCTATGGCTTTATCTAATAAATGAGGTACTTGGCAATTTATAGGACAGGATTTGACTGTATTAACCATTGTATAGCAAAGTATACAAATTTCCAAAACTATAAAGGATTTTGGATGTAGCAAATATTACTTTGGGAAAGACAGAGGAAGGAAATTCAAATACATTTTTTTTTGTTCAAATAGAGTTTAGTGACAAGCTTCTATATATTTTACTATAAATATGAGATAAAATATTCTGTAATTTTCACAAATTATCCTACTCATAAAAAGCTCTTATTATTTTAATGACAATATCAACATTGCTTTGCAATAGACACTAGGAAAAGAACAAGATATATGATTTCATGCACTACAAGAGCAAAATTCCAGTTTGGATTGTGTGTCAGTCCACAAATATGCTCTCTTTTATGCATTTATGAATTCATGAAACACAGTGCACATATACTCACTATATTATACTTGGAAGGAGGCTGAGGTTTAAGTATTTTAAGCATTTTATTCAAGTCAAACAGCTAATAAATTGTCACTGTGTAGTTGAGAGCCCGAGTTGTCTGGCTTCAAAGCTCAGGAATCTTTTAAAGATAGAC
Organism: Mus minutoides; assembly: GCA_902729485.2. NCBI lineage: Eukaryota > Metazoa > Chordata > Mammalia > Rodentia > Muridae > Mus > Mus minutoides. The sequence goes on along the minus strand of LR752062.1, from coordinate 54,359 downwards.
ACAGATTGTTACCTAGAGAAACCCAGTAATTATTCTCACAGCACTACTTAAACATTTTTTTATGGGAGTGGTCTGAGGTAGTTACACAATACAGGCCTATTGCTGCCCATTTTGATGTTTATATGACGTGATGACCAAAGTTAATGAATCATCATGGAATGTAAATCACCTCATAATAACATGGGATAGAACATGAGCAAGTAACTGTAAAAGTATATAACAACAACAACAACAAAAAAAAAACAGCATTAATGAAGAAGATATATAGAAGGGATTTGATAGTGAAGTAAGCCTTAAAATGCCTTAAAATGTAACCTGAAATAAGGTGTAATTTAGGTGAAATTTACCTGGAATGTTCAAATCTGAGTGGCCTTAAATTAAAAGCAAGTATATTTGAAAAAAGAAGTATAAGGTTTAAAGTACTCCAAGAAGAGTTAGATTTGGTATTATGAAAATGGGATCAGGAAAATAGATTTGAAAGGAAATATTCTAAAAGCATTATTCATAGGTAGGTTTTATATAGTGAAAATACAACAAACAAACCCAACAAATATATACACACATACACTAAAAAATATAACAAGAAAATCTGGTCAGCCTTCAACACATATAAATTTGATCAAGGCATGTGTGTGTGTGTGTGTGTGTGTGTGTGTGTGTGTGTGTGTGTCTATGTGTGTGTACATTTCTGTGTAAAGAGGTAACATACTATGAAAGACTCAAGACGGTAAAACAAGACTTGCAAGAGAAATGGAAATATGAGAAATGATGTAAACATATTACTTATATATTAAATTTCCAAAACATACATATATGCATATAATGTATATATGTGTGTATACACACACATGCACACACACACACACACACACACACACACACACACACATATTAATGAAGTCAGGGGCGTTAAAATTACTTCCCACTTTGGAGTAAATACAATGAAGAACCTTCAAAAGCAAGGTTTTTAACAACTTATCAAGAACCAAACCTGACCTTGAAAATTGGAATGAAAAATTGAAAGAAAGGAAAAAGACACCATGAGTACAGAATTGCATAATTATTCCATCAAAAAGATGAAGCATGATCCTGCTGAGATCAATTAGCAGCACTTTAAAACATTGTAAAATTATATCTACCTTAGGAAGCAAAATTCAAGTTGCTTGTATTTCTTCCAGAAAATTAATCTCAAAGTTTTATTTCCCAGATGATTAAAAATCATTTAGAAGAGTATAACATCAAATGGAAGTAAAGTGTTTTCTACCTATTACCTCTCATTGAAAGACTTTTAAAAAGTGCTTGTCAAATAAAAGCATTTTCTAACTTTTTAGCGATAATTTTCTCTGATATAGTCCTGAACCATTTCATTCACAAAGGACATAAGTGAAAACATTTATGAGAATGCTCTCAGAGATGTCAGGGCAAGCATTTTGTGAATATTTTCAAACACTTACTGTAGCTAGCCTGTCTCTTAGACTCTTTTTTTTTTTTTTTTTCATTACATATAACAGAATGAATCAGTTTCTTTCTACCTAGTTTCATTGCTATTATACCATTTGGGGACTTGAGAACAAGGGCTCTGACTCATCCTTGTGAATCAAGTCTTTGGAACACTGTGTTGTTGGCAAGCAAGCAAGGGTTGAGTTAGCTGAGTAATCTCATTCAATATGAAAATGCAGAAGATAATCATCACACAAAGTTTTTTTTTTTTTTTTTTTTTCAGGTCATGCTTAAACAGAAAATAATTGAAACGAATGAGTAGAAAACAGAGCAGCAGGCATATGCTGAATTGACTGTGTTACAGTAAGCACTGAATAACATTTGCAAGGTGTGAGTTTTTTTCTTTAAACACTGATTTTCATTGTTAAGGCTTTCTACTGTACTCTATGAAAATCCATTTACTTCTATAACCCAGTTTCCTTCCTTGACCATAACCAAGTTATTTCTAGAATTCCAGTCATTCCACGGATGGCATTGGAGTTCAGAAGATGAATTAAACATAAGGCAGTATTTAGTGTTTCAAATATTGTAAGACTCTTCAGAAGGCTAACCTTTGCTACCCAAAATAAAAATATCCAATTTTTGGTTATGGGTCTTTTAATATAAAAAAGGAAATCACAATTATTAGCTGGTACACAAACAAATACCCAATAACCAAGATTGCCTAAACTTTTTTTTTTCAGAAAAACAAATTACTGAATTAATTATGAGGGTAGAATGTGAATATTGCTTGAAACTCATGTAAAAATTTAGTGAGATGGCTGTCTTTAAGAGAGTTGTATATTTTAAAATAAACTTTAATAGTTTATATTTAAAAAAAAAAAAGCAAATTGACTTGGAAAACAAAACAAAAAAAGGACTTCCTGCTCTTACAGAGGGCCTGGGTTTGATTCCAATCACACACATGATTGATCAGAGCCATCTGTAACTCCAGTTCCAGGGAATCTAAACACTCTCTGACCTCGGCAGTCAGAAAGCATATATATATTATTCATTCACATGTTGAGGCAAGATATTCATTAGAATAAAAATAAATATTTAATAACTGTGTTTCATGCAGTATCAAATTTTGTTGGAACAATTTTTTTTAATATCCTTATATATGTTAAGACTGATGGAGAAGCTATTTGACTTGTGAATGAGAGATTATAGTTACAATTTCAAATACCAATGCTTTTTTAATGCCAATATATTATGGTACAGGGATTTGTATAAAATTATATATTTAAATTATATATAATTGTCACATTAAGATAATTTGTTAGGATTAGAATAAAATGTAAAACAACGTTGTAACAGTTAAAACATATTTGCATCCAGTATCCTTACCAGTGTAAATCAAAATAGAAAATAATATAGAAATCAGGTAAATTTGCAATCATACCCAGGTCATAGTTTTGAAAATGAAATATGCTGCATGTACCGTGGAATAACCTTTTAGCACTTGATTCAGAATAGCAGGAAAATCTGCATGAAACCTCCTTTCCTTGTGACAGAATTGGGGCAAGTATCTGTATTAGAACCTTAGAACTCATGGAATTTAATTCTTTAAAAGGGTATGTTAAGCTGATCAGAGATAATTTGCTGGATTATATAATCATTCAATATGATGAGTTAGAGATGCCTCTGTATTTCAGCAATTACTCCATCATCCAATAATTACTGAACTTTGAGGCATAAATGTCAAAGGGGTCTAACAAATATGACACCATTTCCATCTTGTTGAAACTTATAACAGCTGGAGTGATGAGACATGCACAATATGACCTTCTAAAAATTAAATCTAGTTCTAAAGTCTGAAAATGTAAAAATGGTTCTACTTTATTTTATATTTATTTATTGTGTTTGTATCTGTATGTGTGTCTGTGCCCCTCTCTGTGTGTGTTAGTGTGTATGTAGAGTGTGTGTGTGTGTCTGTGTGCTTATGTGTGGAAGTGAATGCCACATGTGCTCACTGGATGTGGAAGAAAAAAGAGGGTATCATATCTTTTGGAGCTGAGAGTTTCTGGCAGTTGTGAGCTGCTGGACATGACTGCAAAAAATGAAACTCAGGGTCTCTGGAAAAGCATTGCATATTTTTAGCTGTTAAATCACTTCTCTAACAGCCTACTTCTTTCTTAAGGAAACAAAACACTTTATTTTCTATTCATGTATTTACTTATTCACTCATTTGTTTATTGTGTGAGTGTGTGTGTCATGTGTATGTGATTATGTGCAAAGGTGCATGCTTTAAAAGATAAGAGAGCTCGCAAGAATTGGCTCTATTTTCCTAAACTGGATTCTGTGTCCCAAACATTGTTGCTTGGAGAAGCTATCAACTCACACCTGTTTCTGTATCTTCCAAACACTTATATAAAATGAAGATCACTATACAAAAGAAATATTGTTTAATTTAGAGTAAGGGGAAATCAAATAAATTACCTGAGTAGTTGCTTGTACCTTTAAGCACAGCAGATCAATGGAGAGATGGTCAAATGCAATATAGAACAGGTGGAAATGAATGGAAAACAATATAAATAAGGACACACAGAGTCACAAGGAAATTTATAGTTATGCTTTGGAGCTATGTCTACTTAATGGTGTTACACGTTTTTTTTTTTTTAATATTTATTTATTTATTTATTTATTTATTTATTTATTTTTATTCTTGCTCAGTTGCAGAGATTCAGAGTAAAATCATATAAATAAGGTAGCTGTTATTTCTTTTTGTCTGACCCTGATTATTATAGGCAAAGTGTGGTAGAACTGAGGGCACCAGAAATCTAAGATTCTTCCTTCTTTATGTTTTGTCATTCCTGTATACTCATAATTAAGGTGTGTTCATAAAAATACTGAATTTCTGCGTGTCTGGATTGAATGAAGTGATCCTAAGAGAGATATCACTCCCTTCCTTGCTGCTCTAGGTATTCTTCTATTGATGTGATGAAACACTGATGAAAAGGCAGTTTAGAGGACAAAAAGTTCATTTCATCTTACCCTCCCTGGTCATATTCCATCATTGAGGGTAATCAAGGGCAGAAACCACAGAGACACATTGCCTGCTGGCTCAATCTCAGGATCACTCTGACACTCATTCCTAGTTATGTTTCTTATATTGCCTATGGCCAGCTTCACTGGGACATCTTTACTCATAGTGGACTTTGCCTTACAAAAATAACAGTCAAGGAAATTCCCTGGAGATAGACCCACAGACCAATCTGATCAGGCAATTTCTCAATTTAAGTTTACATCTTTGATGACTCTATAGTTTATCAAGTTGACAACAGTTAAAGATAAAAGAAAAATATCATTCTCTAACAACCTGCTACAATTCTAAATGTTCTGACAACTGGGTTAATTTTTATCATGTGGATAATTTTGTTTTCTATTAATGTTAGCTACAGTTCCTCACTAAGGAAGAGATCTAGTTAAACAGGTAATAGTTGTTTGCAATAAGGTTGGTAAAAGCAAAAGGGGAAGAAAACAACATGTGTAGACATGTACCAGGTGTGAAACAGAAGAGAGGAAGAGGCAAATGCTCCTGCAGTCTTCATTTCCCAAGATCTCATACCTTCATATGGATTGTTAACCTTTTCTACAGTCTCTGTGACAGACCTTGCAGTGGGTGTGGGAAAATTGATTCTGTATGTATGTGCAAGGAACAGACCAATTGATACAGGTTTGGTTGTTGAAAATTGTCTTTGGAATTGACTACACAGGTATTTGCAGATAAGTCATTTATTGATTTGTCCCAAAGTCCATCTAATAATATTGGAAATTGACTTGTTTGCCCCCAGTCTGGTTCATGTACCAGTAAATAATCTAACCATGTCTGTTTCTTGCTAACCGTGTTCTCCTTAACAAGGTTCCTCTCAGTTGATTCAACCACTAAATTTGGGCAGAAATCCAGCATTCTCCATCCATATTTTCTAACTCGCCATAGAAAAGCTAGAAACACAAAGAGCACTTTACTATATTGGTAAGACATCCTTTTGCATTAGAACCTTAGTATTCTCTCTTTTACATCACTGTGAGCAATTACTTCATCACCTACAATAAGTATACAGAAGGGAGAACTTGTCTAATTTATACTGAGTTTCATTGCTACTACTTCTGACAACAAATGTCATATTTTATATTTTTGTTTCAACATATTCTTTTCTTTCTTTTTTGGTTTTTATTTTATTGGATATTTTTTTTTATTTACATTTCAAATGTTATCCTTTTTCCTGGTTTCCCCACTGGAATCACCTTTCCCTCTGCTTCTATGAGGGTGTTCCCTCACCCACCAACCCATTGTGGCCTCCCTGCCCTCACATTCTCCTACACTGGGGCATGGAGCCTTCACAGGACCAAGGGTCTCTTCTCCCATTGATGCCTGACAACACTATCCTCTGGCAATGCTATGCTTGTGGCATAAATAAATATTAAAAAAAACCATAAATTGACTTAGGTATTGAATGTAGTATAAACCTTCTAACTACTGAATAGTTTTTTTTAAGTTAAAATTATAGTTAAATTTACAAAGACTCCCTTTTGCCTCTAAATTCTCAAGGACAGAAACAGACTAGAGTAAGATGCTTTCTAAAAATATAACTCATAGATTAGGGTAATTGTAGTCAAAGACAAAAACATGATCCACTGTCATTTACCCAAAGTAAGGTAGAATAATGGAAACTTTTTTCTAGGTTTTTTTTCACTGTGATGTTGTGATTAAATTCTGTGTTAAAAGCATCTTGCAGGAAGAAAGCTTTTGTTTGGTTACAAATTATAGTTCATTAAGGGAAGCCAATGCAGGAACTCAGGACAGAAACATGAAAGCAAGAAGAGAACCATAGACCTTGAAGAAAAGATGCTAACAAGCTTGCATAGCTGCATTTTTTTATATACACTCCAGGTCTATCTGTCTAGGAATGCCGCTACCCACAGTGGGCTGTACTCATCTGAATCTATTAAGAAACAAAATAATGTTAAAATATGCTCACAAGCCAATCAGATGGTTAAAGTTTCTTAAGTGAGATGCCTTCTTTGAAGGTATGTCCAGATCTGTGTCAAGTTGTCAAAACTATGGCAGGGCCATAGTATACCTCCAATTTCAACAAAAATATCAAATCCACAATGTTCAAGAAAATTGTACATGTATAAAATATATGTTCCATTTTCAACTAGGTATATAGAATTATTTAAATGTAACTGTCATTAGCCACAGGAGATTAAAAGGTGGATTTATGTGGCTCAAAGTATTCAAGAGTGGAATAAGATTGATAAAATTTGTTTTATCATACGACCAAATACTTAGGCTTCTCTCATTTTTCATAATTCCATTTATCTTGTGACATTCTTCAAATATCACTACACAGTCTCTTATCTTTTGTGTACATAAGAAAGCCCAAACTCCCAGGTAGTGATCACAATTTTCCGTAAGGACATCACTTTCTAACTTTGAAAAAACTGATAATATTTTTTACCATATATTATTTCAGCCAAATATGTACTCATCCATAATATTATATACATACATATGCATGTGTGTGTGAGTGTGTGTGTGTGTGTGTGTGTGTGTGTGTGTGTGTACAAGCAGCATTTTGAAGTGCCTGCCGTTCTATTCCTTGCCTGTTCAGTGAATGAATTCTTTAGAACATAAATTAATTTCAAATTTTACACAAATCTTTTACAACTTGTTCTGTAGATCACGTAAGAATTACTTTAGTTCAAAGAATTAGAAACTTAGGAAAATAGAAAATAAAAATATGTTGCAATTGTGTATGTGCGTAAGTGCTTTTGTGTACACATATAGAAAAGACAACTTTGTAGCTCCATTAAGAGTCATTTGTCATGTTTCTTTTAATATAGGTTCTCTCATTAGCTTAAAACTCACCAAGTCAGCAAAGCTAGCTGACCTCAGAGATCTCTGCCTCTGCCTCCTCAGTGCTTGGTTTATAAGTGCATGCCACCTTATCAGCTTGGCTCTTTTCTTTCCATGGTTCCGGAGATCAAACTATGATACTTGTGCTTGCACAGCAAACCTCTTGTAGATTGACCTATTTCTCTAGCCTCTCTAGTATCTTTTTAAAAATGAAATTAAATCTTTCTATGTCTGAATACACACACGCACACACACACACACATACACATGCATACACACACAATGACAGATAATAAATAATAGCTCTTGTGAGAATTGTAGTAGTGAAGATATAGACTCTAGTGCCATGAAATTGTCAGGATGACAAGGATTCAAGAATTCAGTGAACCTTGATTCTGTTCTCTCCCATAATACTGTTCACCCTCCATTTATATAGGATGTGCCATGGAATTGTAAAGAAAATTTACAACAAATTAAAGGACTTCATTCAGTATGTATACATTCTTAGAGTTGTTTCCCAACTGAGAGTAAAATATACTGGGATAAATTCCACTAACGAAATCTAATCAACCTTATTTTAAACCCTATCTCTACCACTTACTAGTCTGTGGTCAATGAGCCTTTTAATATTTACTTTCTTTTTAGGTATCAACCTCATTACTGAGATGTATTGTTGTTTTTTTAAATGAAAATTAATGGGAACTTAATCTGAGTTTAACAATGTGTTGGAGTTCTTGATAACATCATATTCTAATGTTCATTTAATGGTTGCTTGATTCAAACTAAAAAGATATCCATTGTGGATGAACTTATTTTCCTAGAAAATGTGTATTTATGAGCCTTAAGTTTATTACTTGTGCCTGATTTCACTCTATCAAAACTATATTCGCAATGGCAAAGATATTCCAATGAATCTTTTTTCTATTATTCAGCTCATTAATCCTCAGTGAGATCTCAACATTTTGTAAGTATTTTATCTTTTAAACACCGACACATACTAATCATGCTAACTAGTTTTGTTACTGGTTAAAGTTCATGGAATAATATAAAAGGAAATGCTTCACTAAAGCTATAAGAAAAAAAAACAACTAATTGAAACCAATTATGAAACTATCTCTCCATTCAGTTGCTTGAACTAGACTGTTCCCTCATTTTATATTGTCAGACCACATACTAATTTCCTTAAATAACCTACCCAATTGCATTTCAAGCTTTATTCAGTGAGCAAGCATACTTATGATTAAAATTAATAGGCACATAGCATGGATTGAGGGAAGATTGTAGTTATTAGGATTGTAATATGAATATAAGAAAGAATTAAATATCATTGGACCTTCTTATTTTAATTAAGTACCCAAACACTCTTAATCAAGCATATAATTAAATTTAAGAGGGAGCTTATTGTGTACTAATTGCCATTGATTATTAATAACATGCTTATTTATGCATGCAAACACTATAATAATATATATCACCAAACTGTTTCTGAATGACAATAACTGAGTTCTGAATAATGAAACTATTAATGAAATGGAATATTGCACAAAATGTCAGGAAGAAAATAACTCAGATCTTATAATTTCCTTTTCATAATTTCTCAATTAGAAAAAAATCAGAACACATCACATGAACTCCTACAGAATAACATCAGTATTTATTTTCATTTTCTTTCAAATCACAGTATGATTTAGTAATGACAATATATTTGGATAATAATATATTGAAACAATATATTTTTGCCATAAAACATAACTTAATCATAATTTTAGCACTTAAATAATGATATTTCTACCATTTTTCATAACAAGCATTTGCAAACAATTTTCATCTTATGGTTTAAATGAACCTTTTCCTAGTTATTAATTAGTGCCATTTAATAATCACTTGTTTATGAAGGAATCACTTTCTAACTGGTTCATAGCACAAATGTTCTGTAAATAGGACCAAAATCATATGACTGTTTTTTATGACCCAGAGGAGAACCTACTACTTCTGGTTGACAGGTTCCATTTATTAACATGTTATCAATATTTGCATAATTATTATCCCTTTTCTAATAGTTTCTCTTAATAGTTATTATCTAATAACACCTCACATATTCTATATGTTATCTTTATTATAAAGTCTCTTTCCAACTTTCCATAACAAATGCAATTAAAATTACCTAATATGTTCTCCTCCTGTGGAGTAGGGTTAAATCTAATCAGAAAGTGGCTGATTGCTCCACTTCTACCTGAGGATATATATGTATATAGAAGTGTCTAAAAACTATTTCCATATGGTTATTACAAACATGCTTATCATTAGTTGTCTCTTCTCTTTCCCTCCTTGGTCCTAGCCTTCCAAACTTTTCCTCAGTTGAACTTTTCTCACCATAATATTTTAAGTAAAATTATAAATATTTTAAGTTGTCAACACTAACACTACATAAACTCATATGTGTGTCAAACTGTCTTTCCTATTAAAAGTTATTACATTAGAAAGTATTAGGTTACAAATAAGTAGCTTTTATACAAAAATTACAGCTGTATTTTTATGCAAGGCTGTGTGATGTTTTGGTGTAAAAATCCTACAAAACATCAAAATCAAGCTCAATAAAGCAGATTTATCAATTTTCTTGTATGTTATATTTTTATGGAGGTATATTTGAAACACATTAATAGTAATCTTGAAATGCATAATGCATTATTGCCTACTGGCTTCACACTGCTACAAAATACACTTCAAAATCTACTTTTACTGGCTATAAGATACCCAACATTTTTGATTAACAGCATCCTGTGATTTCTCTGTCTTTTATTTTCTCATCATACAAGATCAATTTTAGTAGAATTCATTTACAGATAATACTATGTGGCCTTCTTTTTCTATAGTTGCCTAATTTACTGAGCACTAACAGCCGCCAGACAAATTTATATTGTTATAAATCTGATAACTTTGGTCTTTTTTTTTTTTTTTTTTTTTTTTTTTTTTTTTTTTTTTTTTTTTTTTTTTTTTTTTTTTTTTTTTTTTTTTTTTTTTTTTTTTTTTTTTTTTTTTTTTTTTTTTTTNTTTTTAAGATGACCTTTACTGTCTCTTTTAGAAGTTTCTTCTGGCACAAATTGTTTTGTCTTCTAGTTATAAATTGCCATTTTTTTTTTTTTGCTTCCCTTTGAAAGATGTAACTTTCCACCTCCAAGTGAATTTTAAACCTCCATTCCTTCCTTTGGTTGTAATTTGTTTCATGTTTTAAGAGTGTCACTTGCGAGCTCAGATTTCTCCAAAACTTACTACACAGCCCTTGTTTGCCCCAAATTTGTTGTGATCCTCTTGCCTCATTATCCCAAGTGTTTAGAAGGGTAAAGCACCACACCTATCATCTTAGCATTACTCATTTACTTACTGGCTCCTATGATGGTATTTGCTTGGCATAAATCTCCTTATACTACAATCTTAATATTCCCTTTAAAAAACTACTTAATATTCCCTTTTATTTGATAAGCTTTAAAAGAAAATAATAGACCCTGTGTTTAGTGAGCCTACTGCTATACATATAACATTAATTCGACAAAGTGAAACTTGAATACAACAGCAAACAGGCAACTTATTTAAAAGAAATGCACAATAACAGTGAGAATACAGTGAAATTTCAAACTTTTAGAGCAATAGGACAACATTTTGGGATACTATATTGTCACTGCCCATTTGTCACATCTCATAGAATGCATGACAGCAAGAAGAATTCTAATGCAAAATATGAACTTCATGATGAATAAGTATAAGCAGGTTCATGGGTTGTCCAAACCCACTGCTCTTCTACAGGGTATTTATAGCAGGAAGGACTGTGAGTATACAGAAGGAAGAAATAGATGAAATATCTCTCAATTAAATCACCAATTTTTTCACCCAGAATTATTCCTGTCTAAAAGAAATGCAAAGACAAAAATGGAGCAGAGCCTGAAGAAACAGCCGTCCAGTGACTGGCCCATCCCATGGGTGGGCACCATACCTTGACACTATTACTGTTGCCAAGTTGTACTTGCATTGCAGACAGGAGCTCTGAGAGGCTCTACCAGCAGCTGAAGGAGCTGAAGGGGATGGCAACCCAATAAGAAGACCAACAGTGTCAACTAACCTGGACTCCTGGGAGCTCCCAGATTCTAAGCCACCAACCAAAGAGCATATATGGGCTGGTTGAGTGCCCTTGGCACATATGCAGCAGAGGACTACCTTATCTGGCCTCAGCGGGAGATTGTGAGTTAAAATGGTGTCCTGCATACAGCCCTGGGCTCTGGCTGCTGGGTGAGGTAGGATGCTGGTAGTTTGACTTCCAGGTGAGCTTCAGGCTGTGAGAAGCCACAGGACCCCCTCTCCATGGATGGGGATGCGCAGTCTGAGGTCCCTTCGTAACTGCCAAAGACTAGCTGGTCCTCAAGACTCTTGGGCACTGCAGACACCACTGGATGCCTCCGAAGAGCAGAGAAAGGAGTGGGGTTCTGTGGGACTGACTCTGGCTTGAGACCAAAGGGTGGGGGGAGCATACTCTCAGAGATAAAGGGGGTGGTGGGTGGGGTGAAAAACTCTGGGAGGGGAGATCTGGAGGCGGCAACATTTGGAATGTAAATAAATAATTAATTAAAAATAGCTTTTACTTATTTTGACTCAGATACTTGTTTATAAAATAGGTTTCATTAATTGTGCTCAGTTATACAATCATTGTTTGAATTGAAGCTGCCTTCATGGCAGTGATTCCCAAGCTAGTGGTACTTCTTGGAGTGGTAGGACAGGCTTCATAAGCGGGTCCTCCCTGATGTACATGGGACAATGGGGGCGTGCCTTTGGGCATACTCTATGGAGTTGTGAGGCAAATTAAGCTTGCCTCCACTAAGTTGTTTGTGTCAGGCAGGTATTGCAGCCATTTCAGTGCAAAGATAATGAATATTATATTTCTGTATGTGCATGTGTGTCCAAGTGTGAAGACTAGGAAATGCTCATCCGTCTTAAATTTTCTGACATATATTGACAAATCTTCATCCATTTTCAGTTGTACCCACTAGCGCCTACCTGTTTCACTTGCAATAAAATATCTTCTTCTTGATTAAGAGGAATCTTACTCTACTTCCCTGATATCAATAGACCAGAGCCATAAGACCTTGCATATTGTCCTTTATACTACACTTGAGATGGGGAACTATTGAGTAGCCTTTCTCCCTTTGTAAAGTACAGTCAGTACTGAGAAGCTGCCATTCTCTCCATTCAAATAGTCCTTATGTCCTATGTTTTCCAGTTTCGGGTACTTGTTAAAGAATTTCATATTTCAGGAAGAAAACATGATTTTCAAGTAGCTGGAATACAATAAGATTATCAAAAAGGCTTAAGTTAAATGTTAAGGTCATAGAAATCACAAGGAAAGCACTTTAGATCGGAGCAGAAAGTGATATTTATAGGCCACAGATAGCACACATTTCACAGATGTTGTATCTCTAGAAAAAATGCTGGAAGTATAGTTAACAGAGTCTGAGGTAAACAATTAATAATATATAATTGTATGGGTATGTGTAGTATTATAGGGAGTTTTCTATTTTGCACATTAGTTGTGGGAAAAGAATCCATGTCTATTTGGATTACTCTAGTTGTGTTTGTTTGTTTGTTTGTTTGTTTGTCTGTTTGATTGTTTAAACAGGCTCTTGATGTGATAGCCATACTTGACACAAAATCTTAAGATCCTCTATTTCTACTTTCTCATCCTCTGTAATCACTAGACTGTGGGTTGAGCATCCATATTATAACTAATGTGTTATAACTGGAAATGCAGGCCACTACTTCCAGTAATAACTAATTATTTAGCCTCTGTTCTTTTATTTTTTATTTGAGAGTTGCACAGCCAACCACATAGACAGAGAAGGGCAATTTATAAGACACTCAAGGATGTCTTCTTTCCCAAGCCAATAAATTCATTTACATAGAAATGTCATCTTCTAACAAGGAACAAGATAGGTTTCAGAAAAATTACTCCTTCAGCTCCTTCCATTCTTTCTCTAGAGCTGAAGGGGTTTGCAACCCCATAGGAGGAACAACAATATAAACCAACCAGTAACCTCAGAGCTACCAGGGAATAAACCACTAAACAAAGAGTACACATGGAGTGACTCATAGTTCCATCCATGTATATAGCAGAGGTTGGCTTTGTTGGACATCAATGCAAGGAGAGGCCATTGGTCCTGTCAAGGCTCTATTCCCCAGTGTAGGGCAATGCCAGGGACAGAAAGCAGGAGTGGGAGAGTTGGTAAGCAGGGGGAGGGGGTATGGGATAGAAGGTTTTCAGAGGGAAAACCAGGAAAGGGAATAATATTTGAAATATAAATAAAGGAAATATCTAATTAAATAAAAAGATTGACACAAGCCAGGTGTGGTGGCGCATGCCTTTAATCCAATCACTCAGAGGCAGAGGCAGGCAGATTTCTGAGTTCTAGGCCAGCCTGGTCTACAAAGTGAGTTCCAGGAGAGCCAGGGCTATAAAGAGAAACCCTGTCTCAAACAACCAAAAAAAGATTTAAAAAAAAAAAAAAAAAAAAGATTTTTTCCCCAGTGCCCATATCTTCGAGGCTTTTCCCCACTTTCTCCTCAATAAGTTTCAGTGTCTCTGGGTTTATGTGGAGATCCTTCAACCACTTAGACTTGACCTTAGTACAAGGAGATAAGAATGGATCAATTCCCAGTCTTCTACATGATAGCCGCCAGTTGTGCCAGCACCATTTGTGAAAATGCTGTCTTTTTTCCACTGGATAGTTTTAGCTCCCTTGTCAAAGATCAGGTGACCATAGGTGTGTGGATTTATTTCTAGGTCTTCGATCTTATTCCACTGATCTACCTGTCTGTTGCTGTACCAGTACCATGCAGTTGTTATTACTATTGCTCTGTAGTACAGCTTGAGGTCAAGCATGGTGATTCCACCAGAGGTTCTTTTATTGTTGAGAAGAGTTTTTGCTAGTCTAGGGTTTTTTTGTTATTCAAGATAAACTTGCAAATTGTCTTTTCTAGATCCTTGAAGAATTGAGTTGGAATTTTGATGAGGATTGCATTGAATCTGTAGATAGCTTTAGGCACGATAGCCATTTTTACTATATTGATTCTGCCAATTCATGAGCATGGGAGATACTTCCATCTTCTGAGATCTTCCTCAATTTCTTTCTTCAGAGACTTGAAGTTCTTGTCATACAAATCTTTCACTTCCTTCGTAAGAGTCACCCCAAGATATTTTATATTGTTAGTGACTATTGTGAAGGGTGATGTTTCCCTGATCTCTTTCTCAGCCCATTTATCCTTTGTATAGAGAAAGGCCATCGATTTGTTTGAGTTAATTCTATATCCAGCTACTGCACTGAAGCTGTTTATCAGGTTTAGGAGTTCTCTGGTGGGGTTTTTGGGGTCACTTATATATACTATCATATCATCTGCAAATAGCGATAATTTGAGTTCTTCCTTTCCAATTTGTATCCCCTTGACCTCCTTTTGTTGTCGAATTGCTCTGGCTAGGACTTCAAGTACTATATTGAATAGGTAGGGAGAAAGTTGGCAGCCTTGTNAACCATCCCTGTATTCCTGGGATGAAGCCTACTTAGTCATGATGGATGATCCTTTTGATGTGTTCTTGGATGCGGTTTACAAGGATTTTATTGAGTATTTTTGCATTGATATTCATGAGGGAAATTGGTCTGAAGTTCTCTTTCTTTGTTGGATCTTTGTGTGGTTTAGGTATCAGAGTAATTGTAGCTTCATAGAATGAGTTGGGTAGAGTACCTTCTGTCTCTATTTTGTGGAATAGTTTGAGGAGAGGTGAAATTAGGTCTTCTTTGAATTTCTTCAGGATCAGTTGTTATGTCTCCCTTTTCATTTCTGATTTTGTTAATTCAGATGCTATCCCTGTGCCCTCTAGTGAGTCTGGCTAAGGGTTTAATCAATCTTGTTGAGAAAATATTTGAGCAAAATATTTTGACTAATGGTTTGTTTTTAAGTTCAGCCTGGTATATATAGGAAATTTCAGGCTAGCTGAAGCTACAATGTGAGCCTCAAATATACATAAATGAAAAAGTAATTTAATTTAGTCATGTTGCACGGTACTTTCTCCTACTAAAAGTTCTCATATATTTTAGTTCAACTTAATCAGTATATCAATAGATGCTCATCAGGGGAAAAATTCCTGAATAGAATTCTTTTTATAAAATATTGAAATTTCAATAGGATTACAATGTTTCTTCTCTTCCGTGTTCTTCCAAACATATCCATATAACTCTCCTTTATTTCTTTCAAATTTATCATCCTTTGTTTAAATTCCTTCTTAGCCTGAGCATGGCTCTTGGAATTCTCTCTCTCTCCTCTCTGTCTCTCTCTGTCTCTCTGTCTCTCTATCTCTCTCTCTGTCTCTCTCTCTCTTTCTTTCTCTCTCTCTGTCTCTCTCTGTGTCTCTCTCTCCTACCCCTCTCTTTCTGTCTCTCTCTCCCCTCCCTCTCTCTGCCCTCTCCCCCTCTCTCTCTCCCCTCTCACTCTCCTCTCTCCTCTCTGTTTCTCTCTGTCTGTCTCACTTTCTCTGTCTCTCTCTCTCCTCCCTTTCTCTCTCTCCCTCTCTCTCCTCCCCTCTCTCTGTCTCTCTCTCTTCTCCCTCTCTCTCCCCTCTCTCTCTGTCTGTCTCTCTCTGTGTCTCTCCTCCCCCTCTCTCTCTCTGTGTCTCTCTCTCCTCCCCATCTCTCTGTCTCTCTTTCCCTAACTCTATCTCCCCCTCTCTCTCCTCTCGCTCCCCCTCTCTCTCCTCTCTCTCCCCCCTCTCTCCTCTCTCTCTCTCTCTCTCTCTCTCTCTCTCTCTCTTTCTCTCTCTGTCTATCTGTGTATCTGTGTGTCTCTCTCTGCCTGTGTATGTGTACATTTCTCTCTAAATCCGTCTTATATTAGTTCTCCCTTTCTCTTGTTCTCTATCTCTGTCCCTCATTGGCATTTATTTATGCTTCACTTATTTGAATTTTGTGCAATGGTTCAAATTCACTACAGAGAATATTACCATAAAAGTGAACTTTGTTATGATCCATGACATTATGGTCCATTGTCAGTTTATGGATGAGTAACTGTGCTTGTTTAGCGACTGAAATTGAAGCCTGAACCTGGATCATGAGTTCAAGACAGTACCTATTTCAACTTCAGTAAAGTGAATATATTCATTCATTGGGAAAAATGCTGAGTACTGTTAAGCTAGCTAGTGACCCATAAATACAGATTAAGAGGCAGATACTTAACAGTAATATTTATATTCAATGTTAATATTTGCAGTGCATATTGGAAGTAACATTATATGTCATTGAGCATAATCAGGACCATATTCCTTTGGGTTGCTATGACTACCATTTCTAAATGAAATGTTCTTTAGTGTACAAATGTTGTTTGAATAAGAAAATGTTTTAAATCATAGAGAATGCAGCTTTAGTTATATTTATCAAATCTTTAAGTTAAAACATGCCTTATCTTGGTTTTCCTACTGTATTATATTTCAAATGAGAATTCACCACACAAAGTAAACATGCATAGCAAGGCTCAAAGATATGTTGTCTAGTATTTCATGCAAAATGAGAAAAAAGGGCTCAGATACTAGTAGCTGCCTGTCCAATGCACATAACACAGGATGTATAGTGTTTCAATATGAATAGAATAATTCACTATTCTTATAAGATACTCAAAGATGTCTTCTTTCCCAAGCCAATAAATTAATTTACCAAGAAGTGTCATCTTCTAACAAGGAACAAGATAGGTTTCAGAAAAAATTACTCCTTCATCTCCTTCCATCCTTTCTCTAGAGCTGAAGGGGTTTGCAGCCCCATAGGAGGAACAACAATATAAACCAACCAGTAACCCCAGAGCTCCCAGGGAATAAACCACCAACCAAAGAGTACACATGGAGGGACTCATAGTTATGGCCATGTATATAGCAGAGGTTATATCCATTGCACCTTTTTGAATTCACTTCACCTTTTTGAATGCAATTAGTATGACTTGTAATACTTTCCAGAAGTCTACAAAAGCTGTGTAGAAATGGCTAGGACACTAGCATGGTCCCCTATAGGTTTTATTAACTGGCAAGTTATATGTGCACACCTGTGCAGCAATGACTGAAACTGCACTTCAGTGTGAAAGCCCTTGATATTTAACATGAGTGATGAGGACATTGTGAGATCATGGTCTGACAAATTCACCAATTTTCTTCAACCAAACCCTCTTTTACAGGCTTCACATTTATATTCCCAACTGCCCATTTGACATCTCTGTTTAGATATTTTATGAACATCTCAAATTTAACACATCCTAAACAAACTTCATGCCTTTTCACATTAGTCCTTTCTATCTTTATTTAGCCATCTTCCAAATGTTTGAAAAGGAAAAATAAAACTGCTTTTTATCTACTGTTCTGACTTATCTCACTCAATTCCTCATTTATCTCTCAATTATAATCCAACTGTTCAGAAGGTACAGCCCTGCTCATAACTTTCAAACAACCAAATCCCTGCCCCTGGTTGGTCTTGTTTGCTCTTTGTGACCAGACTATATCATTTTCAACCTCTCAGCAGCTTCAATCTATAGTGATGTGCCACAGTAATAACCTTTATCTTTAAAGGCGTATTAGAACCTGATTCTCAGCTTCATTATCAACCAAAGATATTTCTGTTAGTGTAAAACCCATAACTTAGTATTCTTGCTTTATAATGTATTCTAATGTCATTTTCATGTTCCTTGACAAGAATCTACCCTATACTTAAACTTCTTTCATCCTTCCATGATGATCTGAACTGTCACTTCTTCAGATGGGCAGCTTGTGTTTCCCTCTTTATATTGAATCTCCTGGCTCCAAGGGTATATGTGGATTTTCCATTACTACACTTGGCATTTACTTTTTTATTATTTGTACAACATATTTTCAGACAGACAACGACAGCTTTTGTTCACTAACTGCTCTTAGTGCACTGCATAGGGCCTGGAACATGAAATTGCTAAGCAACTGCAGACTGCAGCATTAATGAGTCAGAGTAGAGTGCACACAGAAATGCTAGGGCCTATTCTCAGGTTGAAGGCTGCTCTCTAAACCACTTGTTACCTCTCTCAGTGTTTGTCCTAGAGTTGGCTTCACAATAAAGCTTCCCATGTATTATGAAATATTGACTAATGTTCATTCATGTCTGCCCTATGGTCATAGTTCAGCTGGAATGATTTTAAATAGATCGGAGTTTTATTTAAAATATGGATTAAACCAACTCTTTACTGTTTGAACCTTGGCTTGAATCATTTCAATGGTGAAGTTCATTGCAAATGTGTTCCCTTTTCATTTTCTCACTATCACCTGCCTGTGGCCTAAAATTCCAAAATTCCTATGTAGTTCATTCAGAAGTTAATTGAAGCTTGAAACACAGAAATTGAAAATGATGAGCATATTTCTACTCAAAAAAAAAAAAAAAAAAACTTCTCTATTCTTAGGTGTTTCCAAATTATCTAAATGAAACATTCCTATATTCTGAGCAAAAATGTATGCAGTGCCTATTTGTTTAATATTTTTGTTGTTCATCAAAAACACTGCATATTACTGGGAAGTCTGTAATTTATTGATACCACATGAATTCATCAAACAAGCAATGACCTCTGCCACACAGTATCTGTAATGACTACATGTTTACAAGGAGGCCACACTACTATTAATATAAATACTACTGTTAATATAAAGAGACAGAACATATGTTTCTGAAATAAAATTATTTTTAAAATAAATCTATATAGTACAAAGTTTAATTATAATAGTTTGTCCTAAGTAACTTAAATCCTGACGTGATTATTTCATTCATGAATTTCTTTTATAAATTAAAGAAGAAAATAGAAAAGCTACATAGTCAATTTTATATGTATTTTACCCCCACAAAATAAGATAATTTTTAGTTCATCAAAGTTGTTTCTAATCAATTTATTGCTAGTACACAGCATAGAGACTTAGCCCAAAGTGACAAAACCAATATGAGCATGTTTTACCACTGAAACAGAATCACAAAGCTGGAGAAAGTAAAATGGGACAGAGCAATGCTTTGTTGATGTCCCTTTCACACAATTGTAAATTTGCTGGAATCATGCCAAATGGTAACACTTGACATCATATCCATTCTGTTGTTATAAACCAGAGCTGGTACAAAGCAACTTTCCACTGCATAATGGCTGCTGTTTTTGCTTAAAATTAATTGCACATGTGTTTAATTATATAGCAGCGCTTGAAAGTGATTATATAAAATGTTATTTCTTCTTGGTCTTGCTCTCATCTCTCAAATTATAGTTCTCTATCTCTGAAAGCAACAATGAATTTTAATAAAGGGCATGGTTTGCAAATTGCTGCTCCCAGGATGCTGCCACTGACTAAAAAGCTTCTTTTAGAAAATGAATGAAGTTCTATTGTCTTTGTTCACTTGCTAGAGAGACTAGAATTACTTCTCAAAGCCTCCAGAGGGCGCTGAGATTATAATCAGTTGAGATTGGAGAGCAGCCACCACTTTGCAGAGGCCTTCATCATCCACTTAAGTCTGCAGACTTTGGTTTTGTTGTTGCTGCTTAGGAGACTGTTGTTTGTTTGTTTGTTTGTTTGTTCTCTGGATCCCTCTTACTCGCATGTGCCTCCCCTTGGCAGCATGTCACTACAGCTTGGCAGGTGGCAGTAGGAGGGATGCCACTCTGCAAACCCTGGAAAGAAGAACAAGAAGAGAAAAGGCAGACATGCCTGGTGGCACTCTGCCTGGGTGTGGTGGTGGCCTTAGGTTCTTACCTACCTTATCATTGTGGCTCATTGGGCTTAAGAATACCGTGTTGCCTTTTGCCTAGGTCTTGATGGGGATCAAAGCTCATCTTTACCATCTGCTGCATAATAGGAATCTGTAGGAATCAGCAGTAAAGCTCCCACTCAACTGAACAAGTCTCTTCCCCATGGAGCAAAGGATAGGGAGGGTATCACACAAGGCCGGACCAAGATTCCCTTAACATCCGTGCCTCTTTTCTACTCCTATACAATGGACCACTGATACTCTGCCAGTCAAACTGTTTGTTACAGGCTTAATACGCACATTATCCCCTCTGCTCCTGCAATGACTATTTCACAAGTGTGTTGCTATGAAGAAAGGAAATCGCCATCAGTCATCAAACGTGGCCAGGTGAAGATTTCCAACTCTCCTTGTAGAGCAGAGTAGGTTTGGCTGGCTGGGAGAGACCTGCTCCAAGTGCAGTATCTAAAGAGACTGCCAGAGCCTGGTATCCTCTGGGATATGGGCTGGGCTTCACCCATGGTGCAGTCAAATTTTCTCTTTGGAGATTGCCTTTCCTAGCCAGGTTTGTTTATGGAGACTTTGCATAGGGTTACTTTGGCTAAAGGATTTGTTGCCACCTTGATATTGGGGAATCACAGCCTTACTAGGTATGATTACTAGTTATGCCGTATCCACTCTATCCTTATTGAAGAAATTCACACAGCATACCATGTAGATCAGTTATACGAAAATGTGTCTCTAGCACTGATGATCCAGGGGACTGTTGACAGGGGACTTCAGGATAGGTATAGTGCTTTAGAAGAAGCAGTCACCTTTATGGGATGTCAAATACAAAATATTAAGATCAGGCCCTCAGTGCATTGACATTCACTGTTCCACCGGGTTAGCATAACCCCTGTGGAATATAATACCTCTGAACATGACTGGTCTAAAAGTCACTCTCATTTAAAGGGGCTTTAGAACAATTCTAATTTGGCTTTGGATACCGATTCTCTACATCATAAGGTCATGGGTATTAGTGGTTATAGAATGAAAGATGCCAGGTCCATCATGGCCTTGGTAGAGGCAGAATGACATTATTCCTGCTCCTGGTACAGGGCTATGGGACTTGTGTCTCCACTAGAGTCCATAGCTGCCATGGATATAAGACTTGTTTGTATAGTACTGTACTTCTTTTCATCTTTCTCCAAGGAATGTCCTCTCTGTTAATGTTAATGACTCCATGATAATCTGAGACAGCATGAATCTAGAAGACAAAGATGTGGCTAATGTCTTAGCAAAATGGTAAGTGCTGGGACCTTCAGGACAGTTCTTAAGGCTGTTGAAAGAGCTCTAAAAGCATGAGTTTGAAAATATATAATTTCTCAGCTATGCAAAAAAATAAGGAAGCAATATGAATTATTAGGAGCTTCACAGATCTAAAGGAACAGATGCAGGTACACTAAGCCAGTTTGTCAGGAAGATGCAAAGATAGGTAGACACAAATGCAGACAGATTCCTGAGTCACTGCGAGTGTAGGCCCAGGGGTATTAGAAATGGTAATTATAGGACTGGTTCCTACCTAGGTTAACAGAGGCAGGCAGATCTCTGAATCCTTTTGTAATATTAAAAGGAAATGTTGGCTTGCTGTCTCCTCTGAATTAAGGGGCTAAGGTCAGGGGATGCTGATTCAAAATTTGAGGATACTCAAAGTCAAGAGGAAGTCTGTAGGAAATGACTGGATTGATATGTATAATAAAGATTAGGTTTATGATTTGTGTGAGATGAGTTAGCAGAAAGCTATAGCAGTTCTTTAAAATTTCTCTCAAGTGAGAGCTCTGCTATCGAGAGATCTCTGGAGACAAAAAAGAGTTCTTCAAGAATTATTTCTAACAGGATTTCTGAGTTGGTCAGAAATCCCAAGAATTACTTAGAGAGCTGACACAGCTCTTTTAGAGCTATACAGAGAAGGATGTCTGAAAGGATAACACAGCTCTCTCAGAATTTTTTCTGCCTAACTTTGATGAGAAGACTCAAAAATTTTAGAATTTTTTGTAAAAGGATTTCTGATTTGGTCAGAAGATCCAAAAATTTATATAGCAGCTTTTCTGACTTTGGACATAAAACCCATAAGCTATCCAAAGAGCTTTTAAATGTTTTACCTGCAGAGAGCTGTCTCAACCAGAGAGTTTTAGAATAGCAAGAAAAAAATTGTATAGAGCAGAGCAGAACACACACACACACACACACACACACACACACACACAGAGAGAGAAAGAGACAGAGAGACAGAGAGACAGACAGAGAGAAGAGAGAGAGAGGGAGAGAGAGAGATCTGGAAAGCCATTTCAGCAGAACCTAGGCTTCTAGCATGGACCCACAATTTAACTTCTAGTCCTTTGTTTTCCAAAACTCACAAACTGACCTCTCTCAAGAACTTGGACCTATGGAAGGCTGGTCCTTGGCATTTGTGTGTTTGTTTTGTTGCTGGATTTGTTTTTGTTTTTTGTTTTTTGTTTTTGTTTTTTTTTTTTTTAATTTCATAATGCGCTGTATTTATCCTATTCACCAATACCCAATATCAACAGCATAGCAAGAAGTATGTCTTCATTTCTGACTCAGTGTGAAATGATGCCTTGTTATCTGGTCTCTAAGCCATTGCAATCTCTTGAATGATGTTTATCAATTGGTTGGTAATGGCAGAGTAGTACAACACTTAGTTTAACTAAGTAGGAATTGTTTTGTTATACTCAAGGCCTATAAGTTTTTCCTATTCCACTTATACAAAATTTATGAGAGGTTATGTTCTACTTAAGTTAAAAACATTTCTTGATTTGGAAATTGAAGGAAGCCTCAGAGTGTTCATTGGATATCTGAATTAAAGACATAAGTTGTGCTTGAACTACTTCACAAAATAGCCCTGCACAATTCTGACAAAGTCTCTCTAACTTTACAGGAGCTTCAGGTGGGAGGCCAGGAGAGGAGTGAAAGGTGACATTTGTGCCATTTCAAACATTAGCAATTATACTTTCCCTACAAAAAGACACAAAACACAAAGAGAATAATTGCTGGCTAAAAGCCTATTCCCTTTATTGTATTGACTTAAATTTGAAAATAAAAACTACATGTTGCAAAGGTTAACTAATGTTTAATAAAATGTGACAATTTTCAAAATGAGCATTTGCACAAAAGCCATAATCTAGGTAATTAGTTTTATATGCATTTATGCTATCTTATCATTGTTTTAATTATTCTGAAATAACTTAAAATGTTTTTTCTTCTTTAACCTTAAAACCAACCCCTTCACCATGACATATACAATCATAACATCCCAATTAGATTTTTAACAATCCTGAAGAATTAAAATCAAAAATATCATCCCAAAATAGAAATATAATATTGATCCTGTTTTTGTATTTGGATAGGTTTATTTCTTGTGTGTGTTTGACTGAGTATATGTATGTGTGTATACCTGTGTTTGTCTGTGTGTGTACTTACAGTCCATAATATTTCCCAATTGTAAACTACATATGTTGCAAGTCTTGGATTTGAAAAATATAATTGTTGGAATTACCATATTTTGCTCTTTACACTAAGTCTTCCAGTGTAAGAGAAAAACCTATCTCGGACTCTTATATAAACCTAAGTTCACACCAGAGTATGATTTTTGGAGAATTTCACAAATGTTATACAAATCCACACCAACTTCCTCCCTTCAACTCTTCTTATGCTTCTCCCCATCATTTCTGTCTTCCAAACGCATATGGTCCTTTTAAAAGTTACTGTTCACTTAATGCTGTCAGAACCTACAAGAGTATAAGGCCATTGATTAGGCCATAGGCAACAAAAGGGGAGCAATGTAACCCCTCTCCTACACACAGTCATCAAATGCAAACAGCAACCTGGTGAGGAGTGCTATTTCATGGGCCCCATCATCCCTAATTCATACTTGGTCTTTTCTTAGCTTGATCATTTGCATACAGACAAGGACACTGTATGTAGTCATGGATCAAGTCCCTTCTAAGGCCATGAAACATTGTTTTACAGCAATCAGCTTACACTTTTTGCCCCTCTTTAATTCAATGTCCTCTGAACTTGGAAGGAAGATTGCAATATAGGTGTCCTATTATGGCTGAGAACTTCACAGGCTCTTCTTTTTTGCACATTGACAAAATATAAATTTGTTTATCATGACTTATTTCAAAAAGGAAGCACCCATGGTAAGTGTTGAAAGCTACATTAATCTATAAGTATAATAAGTATTCATTTGATATTAGGTTTATTTAGAAAAAAAGTAACTGGTTCACTGCATGCGACCATGTCCTACCCAATCATGGGCTCTAAACACAATTACCAGTCTTGGTATAAATTCTGTGTTGTTGAGCAAGCCTTAAATCCAAGCAGAGAATATGAAAGTCTCTCAAATAATAAGATCAGGGGATCACCAAAGATGCCACTTTAGGTAGACTTTATAGTATTTCTAATGTCCTTGTAACAACAGCTTTCCTGAGGGACTTGAGCCTTTCATGTGTTTGATGGTCTCATTTGATGTCTGTAACAGGAGTGAGTAGCAATGTGTCACTGTCTTTATCAAGCAAGAGAGACGATATGACATTATATTATTCTAAATCCTAAGGACATCGGTTCACTCTCACAAGTTAATACAGGGATGACTCTTCAAGTCTAAAGTACGAAGGTCGATTCTCTATACTAAGTCCAGTAGAAGGAGACTACTAAATAATCCTTCAATATGTAGGTTCCGAACTACAATATTTAACACCTAATACTCCCTACTACAATATCACCAAGATCTTTTAAGCCTAGTAATATCTGACAAGCTACTTCACAATACTACATCATTTTTAGCAATAGATTTGATAACATAATAAATATATGACCACCAAACACCAAAAACATACCATACTGTTGTTATATTTCCAATTAAATGAACATGACAAACATCAATACATGTGAAATTAAAGTATTCAAAGGTACCATCTAGGAGATCTAACACATGTATCCCCTGATTACTGAAATCAGCTCTCAGCTGACATGCTGCCCATGTTTCCTCAAGGGGGGATTTTACCTGATCCTTCCTTGTACTAAGTGATTGGAAATTTCTAGAAGCTTACATGCAAAATATCTATATAACTTAGGTATTTAAAATGAAGCAACATATATTAGATACTCAAATATATTTCAATAACATTAATAGGAAAATCCTAAGTCCTATAATTTTATATAGCAAGGCAATCTTATATGAATATACTATACAGTTAGAGCAAAGAGTCAATATTCTAATGTTTATTACATTACTAGAATATGAAACAGATACTCTGTACCAAATTTCTTTACTTTTTAGAATTCAGAAATGAATTTTGTCATGTTTTTAGATTTGTCACATATTACCAAGAACTATACAATACTTAACTTTTTTTTAATGTAGAAATGCTTATTATTTATTATAAGAGATCAATCAGAAACATGGCACAAATTGGTATGGTGGTATACATCCTTAATTTCAGTACTAAAGAGAATGAATCAAGCACACTGGGAGTTTGATAACAGCTTGGGCTATGTAGTTTGTAATTTGAGACATAACAACTGTCTCAAACAAAACAAGACAAAACAAAACAAAACAACCAAAAATTAAATAAAAACAAAAACAAAACAAAAAGAATGCCAAGTATAGCTCAGTGAAAGAGTATTTGCTTAGCATGGTCAGTTTCTTAGATTTAGTATACCATAAAATAATAATAATAATATCATCACTTTGGTAGGGCTATCAATATTCACAACGAATATTATCTTATGAATAAAAGCCTACAAGGATATACAGCAAGAGTTTCACAGTGGACATCTGAATGATTTGAAGGCATTCCTTAGTTGCAATAAACATAATTTAAAAACAAAAAGTAATTTTTGTCAAATAGTTAGAGAAAATTTTCAACAGCCTATTATAAAGCTAGGAACCTAGAAAATTCATTCCCCCTTTTTTTTCTAGTGGTTTTGCTAAGGACACTGGTTTTGCTTTCTCTGCAGGAGTGTTCATCTTCTTAGTCTTCAGCTATTGATTATGATCATTTATTGCAGGATATGGCATGATATATTGGTTCTGAAATTTTGGTCAGAGTCGGCTTTCATTACCCAATTTCCTCTTTTAGTTTTTGTCAAGAGGAGGGGCAGAAAATCATGAGCTGGAGTATCACTCAGAGGTCATTCAGTTTTGCCTTTCCTCTTAGAGCCTCCAAGGAAGGCCAACTTCTCCCCCAATTACTGGGTCAAATCCCTCCACCAGAATAACTTTCTTTTTTTTTTTTTCCTCTCTTTATTAGATATTTTCTTCATTTACATTTCACATGTTACCCAGAAATTTTCCCTTACCCTCCCGCGTCCCCGCCCTGCTCCCCTACCCACCCCCTCCCACGTAATGGCCCTGGCATTCCCCTGTTCTGGGGCATATAGAGTCTGTATGACCAAAGGGCCTCTCCTCCCAATGATGGCCAACTAGGCCATCTTCTNGGAACATGTGTCCTTATAACCAGATGGAAACTCTTCTGGATATATGCCAAGTAGAGGTATTGCTGGATCTTCCGGTAGTACTATGTTAAATTTTCTGAGGTACCGCCAGACTGATTTCCAGAGTGGTTGAACAAGCTTGCAGTCCCACCAGCAGTGGAGGAGTGTTCCCCTTTCTCCACATCCACGCCAGCATCTGCTGACACCTGATTTTTTGATCTTAGCCATTCTTACTGGTGTGAGGTGGAATCTCAGGGTTGTTTTGATTTGCATTTCCCTGATGATTAAGGATGTTGAACATTTTTTCAGGTGCTTCTCAGCCATTCGGTATTCCTCAGTTGAGAATTCTTTGTTTAACTCTGTGCCCCACTTTTTAATGGGGATATTTGTTTTCTGGTGTCCACCTTCTTGAGTTCTTTATATATATTGGATATCAGTCCCCTATCCAATTTAGGATTGGTAAAGATCCTTTCCCAATCTGTTGGTGGCCCTTTTGTCTTGTTGACAGTATCTTTTGCCTTACAGAAGCTTTGCAACTTTATGAGGTCCCATTTGTCAATTCTTGCTCTTACAGCACAAGCCATTGCTGTTCTATTCAGGAATTTTTCCCCAGTTCCCATATCTTCGAGGCTTTTCCCCACTTTCTCCTCTATAAGTTTCAGTGTCTCTGGTTTTATGTGGAAATACTTAACTTTTAAATAAATACAGTGAGATATCTATCAAGATCTATTTAGTAGAAAAACACTTTGGAAGACAAGATAAGTAAACGTTCAATATTATCATGAATTTCCCAGCTCTTCCCAAACTTGTTTTTGCATTTTTCTTATTTTTGAGAGACTTGAATGAATTCTCTCTGCTACTTCGTATTTGACACTGAAGTACAGAGGACAAAGAACAAACTATAGTTTTTTGATAAAAATCAAACTAGAGGCACCTGACCTGGAAAGTAAGTCTGCAGGAGTACCACCAACTTCTTATGTCACCTAGAGCTTCTTACGTCAGACTCAGGTGGGGTCAGTGAAATATTTTCTCAGCAAGTTAAGCAAAATCTTGATTCATTAAGGTTTCTGCAAGCCATAGCATATTTGTCTAGAAATAAACATGAAACCTAAATTCTTAATTTATTTCCCCTTAACCTAGGACCTAACATTCACTTTCTTCAACAGTCCTCACAAACACCAAACACTTTGCAGTAAGTGGCTCAAAGTCACCCATGAATCAGTCTTAGGCAGAGAAGGAAGTCACTGAGCCTCTAAATTTGGATGCCATGCCAACAAGAATAGGAGCTAATTTGTACCTTCCTTAGAGGAGAATTGGGACTGATGGATATCCCCCACCTACTTGATCCTTTGCTTTGGTGAACTCCCATTAACAGTGTTCTTTTTACTCAAGGGCAGCCAAAGAAAATTCTCATGCAATTTTCCATTCTTTTGTGTTATCTGCTACATTCAAATTGTAATGTTTATGCTATTGTATGAAATATAAATTCATCTATAATTTTTATCACAGAATAAATTCTTTTGTGAAATAAGATCTGATGAAGTTATTCCTTGATTATAAGGTGAACACAAATTCAAGGATTACACATTAAGTCAATAATGCAGTCTTTTTAAAAGTACAATGGTTTTATTAAAAAGACAATACTCAGAAAATGATGTAATTTGCGAATATTTGTAGTTTCTTTTATTTACTGAATATTCACTTTCTTTATTCACTATCACAACTATCTACTGTCTAAAAATAAAATAAATTATTTACTTTGCTTTCATTGATGTATAGAAGTCATTTAGATAGTATGGATCTTAATTCTTGGACTGTCATGTATTTTTATATATTTTCCTCTAAATCAGTCACCAGAACTGAAAGTCTAATTTATAAATGTTGCAGGAGTAATCACAAAACAAAACAAACAAATAAACAAACAACAAAACTATCCTGATATACATCAGTGAAATTCCATTCTATGTTCAAAAACACACAATTCATTGAAGACACATGGTGGAAGGTTTCGTCTAACAGGAGAAATAATAGGAAAATTCTAGAGCAGAGAATATATAAGTACAATTCAGAATGGAGTGAGCCATCTGATATGGCTCTTTTTATGAGATTCTGCTCTAGTTAGTAATGGCGTCTTTTTTTTCCTTCCAGTGTAGCTATCTCTCCCACTGTGTCTGCCTGTCTGTCTGTCTGTCTGTTTGCTTGCTTGCTTGTTTTTTGCTCTTTCATTTGACTTGGCAATGTGGAGGGAATAGTCTTATAATGCATTTAGGTGGGAAGGAGATACAGGATACTTTGCACAATTGAGACAGCCTTGTAGCTTCAGCTTCTATGCTACTTTCTGTTTCTTTCTTGATTATTAATTTGCCTTTGAAGCACGGTCTCTGGTATCTCTTTGTAAGGAAGGCTGGGCATTCAGTCTCAGTCATTCTCCTGTTTGAGCTTCCCAGCCGACCACTTAGTTAATGCTTATTATTTTATGGTAGTAAATGTATTAGAATTATAGATTCATGGAGAATAAACAAAAAACCCTTATTCTGGGTGGAATAGAATAAAGATATTTTTCTTGCCATTCATTTCAGGAAAGCATTCTAAGAAAATTATCTCTGAAATAGAAAATTATCTCTGAAATATTAATCTCTTTCTATCACTATCTTCAAACTTTCACACAGAAAAATACTCTTTATATAGAAAAATCAGTATTTCTGCTATGTACTAATAATTAATTAAAATAGAATTAGACAAATTTAAATTTGTTTACAATAAATGCTATTGAATAACTGAATTATCCAGTAATAAATATACCTAAAGTCATAAGAGATATGTATAATGAAACTTATACAGATAAGATGAAGAACTAGAAAATGAGTACTAACCTCAAATGTAAAAGTATCAGCTGTTCATGTATTTGCAGAATTGATGCTGTGAAATACTGTTAAAAAGTTGGTAACATGGTGACAAAAGATAGTACATACCTCAACTTCCAGCAATCATTAAGAGAAAATCATTGTGAATCTAGGCTGTTCTGATACATATACAGATATTCACCATTATCCTCAATGTGTGTGCCTACATCTATCTGTTTGTCTATCCATCTGTCTGTCTGTCTACATTTGTTAGTGTTGGGGGAGGTACATGTGTATATACATATATGTTTCGATTTTCAGTAATACCTCTACAAATTTGCAAATATATATTCATAGTATTGGTCAAAATGTTCGCAAACTTGTATGAGGTAAAAATGTCATTGAGAATCCAAAGTCTATCTGTTTGTCTATCTGTCTGTCTGTCTACATTTGTTAGTGTGTGGGGGGGGGTACATTTGTATATACATATGTGCTTCTATTTTCAGTAATACCTCTACAAATCTGCAAATATATATTCATAGTATTGGTCAAAATGTTCACAAACTTGTATGAGGTAAAAGTGTCATTGAGAATCCAAAGTCGTCATTAGAAACATTGACCAGAGCAGGAAACATTGCATTACTGACTATATTCTATGATATATGACAAGGCCATAGTGAGCAGGAAACATTGTATTACTGACTATATTCTGTGATACATGCCAAGGCTATAGTGAGCAGAAAATATTGCATTACTGACTGTGATACATGCCACGGCTATAGTGCTTACAACAGCATGATTCTGGCATACATAGCACATACAATCATGGAATGAAGAGACCTGGAAAAAATTACCTTTGCATGTAATACAAGCAGATAGTGAAAGCACATATTGAGAAAGCCAAATGTTTAGTAAATGGTCCTGAATCAAACAGATAAGATATGCACATGAATATATGAATACTATAACTCTCTAACCTGATGTCCAAACAATTCATAATGGGCAAATATTTAAATAAATGATCTGAAATTGAGATGGGTAGAAAAACAAAAACAGGAACAGCCACAGGGTATTACATCAAACCAGACAGACCAGATAGCAAAGGAAACAGGCATTAAGGATAAAGAGGCAATGTAGGTGAAGTGTTTTCAAACTATATATTAATATGCAGAATACAAATTCCAAACTTCCATAACAAAACAAAACAAGAGTGAGAGCATTAAACCAACATTTATCCAAAGAAAACACACACACACACACACACACACACACACACACACACACAACTAACAAGTTACTGCTGATGTGGACAGTTTTTTAGACTGATTGACAAGTAAGGCCTAGGATTCATTGAAAGTCTAACATGAAGTTTGTTGATGTGGACATGGGTTAACTAGAGAGTTGGAGGTGAGCCTGGCATAAACAAGATTCTGTCCCCAAAACAACAAATGCCAGCAAGTAGAAAAAGAAAATATTTACCTGACTAGAAACCAGAAAAATGTAATAATAAAAAAAAAAAAAAACCGCAAAATGTCACCATCATAGCTATTACAAACGGTTCTTATGTATAAAAGGGAAAGAAGTCCAATTTTACAGGATTAAACCCACATCTGGTAGTAAAATCAAGCTAACAACCTGTCACTAGAAATGTGATATGTCATGCGCCTCTCACCCAGCAAGAAGGACATGACCCCCAAGCTCTTCCTTCAACAGTTTATTCAGGAAACCTTTGAATATATTTTTTTCTGGCTAGTCTACCCTAAATCCCCCTGGCTAACTCTGACACCCTTACTCTGACTAACTCTAACTGACCCTGTCTAACTCTAACCTAACCTAACTCTACCTAACTCACCCTGTCTCCCTCACCCTGACTCCCTGGCCCTCACTAACTAACTGCCTCTGACTCTAACTACCCCTGACCAACTGACTCACACTAATAGAACATGGGGAATGCCAGCACATAAGCTAAACAGTCCTAGGCCAACCAATCTCAGAAAGCCATGTGGTGACAGCAGAGAGGTCCACATAAGCAAGACAGATGATCAGCCTTAGCCAATTGAGGACTTGTGTCCCTGAGAGCACTTGCTATCAGGCTAGCAGAAGGCAGAAGCCAGCCCCCTCTTAAAGGCAGAGCACTGCGCAGCTCTCCACAGTGATAGCCCCTATGAAAGAAGCTATTACTATGTTGTTAACTAGACATAGTATTAAAGTAACCCACAGTGGCATATCATTATACTCATAAATAATGCATTTCTCTTCTATAAACTGAGAAGATTCTATTTGTAGTAGATAGCGATTAATAGAGTGAGCCAACACTGATTGGAATGCAGAAGATAAAAGTCTTATAGCTCAGCACTAAAAGGACATGTATATTGAACCCCTGTTCACAAGCTCCAGAAATCATTGCAGAAGACAAGGCGGGAAGAATGGGTAGACCTGAGGGAAACGTTATCTTCTGAAAGCAGCAGAGCAGCTGAGCATAAGAAGTCATAACAGTTGTGACAGCATGTACAAAGTCTCTTCAAGCTCACACAAGAGCAAATTCCAGCATGGAGAGAAGTTAGACACACAATCTCTGCCCAGCCAGGGATTCCTAGAAATAATTAGATACTGAGAAAGAGAGAGAAATTTTTCTCTAAGAGTATAATGACTGCTATGTTGACCGGTCTCCAATAAAGAACCACATATCCAAAAAATGTTGGGGTGTCATTAATTAGTCTTGAAGGATTTTAAATGAAAACAAAAAGCTGAGTAACAAATGATAGGGGATAAATGAATGGGAAGGTTTGAGAGAGATCTGAATATGATCAAATTGTTATAAAAGTTGTATGAAAATCTCAAAGGGAATATAAGAGAGAGAGAGAGAGAGAGAGAGAGAGAGAGAGAGAAAGAGAGAGAGAGAGAAAGATAGAGTGTGTGTGTGTACTGAGGAAAATATGGGATTTTATATTGTGAAATAAGCCAGGCACAAAAAGACAAGTATGCATGATGTCACTTATAAGTAGGATTAGATCACATAGATCGTAAGGTATAACAGTAGTAATATTTATCAGGGGCTGAGCAGCTTATAGGGAGGTTCTGGATGGCCAATTATTGGTAAATGAGAATTAAGTTATAGTTAGATAAGAGAAAGAATTTTAATTTTGTTTATTTATTTATTTATTTGTTTATTTATTTATTTATTTATTTATGGTTTTTTTTCTAGACAGGGTTTCTCTGTATAGCCCTGGCCATCCTGGAACTCACTCTGTAGACCAGGCTAGCCTCGAATTCAGAAATCTGCCTGCCTCTGCCTCCTGAGTGCTGGGATTAAAGGCATGCGCCACCATGCCAGGCAAGAGAAATTTTATCTACTGAATAATAGGTTGTATATTATGTATCAGAACCTAGATAAATATTGTTGGAGGATATCATACTATAAATATTAATATAAATGACTGAGAATTTATAAGTAACCTAACTTAATTACTATAGCTTGTAAAAATGTATCAAAACATCATAACATACATCATTATCTCACATTATGTTTTTATCAAACTAAAGTCAATATGTAAAAATGAGAAAGTTGTGCATTTTTCCATGTAGAGTAGCCCATATTATAAATATTTTAGTCTTTTTTTTTTTCTTCTTCCTCTTCTTATAAACCAACTTGATTCAGAATATTTGGAGAGTGTCTGAAAATCCTGTGGTGAATGAATGGTGCTTTCATGATATCATTACATTGCAGTTTTAACATGTAAATATACTTGGAGCTGTCTAGCTAATAACAAAATGTGACTCCATAATAATATATGTAAAAATAAATTGAGCTTATGCTTATTGAAGTCTATGGTTATTTTAATGTAAAATAATATGAATATTCATTGCTATTAAATATTTCAGGATTCTTTATGAAGCTCAGTGACAACAATATATTTAATTAAGAAAAACTATCCACTAATTATACAATTGAAACTCATGCAGTTTAAGAAAGTAAAAATAAAACAAACTTTAAACATTTAAAAACATATTCTACTGTAAAAGATAAGAAAATACATTCTTATTTACTATGTCTATATGTTTAAAGATAGATTAAAAAAAAATCCATGGTGCTGCATTATTGAAGTATTTGCTGGCTTTATGGTTTAGAAAACAAATTCTCCTAAGTTGCTTTTTAAAGTTTTGAGATAAACACTGGCATTGTTCAGTAAATAGTAACAAAATCACACTAAAATTATTGGCCAGCCAGTGTTTGTAGAATTTCATTTCAGTATGCTTTTATCAAGGGGAAAAAAATAAAAGAAAGTCTAATATAATTAAAATAATCCAACTTCTTCTTTAAAAATTAAAAAAATGAGTGGATTTAACCTTTCTCAAGCTACTGGCCTCTTGTTATTGATGATTTCAGTGAAACTGTTAATCAGAAAGGAAGTGTCTTAAAATTAATTGTAACTGACCTGCAGAAAGGTCATTATCTTCAAAATGTACTTTCATCTGAACATAAAAAAAAATTCTCTTAGACGAAGGTTCATTAACTCATAGCTGGTGAAATGTTTGTTTTTTGTATTTTTTTTTTAACCTGAATGTTATTTCTTGTCGTGTGAATCTACCAATTAATTTATTTCCCTTTAAAATTTTTGTTTCCCACACTAAAAGCAACATTACAAGAAAGTATAGTATAAGACAATCAAAACAGCCCTGATAACTTAACATGTTCAATTTTCTCTTTGTATAAATCCTTTATGGCTTTAGTATATATTAGAATATTTTGAATAATTTTAAATGTTTTTACTCTTTTAGGGGAGCATTTTACATATGTAACTTTCATTTTAAGCTCATTATTTTTTTCTTTTTTATTAGATATTTTCTTCATTTACATTTATAATGCTATGACAAAAGTCCCCTATACTGTCCCCCAACCCTGCTCCCCTACCCACTCACTCCCATTTCTTGGCTCTGGAATGCGCCTGTACTGAGGCATACAAAGTTTGCTAGACCAAGAGGCTTCTCTTTCCAATGATGGTCGACTAGGCCATCTTCTGCTACATATGCAGCTAGAGACATGAGGTCTGGGGTTACTGCTCAGTTCATATTGTTGTTCCACCTTTAGGGTTGCAGACCCCTTAGGCTCTTGGGTACTTTCTCTAGCTCCTTCTTCCTTGGGAACCCTGTGTTCCATCCTATAAATGACTGTGAGCATTCACTTATATATTTGCCAGGCACTGACAAAGCCTCACAAGAGACAACTATATCAGGGTCATTTTAGCAAAATCTTGTTGGTGTATGCGGTAGTATCTGAATTTGGTGGCTGATTATGGGATGGACCCCTGGGTAGGGCAGTCTCTGGATGGTCCATCCTTTAATCTTAGCTTCAAACTTTGTCTCTGCAATTCCTTCCATGGATATTTTATTCCCTATTCCAGGGAGGAATGTAGTATCTACCTGTTGGTCTTCCTTCTTGATTTTCTTGTGTTTTGGAAGTTGTGTCTTGGGTATTCTAGGTTTCTGGGCTAATATACACTTATCAGTGAGTGCATATCAAGTGAATTCTTTTGTGATTGGGTTACTTCACGCAGGATGATATCCTCCAGATACATCCATATGCCCAAGAATTTCAAAAATCCATTGTTTTTAATAGCTGAGTAGTAATTCATTGTGTAAATGTACCACATTTTCTGTATCCATTCCTCTGTTGAGAGACATCTGGGTGCTTTCTAAATTCAGGCTATTATAAATAGGGCTGCTATGAACATAATGGAGCATTTGTCCTTATTACCTGTTGGAACATCTTCTGGATATATACCCAGAAGAGGTATTGCTGAATCTACCTGTAGTACTATGTCTAGTTTTCTGAGGAACCGCCAGACTGATTTCCAGAGTGGATGCACAAGCTTGCAATCCCACCAGCAATGGAGGAGTGTTCCTCTTTCTCCTCATCCTTGCCAGATCGGCTGTCACCTGAATTTTTGATCCTAGCCATTCTCACTGGTGTGAGGTGGAATCTCAGGGTTGTTTTGATTTTCATTTCCCTGATGGTTAAGGATGTTGATCATATTTTCAAGTGCTTCTCAGCCCTTCTCTATTCCTCAGTTGAGAATTCTTTGTTTAGCTCAGTACCCCATTTTTAATTGGGTTATTTAAATTTCTGGAGTTCAGCTTCTTGAGCTCTTTGTATATATTGGATATTAGCCCCTATCAGATTTAGGATTGGTAAAAATTCTTTCCCAATCTGTTGGTGACATTTTGTCTTATTGATAGTATCTTTTTCCCTACAGAAGATTTGCAATTTTATGAGGTCCCATTTGTTGATTCTTGACCTTACAGCACAGGCTATTGCTGTTCTGTTTAGGAATTTTTCCCCTCTGCCTATATCTTCGAGGATTTCCCCCAATTTCTCCTCTATAAATTTCAGTGTCTCTGGTTTTATGTAGAGTTCTTTGATCCATTTAGACTTTAGCTTTGTAGGAGGATATAAGAATGGATTAATTTGCATTCTTCTACATGATAATTACCAGTTGTGCCAGCACCATTTGTTGAAAATGGTGACTTTTTTCCACTGAATGGTTTTAGCTCCCTTGTCAAAGATCAGGTGACCATAGGTGTGTGGGTTCATTTCTGGGTCTTCAATTCTATTCCATTTATCTACCTGTCTGTCGTTGTACCAGTACCACACAGTTTTTATCACAATTGCTCTGTAGTACAGCTTGAGATCAGGCACAGTGATTCTACCAGAGGTTCTTTTATTGTTGAGAATAGTTTTTGCTATCCTAGGTTTTCCGTCATTCCAGATGAATTTGCAAATTGCCCTTTCTAACTCAGTGAAGAACTGAGTTGGAATTTTGATTTGGGTTGCATTGAATATGTAGATTGCTTTCGACAGGATAGCCATTTTGACTATATTAATCCTGCCATTCCATGAGCGTGGGAGATCTTTCCATCTTCTGAAATCTTCAATTTCTTTTTTCAGAGACTTGAAGTTGTTGACATACAGATCTTTCACTTCCTTATTTAAAGTCACACCAAGATATTTTATTTCACGTGTGACTATTGTGAAGGGTGTTGTTTCCTTAATTTCTTTCTCATCCTGTTTATCCTTTGTGTAAAGAAAGGCCAGTGATTTGTTTGAGTTAATTTTATATCCAGCTTCTGTGCTAAAGCTGTTTATCAGGTTTAGGAGTTCTCTGGTGGAATTTTTAGGGTCACTTATATATACTATCAAATCATCTGTAAATAGTGATATTTTCAATTCTTCTTTTCCTATTTGTATCCCCTGATCTCCTTTTGTTGTTGAATTGCTCTGGCTAGAATTTCAAGTACTATATTGAACAGGTATGGAGAAAGTGGGCAGTCTTGTCTAGTCCCTGATTTTAGTGGGATTACATCAAGTTTCTATCTATTTACTTTGATGTTGGTTACTGGTTTGCTGTATATTGTTTTTATTATGTTTAGGTATGGGCCTTGAATTCCTGATCTTTCCATGACTTTTATCATGAAAGGGTGTTGGATTTTTGTCAAATGTTTTCTCAGCATCTAAGGAGGTGATCATGTGATTTTTGTCTTTGAATTTCTTTATATAAAGGATTAAGTTGATGGATTTCTGTATATTAAACAAACTCTGCATTCCTGGGAAGAAGCCTACTTGGTCATGATGGAAGATCTTTTTTATGTGTTCTTGGATTTGGTTTGCAAGGATTTTATTGAGTATTTTTGCATCGATATTCATAAGGGAAATTGGTCTTTTCTCTTTCTTTGTTGGATCTTTGTGTGGTTTAGGTATCAGAGTCATTGTGGCATCATAGAATGAATTGGATAGAATACTTTCAGTTTCTATTTTGTGGAATAGATTGAGGAGAGTTGGAATTAGGTCTTCTTTGAAGGTCTGATAGAACACTACACTAGAACACTACACTAAACCCATCTGGTTCTGGGCTTTTTTTTTTTTTTTTTGAGACTGTTAATGACTGCTTCTATTTCTTTACTGGAAATGGGACTGTTTAGATCATTAATCTGATCCTGATTTAACTTTGGTACCTGATATCTGTCTAGGAAGTTGTCAATTTCATCCAGGTTTTCTAGTTTTGTTGAGTATAGCCTTTTGTAGTAGGATCTGATGATGTTTTAGATTTCCTCAGGATCTGTTGTGATGTCTCCTTTTTCATTTCTGATTTTGTTAATTAGGATACTGTCCCTGTGCCCTCTAGTTAGTCTGGCTAAGGGTTTATTTATCTTGTTGATTTTCTCAAAGAACCAGCTCCTAGTTTGGTTGATTCTTTGAATTGTTCTTTTTGTTTCCACTCGATTGATTTCAGCCCTAAGTTTGATTATTTTCTGCCATCTACTCCTCTTGGGTGAATTTGCTTCCTTTCATTCTAGAGCTTCTAGGTGTGCTGTCAGAGTGCTGGTGTATGCTCTCTCTAGTTTCTTTTTGGAGGCACTCAGGGCTATGTGTTTTCCTCTTAGGACTGAATTCATTGTGTCCCTTAAGTTTGGGTATGTTTTGCCTTCATTTTCATAAAACTCTATAAGGTCTTTAATTTCTTTAATTCTTCCTTGACAAAGGTACATTGAGTAGAGTATTGTTCAGTTTGCATGTGAATGTTGGCTTTCTATTATTTATGCTGTTATTGAAGATCGGCCTTAGTCCATGGTGATCTGATAGGATGCATGGGATAATTTCAATATTTTTGTATCTGTTGAGGCTTGTTTTGTGACCAATTATATGGTCAGTTTTGGAGGAGGTACCACGAGGTGCTGAGAAGGTATATCCTTTTGTTTTAGGATAAAATGCTCTAAAGATATCTGTTAAATCCGTTTGTTTCATAACGTGTTAGTGTCCATGTGTCTCTGCTTAGTTTTTGTTTCCAGGATCTGTCCATTGGTGAGAGTGGAGTGTTGAAGTCTCACACTATTATTATGTGAGTTGCAATGTGTTCTTTGAGCTTTACTAAAGTTTCTTTAATGAACTTGACTGCCCTTGCATTTGGATCATAGATTTTTAGAATTGAGAGTTCATCTTTGTATATTTTAACTTTGATGAGTATGAAGTGCCCCTTCTTGTCTTTTTTGATAACTTTGGGTTTGAATTCAATTTTATTCGATATTAGAATGACTACTCCAGCTTGTTTCTTCACACCATTTGCTTGGAAAATTATTTTCCATCCTTTTACACTGAGGTAACCTCTGTATTTATCCCTGAGTTGGGTTTCCTGTAAGCAGCAAAATGTTGGGTCCTGTTTGTGCCGACAGTCTGTTAGTCTATGTCTTTTTTATTGGGGAATTGAGTCCATTGATGTTAAGAGAAATCAAAGAAAAGTAATTGTTGCTTCCTGTTATTTTTGTTGTTAAAGTTGGGAATCTGTTCTTGTGGCTTTCTTCTTTAGTTTTGTTAAAGTATTACTGTCTTGCTTTTTCTAGGGTGCAGTTTCCAAATGTGTGTTCCTTGTTTTCCCTTTATTATCTTTTGAAGGGCTGGATTCCTGGAGAGATATTATGCGCATTTGGTTTTGTCATGGAATACTTTGGTTTCTCCATCTACAGTAATTGAGAGTTTTTCTGGGTATAGTAGCTTGGGCTGGCATTTTTGTTCTCTTAGTGTTTGTATAACATATGTCCAGGATCTTCTGGCTTTCATAGTCTCTGATGAGAAATATGGAGTACTTCTAATAGGCCTGCCTTTGTATGTTACTTGATCTTTTTTCCCTTACTGATTTTAATATTCTGTCTTTATTTAGTGCATTTATTGTTCTGATTATTATGTGTCAGGAAGAATTTCTTTTCTGGTCCAGACTATTTGGAGTTCTGTAGGCTTCTTGTATGTTCATGGGCATCTCTTTCTTTAGGTATGGGAAGTTTTTTTCTATAGTTTTGTTGAAGATATTTGCTAACCCTTTAAGTTGAAAATCTTCATTCACATCACCTACAACCATCCCACCTGCACAAACCCAGGACATCTCACCATACTTCAGGCTTCCCACCAAACTCCAGGCACCTGCGTAGAACCGACTGGGGGCCGGGCCTTCCCTCTTTTTCCCCAAGTGCTTGTACTCCATTAAACAGTCTCTTTGAGCAGCAACCATGTAGCCTTGGCGATAGTCTCTCTTCCCCATCCCCCTTAGTCTCATTACAGCCTCGGGCCATTTCTCCAGGGAACCCCAGCCTACCGCGGGCGGTGGGCCCCCACAACTTTTATAGATATTTTAAAGAAAATGTGGAACGAGAGACACACACACACATTAAGCCTCTAGACATCTTTTGGTAAAATGGCAGGCATCCTAGTTTTTTTCATATTTGGTTGATGGAAAAAATTGCTAGTGTTTTTCAGAAAACAATTAAGAAACAATTCAAGACTTGTTTTTTTACCATGAATAATGAAAACTAAATAAAGTATATGAAGTAGTGTCTTCAAGCTTTGAATAACAGGAAATGGAATGTGATAATCCATGAAAGGTGAAAGAGACGTGAAGCGGGTCCTGTGATTTTGAAGGTTTTTTTGGTATGTGGACGGTGCCTTTGCAGCATATCTGTCACTGGTTAGCTTGTCCCCATAAAAATAGAGCAAGGTGTGACAAGGCTAGTACACTTGTAGGCTGGATACTGAGAAAAGCCATACAAGAGAGCAGGAACTTGAGAAGCAATGGGAAGGCTCAATGTATATTCTGCATAGAAACTGGTACAGCTCCAAGTGCATCTATACAATCCTGGGGTCCACTATGTCTCAAGGACAGTAATAACTGAAGAACTGAATCCAGAACAAGACCGCTTGAAGACTAGGCAGTTCTTTGAGTTTAATCCTGATGAACATCTGTAATTTTGCTGAGCCCTTAAAAAAATTACTTGAGGCCTAAGAAAAGCCAAAACTTAAAAGTAATTAACCATACCATGAGTTCAATATTCCTAGGAACATGTAGAAAATAGAGTTTTCCAGCCGGGCGTGGTGGCGCACACCTTTAATCCCAGCACTCGGGAGGCAGAGGCAGGCGGATTTCTTAGTTTGAGGCCAGCCTGGTCTACAGAGTGAGTTCCAGGACAGCCAGGGCTATACAGAGAAACCCTATATACAAGAGATAGAAGAGAGAATCTCAGGTGCAGAAGATTCCATAGGGAACATGGACACAACAATCAAAGAAACCCTATCTTGAAAAAAAAAAAAAAAAAAAAAAAAAAAAAAAAAAAAAAAAAAAAAAAAAAAAAAAAAAAA
>LR752062.1:0-13594 GCA_902729485.2 Mus minutoides | reverse complement strand
GGCCATCAAGTAATTGATAAAGAAAGTGGAATGTTATTTGACAATAGAAAAAAATGGGTCTGTCATTTCAGAAAATATGAGCTAAGGAAACATCATCTAAAGCAGAATAAGGCACAGAAAAGTATCTTTGCAATATTGGAGTAAGATGCCCATTAACGTATTTGGACAAAACTCACAGAATATATAAAATACAAAATATAAAAAGAACAATTTTACAGGTTAAGAAATATCATTTTAACAATATAAAGTAAGCACAAGAAAAATTTCATAGTATAACTTTTTTTTTTTTTTTTTTTTTTTTTTTTTTTGGTTTTTTGAGACAGGGTTTCTCTGTGTAGCCCTGGCTGTCCTGGAACTCACTTTGTAGACCAGGCTGGCTTCGAACTCATAAATCCACCTGCCTCTGCCTCCCCATTGCTGGGATTAAAGGCGTGCGCCACCACACCGGCTCAAATTTATTTTAAAAAGGAAGAATGGAAGAAAATAAAAATAAATCTAGAAGCTGGGGATGAATCAATGACTAAGAGAACTGACTGCTTTTTCAAAGACCATGGATTCAATTTTCAGCATTCATATGGCAGTTAACAACCATCTTTAATTCCAGTTCTTGGGCATGTGATTCCCTCTTCTGGCTGTCACAGGAACTGCACAATTATGTGGAGCAGCCATACATGCAGGTCAGATATAAATAAATAAATAAGTAGATAAATAAGTAAATAAATAGATAACATTATTCCAGGTTAAATACTTATTTTAAAAAAACAATTATTTATCATAACCGCAAGGATATCATGGTTGTTTTGTTTGTTTCAGCTGTTTTCAAATAAAATATTTTAATAAGTTGCAAATGTGAATAGCATATTTGCCCCTTTGGGCTAATCATGCTTGTTATTGTTTTCCCTATTGGAAATATCCCAGAGAAATTCATAGTGAAATTCAGTCTTTCAACTCCTTTTCTTAAGTAACCAACCCTCTTTCTTTCTTTTTTTTTTTTTTTATGTATTCATCTTACATCCTGATTGCTGCCCTCCTCATGTACACACACACACACACACACACACACACACACACACACACTCACACACACAGAGTCCCTCCCCATTTTCCTTCCCTTTCTCCTCTGAGAGGATGTAGGCCTCTCTGGGTATCCCCATATCCTGGCACATCAAGGTTCTATGGGGTTAGGTACATCTGCTTTCTCTGAGGCCAAACAAGGCCGGGCAGCTAGATCATATTTTATTGAGTCCTATTTGGCCTTGGTTTTGGCCTTGAGGACAAACCAAGCCTGGCTCAAGTTTCTGAAGCCTGGTGGGAGAGCCTAAGCCTGACTTGAGTTTTGAAACCTGCCTCAATCACTTACATATGGGGTGACTCAGCGAGACCTGTTTGGCCCTGCCTCTGCTCCACTCTTGCTGATTTAGAGCTTTGCCATTGCCCCTGTCAGTTCCACAATACCCTCTGTCATGCTTCTCCATCTCCTATGTCATCTTACCCCACCATATATCACCCTCCCTATGTTCTGAACTTATATAAGCCAGAGACTGATGCCATAAAGTTGAGTTCCTGCTTCAACAAGAAACCTGTCTTGGCTTGGTGTGTTTCTTTTCGGCTGTCAACACTCGCATCCCGCTCAGCCCCAGAGAGCTCTGCCTGGTGGGACTGGGACCTCTCTTCTCTCGCCTGGATCTGCAGGCAAGGAGCTGGCAATATTCCACAAACTGGGAACAGCGTTTGGTTGGGGGCCCACATGAAGACCAAGTGGCACACATGTTATATATGCCCAGGGAACAGGGGGCTAGGTTCAGTCTCTGAAAGTCTCCAAGGTTCCAGGTGAGTAGATTGTTGGTGTTCCTATGGAGTCCTACCCTGTCTTTTGCATTGCAATTTTCATGTGCAGAATGACTTTCATGGCTTTTTAGACATTGTGACACATTTTACAAAAGTTGAAAGTAAGAAGTTCATCCAGCATTATTATTTTTCATTGTTATATAATTTCCCATAAGATTCTGTTTTATTGTTCTTTGTATATAGGCACAATATTTTACATTTGGGTACTGAATAAATAAATGAAGAGCCGTGGTTTGTTTGTGTGTCTGCTTGCTTTCTTGCTTTGTTTTTTGTTTTGTTTTGTTTTGTTTTTTAATTCAAATGTTTTTCCTTTTAATGCTAGGACAATTGTTGCCTTCACGTGGTGACAGCACCATTTATACAGGTAGAGAGCAAAGGTAGAACGTAAACTCACAGAGTGGGGTACATAGATCTGTGTAAAAATTGACCAGAGATCACAGAACATTTAAGCAACATTTTCATAAACATAATTATCACTGATGCATTAAAAATACTCAAATATTTGATGTGGATGGGAAATACATATTCCATAATTTCAACTAGAAACCACCTGTAGTAAGGTCTCAGCTCATTGTTTAATTAAAACAAAACAAAAAATAACATGCCATTGTCTGACAATCATTAAGCGAAGGCTTATAAATGACATATTTATCATTTCTATCACAGTGCACTGAGGGCTGTCACCAGAGAGAATGTTTGTATTTACACCTCCACTGTTTACTTCAGATACATGTTTCACTTTGCTTTTTCTTCAACAACACACGTAACATTATTTGATTATTTTAATTTTATCATGCTTTGCATTACACAAAATGTAATTTTAATATTTCTAAATACTGTGAGAAAACCTGGCTAAACAAAATGTCAGCATTAAAGTTTATAGTTTAGATTTTATACCTTCCTTATTGTACATAACAACCTATATTCCATCTTTAAACACACACACATATACATGCATACAC
This sequence comes from Mus minutoides, assembly GCA_902729485.2. Classification (NCBI taxonomy): domain Eukaryota; kingdom Metazoa; phylum Chordata; class Mammalia; order Rodentia; family Muridae; genus Mus; species Mus minutoides. The sequence continues at coordinate 10,784 of LR752062.1, read as the reverse complement.
ACATAACACATGCATGAATAAATAAGTCAGAATTGAGCATTGTAATCACAGTATCTTAGATTCATCATGTGTGTGAATGACTGTGTGGGTATGAGTGTGAGTGAGTGTGTATGTGAATGTATGTATGTGATTGTGTGTGTATGAGTATGTTGAAGATTTTTATATATATTTTTGTCATATACATTGTCTCCTGCCCCAATTCCTGCCAGATCTGCTTTCCTATCCCCACCATTTCCTTTTTCTTCCTAAATCATGAAATCCAATTTGTGCCAACCATATATTTTTGAGGGAGGAAAGGGTTTATTTGACTTACACTTATATATCACTGTTTGTCATGAAAGGAAGTCAGGATAGGAATTCAAAGAGTCCTTCCTGCAATCCTATCTTATGAAGGTATTTCATAATTGAGGTTTCCAAACCTTTAGCATGTGCCAAGTGGATGATAAAATATCCAGCACACTTCCACACTTAGCCTCTGATCAAGTCAACTGAGTATGATGTATCTCCCATCTGAATGATGTCCTACAATCCCATTCCTCACAGAACATACTCCAAACATACTCAGAGTTCTGGGTCACATTAGGTTTTAGATAGTCATGTTTCCTCTAATTTCTGTCATTACTATTTCTTCTTTTTAAATCATGTCATCTTAATATAACTGTGACATTTCCTCTAACTCTACTAGAATAAATGTTTAATTTGTAGTAGCCTAATCCCTAAGCTGGGCTTATTTTTCTTGTTTGCTTCAATAAACTTCTTAGTCATCAATCAAAATCTAGCTACTATTTCCATGTATTGACAACTCCAATCAAGTATTTCTATCAAACCACAAAAGTAAATATAATTTATTTGTTTGACATAAAACATAAAACATATTGTTTGACAAGAATGAATTATATCTCATAAAATTGCTTTATATCTCCTCTCCTCAATGTTACATACATAAATGGATGACATTATTTATATTCTTAGAACTTTTGGTTTAATTATTTATTTGTTCCTATTGTATAGGGTAAATGACATCTCTTGCTGCTATGGTTTTAAGGTGAACTATTTCCCATAGGCACATATGATTAAATACTTAGTCCCCAGCTGGTGGTGCTGTGTTGGAAAGGTATGGAATCTTCTGGCTACAGCTTCTAGCTGATTCTCATAATACCACAAGTGAGGCTTGGCACATATGTGAAAAGACTGGTTCATGTTACTACTGCTGTATAGGTTGGTCACTCAAGCAACCATAGGCTCTACCATAGCCTTCCCATCATGAGGTTGACTAAAATTAAATAATAATACCCTGAACTGTGTCTCCCAGAAGTTTGTCTCACTGACAAAGAATATAGTTAAAATCCTCCATGTGAGAAGATGCACCAAGAGTCCCCAGAGAGTGGGGAGGTCTGGTGGGGGCGGGGCAAATGGTGGGGACAGCCTCTTGGAGTCTGGGTTTGCAGGAGAGAAGTATGGGGTAAGGAACAAAGGGCAGACCAGGAGGCAGATAAGCCCTGGGCTGTAAAAAAGATTAAAGAAGTAAAAAATTAATTTTGATAATAATCATTTTATCAGATATTTAAAATAGTTTACTACCAATATGTCTTGACCTTATGTGTCATTTGAGGCAAAAATGTCAAATATGACAATCAAATTCTCATTAGCTTATTGATATAAGAGACTCTGAAATAGAGATCATTGTAATTACCACATGAGTAGTGGAATGATGTACTGTCACTTCCAACATGTGAAGGAGAAAAACAATATTTGCAGACTGTACAATTCTTCAGTTTGGGGACTAGTTCAGACTTATTCCTTTAAACGTGTGGTTTACCTTATTACTTTATTCTCATTTTGATTACACACAAGTAAATTGTTTTATAATGTCAAGTTTCATTTGATTATTGGAATGTACCCTTAGAAGGTGTATTCAATTCATTAAATTTCACCTTGAAAGATGAAGTTTTTCATTATCAGCAATGTAGAGTTAAATAAACATCACTGTTTTTTTGTCTCTTAAATATTTTTATGATTTTGGTGGGTACAAATTGATGACTTCAGAGGAAAAGGGATTTAGATTCAACTCTTTTCCAGTGCTAGGTTAAATATATGTTTATGATAATTGCAAAGAAGTCATGAAAAAGCAATGTTGTTTACAAATCCCCAGGGTTCTCAAAATAGGCCACCAAAGTAACTAAAAGATACTGGAGAGAGAAGATAGGAAGCTAATTTCCTTTAGTCATTTACAGAAAATATCTAGGAAGGACATGCAGAAAAGTGTGTGTGTGTGTGTGTGTGTGTGTGTGTGTGTGTGTGTGTGTATGTGTGTCTGTCTGTCTGTGTGTGTGTCTGTGTGTGTGTGTGTGTGTTTGTCTGTGTGTCTGTGAGTCTGTGTGTCTGTGTATCTTTGCATGCATGCATGTGCGTGTGCATACCTGTGTGTATGCATGTCTGTGTATATGTGTGTCACTGTGATTGTGGCTATGTGTGCGTGCATGTGTGTAGGTGTCTGTGTGTATATGTTTGTCTGTGTTTGCATGCCTGTGTGTGTGCGTGTGCATGTGTGTGAGTGTGTGTGTGTGTGTGTGTATGTGTGTGTGTGTGCTTTTCCCTCTGCCAAGATTATTAGGTCTTATCTTAATTTATCTGACTTTCCATTACATTTTTTATGTCATTAATAAACAATATTATAAATATACCATGGAGCCCAGGTCTTAGTTTGCAAAACAACATATTTGTATGATAATAATAAAACTGGTAGATAGAAAAATATGCTTAATAGATATGAAAGATGTAGAAGCTTAGAAAGTGAAGGGAATTTTAAAACTTTGGCTATTTCTGATAACTCTAACAGCAAAATTTCTTCATAATGTTAGTATTAATACAGTACAATAACATTCCTTTCTCAGCAACATTTGCCATGTACTGTGTGTGAACTCTTGGTCTCATACTGATGTCAGCTTGTTGTAAGTAAATCCTTACAGTAATTAGTACATGAGTATCAACTAATCTCTTTAACCCCACAAATGTTAAAATTGGCATGAAGTAATTGAGCCATTACATGATTTAAAATGTAGCTGCAATTTCGATTTAAAGAAGTTTGCCTGTGTGAACATAATTTTAGATTGCAAAAATACTCTGCAATTTTATCCTTGCAAATCAAAAGGCAGTTACTCACAGGCCATTTATAAGTCTGTTTGACAAAGCAGATGTTTGACCTGGAGTCATGCCTGTCCCACAGATGGTCCAGCCTGAGGTTGATTTCCATTGCTCGTGTCTCCTTTGTCCAACCATTGTTTTACAATGATTCACTTGAACTTGACCTAGACACAAGTTGCCTTTTGAAACAACACACTATTGTTTGTGCATGGTTTTTATATTGTCTTGTTTAAATATGAAACATGCCTTTAGGAAGAAGCAGCTTATAGGATCAAACTAAAAAGATGGTTTTCGCTCAGGAGTTGAGATCATAAAAAAACTCTCTGAAAAATTGTGCTTTTGTCTTTATACTCTATAGGTATATGATAAATATTGTATGCATTAAAATAAAAAAATTGACAACTGTACCATGGTATGTACTATCAACATTATTCCGATTGTTTCTTCTTAATTTTTTATATTTGTCTATAATAAATTAGGTGTTCATCAACACTATTCTGTTTTATTTGGAAAATGAAAAACATTACTACATTTGTTTTAAAATGGGCAAAGTGACATTCAATGCATTTTATTAATATTATATATATATATATATATATATATATATATATATGAATCTTACACATTTTATATCTTTATTTTCTTCCTTAAATACAGGGACAATAAAAACAATAACGAAGAGAAACAAGCAAAATAGCTGAATACTTGAAGATCTGAAGTTTCATATAAGAAAAAAACAACACTATGAGACTGCTTTACTGATTACATTTGTAAAACAAGGGTAATAGTGGGCCTGAGAAGATGGCTCAAGAGCTAAGAGCACTTGTTGATAGCAGAGGAACTGTGTTGTGCTCCCAGCACCTACACAGTGATGAGTAACTGTAACTCCAGCATCAGGGCTGACACCACCTGTGGCTGGTCTGCAAGGATACCAGGCACATGCAATCTACACATATATACATGCAAGAAGATACTCAGACACATAAAATAAGAAAAAAATGTTAAAGAACAAGGCTACATTCATATCTTAAAGACAGTAGGTGGTGACTATGGATTTTATTATAATGGTGGTGAGGACTCAAGGGACTCAAGTCACTAACTTAACACACAGATATATATATATATATATAACATAGGTGTGTGTGTGTGTGTGTGTGTGTGTGTGTGTGTATACACATATATGTTAGTATTATACATGAGGATACATCAAAATGGGAGGGGAAAGTTAGAGCTAACAATGGAGGAACTTCTGCTGATCAGTGCTAATAGAACTGAAGTTACTCTGCATGCTAACAAATTGAACCCAGTGACATCACACATAGGTGACAGGCACTCACATTGTGTTGCCATGGAAATCACCATACATTCCCAGAATCCACTTGGCTCACCTCCCACCTTTACCAGCTAGCAGTCCTGCCATAATTCAAATAAAAGTCAGACCCCTCTGACCTGTCTCTGTCTCTGTCTCTCTGTCTCTTTCTCTCTCTCTGTCTCTCTCTCTCTGTCTCTCTGTCTCTGTCTCTCTCTCTCTCTCTCTCTCTCTCTCTCTCTCTCTCTCTCTCTCTCTCTCTCTCTCTCTCTCTCTCTCTCTCTCTCTCTCTCTCTCTCTCTCTCTCTCTCTCTCTCTCTCTCCTAGTCTTAGTCAACACCTTTGGCACCCTCCCCAACAATAGACCCAATGTGGAACTATATTGGCCTGGTGTAGTCTGTCTGGACACAAGCGTGATTCTAACACAACAGGATCTTTATTATTAATGATTGAATATCCTCAGTGATATATAACATCTTCCTGATAGTGGAAAAAAAAAAAGCAAATAGAGTAGTACTAGAGAGTCAATATTAACAATTTCTCTCAGTTCTCTGTAAGAAGTCATATTTATCATTAATGTTTTATTTGGAGCACTATACTCTCTAATGATAAAAGTTTATGAGCAAATCTACTGTCTAGGTATAAAAATGCCAGAAACTGTTTTGAAAAATGGTTTTGCTTATAAATGTTGAAAATAATTTTTATTTCCTAATTTCTTAATATTTACAGTTTGTGGTTCTTTTGATGGTATATAACACTTTGTCTTGAATGAATAAAGAAAACTATGTTTTTGTTTTGACTTGGATGGTATTTTTCTTCTAAGACTGTTAGAAATGTAACCATTAATTATACTGTATAACTACAGGCATATAGAATAATGAAACAAAGGAAAAAGAGAGAAAGGCAGGAGGGTTAAGACAAATCTTCTGTTAAAACTTACTTATCCATTACCAGAGTAAAAAGTTACTGCAAGGCTACATACAGACAGATAGACTATTTTATTATTGGGGAGCAAACAATTCATGAGCCCTGAAGTTAGTTGGTTAGTAACATGGTTCATCAATTCTACAACAGGGGAGCTGGCCAGAATACACAGTGACAGCTACATATACTGTATAGGTTAAATGAGCAGATAATAGACAGGAAGCAGGGGCTCAAGATGTATAACACTCTGTGAAGAGGAAAGATAGTTTTGTATCTCAGAATTCTTTTTATTTATTTATTTATTTATTATTATATAATTTCTTCATTTACATTTCAAATGTTATCCCATAAGTCCCCTATATCCTCCCCCTGCCCAGCTTCCCTACCCACCCACTCCCACTACTTGGCCCTGGAATTACCCTGTACTGGGGCATATAAACATTGTTAGACCAAGGGCCTTTCTTCCCTAATAATGGCCAACTAGGCCATCTTCTAATACATATGCAGCTAGAGACATGAGCTCTGGGGGTTCTGATTAGTTCATATTGTTGTTCCACCTATAGGGTTGCAGACCCCTACAGCTCTTGGGTAGTCTCTCTATCTCCTACATTGGGGACCCTGTGTTCTGCCCTATAGATGATTGTGAGCATCTACTTCTCTATTTGTCAGGGACTGTCAAAGCCTCACAGGAAACAGCTATATCAGGGTCCTTTCAGCAACATCCTGCTGGAGTATGCAGTAGTGTCTGCATTTGGTGGCTGGTTATGTGATGGACCACCCGGGTGGGTCACTCTGGATGGTCGTCCTTTCATTTTAGCTCCAAACTTTGTCTCTGCACCTCCTTCCATGTATATTTTAATCCCTATTATAGGGAGGAATGAAGTATCCACGCGTTGGTCTTTCTTGATTTTCTTTTGTTTTGGAAATTGTATCTTTGGTATTTTATTCTTAATTGAATGAGAGTCACTTGAAGTTGAGAACTATAAAAACATTTCTGTTTGAGGTAGTGCATTAGTGTGCAGATTCGAAGTGGACACTTTGTTCATTCAAATACAAACTGTAAAATGATGTCTCTTGTAAATATTTGACTTCGAAAAGTGTTTTTGTATTCTGTATTCATAACAATTGCAATAAATGATAAGGTATTGCCCTAGTGACATAGAATTATTGACAAAATAAACAGCAAAAATAACCTAAGCTCATAAAATAGTATAATAACTCTAATTAGGCCATTCATAAGAAGTACATTAAAATTATAAATGGCTGCTGTAGACTTTTAAAACATATATTAAACTTCAGATATAACAGAGTGTATTATTTCCACCAAAGTGCGTATAAATTCTATTGTCTAACAATTTTGTGCTTTATTCATAGTCAGTTCTATATAGATCACTTGAACTGGTTGCATACAACTATAAACTACGTCTGGTTCCATCTAATACAGATTGCTGTGTTTTAATTTCCACATGTATATTTTTGGTCATTTGTCTGGGCTTCATACCATGTGCAGACAAGGCTCAACTGCTGCGTTTACTACTGGGGCTATCCTGTTGAGAATAGTGCCTACTACAGAGCGGAAAAGCATCAAGACACTGTTGAAGTGAGCTAAGTGTCTACACGAAAGCATTTCTGTGGGAGGTGGAGATAATGGGTTCTGGGTCCTTTGGTTTCTGATGTTTGCAGCTAATACATGGTTAGAAATTAAAGACAAGCAGAATTGCTAGTGAAGACCTTTTTTAAAGAGTTTGTCTCTCTTACCAGATTTTTGAAAATTGCCTAAAGCAGGTGCTGAATAGAAAATGATAACATCTGTTGACTCAATTAGAGTAAGTTTAAGATCATTTAACATCTTTGAACCTCAGTTTCAATCAAGTCTTACAGATTTGTGAGATGGGAGAAAACAATCTGTAAAGTCCCTTCAAGTATTAAAGTACTGTCTTTTTTTTTAATACCTGACTTCTTATAGACGACGATTAGATACATTGATATAATCTCCGATTTGTATGACAGAGAGATATTCTATGTCAACCTAAGATAGATGTCATTAGAATCACATGGTTATGAGTTTAGATACTTTTAGTTCCAAATCCAGAGAATTTAATGCAAGAATTCTCTACATGAATTAAAAAAATGTATAAAATAGAAAAACACAAAATATTGAGCACTCTCACAAATGAGAACTTACTGCTTCCGACATTTTCAACACATTTCATTTAAATAATTTACACTACACTGAACATCACACAGTTTTTAAAGTACTGGTTCCCTACTGGTTTGGCTCAAGTACTGCTCTTAGTTTCCTTCTAATAGCCTTTTCCTTATGTGAGATTCTCACATGTTTGAGAATTGCTAATCACTTATGATAATTTCTCTAAAATCCCTATTTTTACCCTTAAGATTTTTTTTTTTTTTTCTCAGCCGGGCATGGTGGCACATGCCTTTAATCCCAGCACTTGGGAGGCAGAGGCAGGTGGATTTCTGAGTTCAAAGCCAGCCTGGTCTAAAGAGAGAGTTCCAGGACAGCCAGGTCTACACAGAGAAACCCTGTCTCAAAAAACAAAAAATAAAACAAAACAAAACACAAAACAAAACAAAAGAAAATTTTTCTATCTTAATGTTTTGTGTATATTGAATTTAAAATAATCTTAATTTTATCATTTAGTTTGCAACTAAACCCTTAACCCTATCTTCATTTATATAAATACAAAGATGTAGGTATATAAAATTGCAAATTTGCAAACATAGCTATATTTCAGCTCCATTTTATTTAAAATGTTTAACTTATATTAATATACATATTTGTCTATAGATATATGCAAGGTTCATGTATTAGTATTTTATATTTTAATTAATGTACTTTTCATCATAATTCTTCTCTTATACCAAATAAATTATATAAGTATATTTTCTAGTAGTTGGATATGTTGGATCATAGATACACACACAGTTCCAAAACCATAGTGCCAATTTACATGATGACAATTATAAGTATATATTACTACAGATGTTAAAGTATTTAAGAGTTTGCCAATATCCTTACAGTAAAATTGCATCTCAAATATATTCCTATAGAAGTATTTGTACACAAAATATAGATTGGTTTCTTTGTTTCAGCCAATGTCAATTTAAACTTCAGTTTGCTAGCAGAATTTATCTCTGGAGACTTTTCATTCATTTGAATAGTTACTGAGAATAGCATGGACTAGACAAAATACAAAGACAAAATATGAAATAATTTTCCCCTTAAGGAAGAAAAAATGAATGCACTCATGCTGCATGTATGACTCATTGCTAGCTATTTTTATTCTAGGTTCAGATTCAACCTAGGGAATAGTACTGCTCACAGTGGGTTGCTCTTCACACATGAATTAACAAGTGAGCCATTTCCCCACATAAATATCCAAAGGCCAACATTGAACTACTGATTTCAAAACAGAACCTGCCTTTCCATGTGATTCTAAATTATGCAAAATTAAGATGCAACACTAGATATCATAAACTACCTTTGGTCAGCTTGTCACAAAAACACATCATTTTAGAGCATACCTTTCTATTTTGCCACTAAGGCCACATGTTTATCTAATAATGAAAAATATAGGACAAATTTAAAAGATTTTCCAAAACCCAATATTTTAAATATTCAAAACATTTATGCACACATATATTTATATTATTATAAACATGCATGCACATTTATATACATGCGTGAATAATATATATATATATATATATATATATATATATATATATATATAATGTGTGCATATTATATTCATAGATATTATGTAAATGTGTATATAATATGTATATTATATATATATATATGTGTGTGTGTGTATTGTTAGATGACTATGTATATATGTATACACAATATATATATACATGTGTGTATGAGTGGAAATATATGTGAGATATATATATGTAATTTAGAAAACCCTATATTTTAAATATCCAAAACATTTGTTGTGTGCACATATAGATTACAAGGAAGTATCTGAAAGAAGAAAAAGAAAAGAAGAGATGATGCAATTGTGTAATAATCTAAAAATATGTTTTAAAATTCCAAAGTGTCTTAATTGTGTACATTTTGTAAATAGTGTAACTAAAAACCAAAAAAAATATGTCAAACAATTCTTATTTTTAAATTGAAGAAGTAAGGCATATAAACAAACAAACAAACAAACAAACAAACAAACAAAAAAACAAAACACCCACAATTCAGTAGTGTAACCCGAAAACTGTAGCTGTGCCATATCAGGTAATGACTCCTATCTGTATTCAAAAGTGCCTATGCAGTCTCTGCCTATTGCAAAGGTTAGAGTTTCCCTCATAAATCACATATACTCCATATATGCAATTCTAGTCAGATGCTACACAGTCATGATGTCTACTGTATCCTGGAGTCTCTCAGGCATTTGTAGTTTTGCCTTTACCAAAAGGTATTTCAGAGCCTTTGTGCAGGGACTCTTAAATTACAAGGTGCTAGCCAATGGAGTAAAATCTTAGTTGTACTCCATTATCCTCTCAATCTCATATTTTTATGAGTTCAGAACCAGTAACACATGGCCAACGTGCATTACACATTGCTAAGGTGTAGCTCACTATGTAGTCTGGCCCATTTACAAAACAACTTCTATATATTGACCTAAGGATAGAAGTTTATGTTGTATGAGTGAAGCTCAGATCTGACCTTGGTGGTATTGATCTCTATGATAATCAAAGCTTTTTCTTCAGCCATACGATGGTCAGAATTTTAGGATGCTTTGTCAAAATATTACATAAATACTCCTTAGGCTAGTTTCATATTTAAAAAAAATGCCTCTCTCTGTAACCCCCTAAAGGGTTGCAGACCTCTTCAGCTCCTTAGGTACTTTCTCTAGCTCCTTCATTGGGGGCCCTGTGTTTCATCCAAAAGATGACTGCGGGCATCCACTTCATTATTTTCCAGGCACTGGGAGAGTCTCACAAGGGATAGCTGTATCAGGATGCTGTCAGCAAAATCTTGTTGGAATATGCAATAGTGTCTGGGTTTGGTGGTTGTTTATGGGAGGGATCCCCAGGTGGGGCAGTCTCTGGATGGTCTTTCCTTCCATCTCAGCTCCGAACTTTTTCTCTGTAACTCTTTCCATGGGTATTTTGTTCTCCATTTTAAAAAGAATTGAAGTAACCACACTTTGGTCTTCCTTCTTCTTGAGTTTCATGTGTTTTGTAAATGGTATCTTGGGTATTCTGTTTCTGGGCTAATATCCACTTATCAGTGAGTGCATATCATGTGTATATTTTTGTAATTGGGTTACCTCAATCAGGATGATATCCTCCAGATCCATCCATTTGCCTAAGAATTTCATATATTCATTGTTTTTAATAGCTGAGTAGTACTCCATTGTGTAAATGTACCACATTTTTT
>LR752061.1:97795-108199 GCA_902729485.2 Mus minutoides | reverse complement strand
GGAGATCCTTCCATCTTCTGAGATCTTCCTCAATTTCTTTCTTCAGAGACTTGAAGTTCTTGTCATACAAATCTTTCACTTCCTTCGTAAGAGTCACTCCAAGATATTTTATATTGTTAGTGACTATTGTGAAGGGTGATGTTTCCCTGATCTCTTTCTCAGCCAGTTCATCCTTTGTATAGAGAAAGGCCATTGATTTTTTTGGGGTCACTTATATATACTATCATATCATCTGCAAATAGTGATAATTTGAGTTCTTCCTTTCCAATTTGTATCCCCTTGACCTCCTTTTGTTGTTGAATCGCTCTGGCTAGGACTTCAAGTACTATATTGAATAGGTAGGGAGAGAGTGGGCAGCCTTGTCTGGTCCCTGATTTTAGTGGGATTGCTTCCAGTTTCTCTCCATTCAGTTTGATGTTGGCCACTGGTTTGCTGTAGATTGCTTTTATCATGTTTAGGTAAGGGCCTTGAATTCCTGATCTTTCCAAGACCTTTATCATGAATGGATGTTGGATTTTGTCAAATGCTTTCTCAGCATCTAAGGAGATGATCATGTGGTTTTTATCTTTGAGTTTGTTTATATAGTGTATTACGTTGATGGATTTCCGTATATTAAACCATCCCTGCATTCCTGGGATGAAGCCTAGTTGGTCATGATGGATGATCGTTTTGATGTGTTCTTGGATTCGGTTGGCGAGAATTTTGTTGAGTATTTTTGCGTCGATATTCATAAGGGAAATTGGTCTGAAGTTCTCTATCTTTGTTGTGTCTTTATGCCTCAACAGTTCTTTTATTGTTAACAATTGTTTTTGCTATTCTGGTTTTTTTTTTTTTTTTTTTGTCTGTCCAAATGAATTTGAGAATTGTTTTTTCCATGTCTTTGAAGAATTATGTTGGGATTTTGATGGGGATTGCATTCAATCTGTTGGTTGCCTTTGGTAGGATGGCCATATTTACTATGTTAATTCTGCAAGAATAACATAGAGAATAACATAATCCAAGAGTACGGAGATTTATCCACTTTCTGAGATCTTTTTTGTTTTCTATCTTGAGAGACTTGAAGTTATTGTCATACAGATATTTCACTTGTTTGGTTAGAGTTTTCTCAAAATATTTTATATTATTTGTGGCTATTTTGAAAGGGGTTGTTTCCATAATTTCTTTCTCAACCTGTTTATCATTTGTATAAAAGAAGGCTAAGGCTACTGATTTATTTGAGTTATTTTATATCTAGCCACTGTGTTGAAGTTGTTTATCAGCTTGAGAAGGTCTTGGTAGAATTTCTGGGGTCACTTATGTATACTATCCTATCATCTGCAAATAGTGATACCTTTACTTCTTCTTTGTCAATTTGTATCCCATTGATCTCTTTTCGTTGTCTTATTTTTCTAGCTAGCACTTGAGTACTATATTGAATAGATATGGGGGGAATGGACATCCTCATCTTGTCCCTGATTTAAGTGGGCTTGCTTCAAGTATCTCTCCATTTAATTTGATAATGGCTGTTGGTTTGCAATTAAATGCTTTTATTATGTTTAGGTATGGATCTTGAATTCCTGACCTCTCCAATACTTTTAATAGAAAGGGCTGTTGAATTTTGTCAAATGTTTTTTTTTTTTCTATATTTAGGGAGATGATCATGTGATTTTATTTCTTTTAGTTTGTTTATATAGTGAATTACGTTAATGGGTGTTCTTTTTTTTATATTGAATCAACCTTGCATCCCTGGAATGAAGCCTACTTGATTGTGATGAATGATGGTTTTGATGAGTTCTTAGACTTGGTTTGCAAGATTTTTTTTTGAGTAATATTGCATGGATATTCATAAGCGAGATTGGTCTGAAGTTCTCTTTTTGGTTGGGTCCTTGTTTAATTTAGGTATCTGAGTAATTGTGACTTCATAGAAGGAATTAGGTAGTGTTCCTTCTGTTTCTATTTTATGGAATAGTTTGAGGACTATTGGTATTAGGTCATCTTTGAAAGTCTGGTAGAATTCTGCACTAAATCTGTCTGGCCTTGGGCTTTTTTTGGTTGGGAGGTTTTCAATAACTTCTATTTCCTTATGGGATATGGGCCTGTTTAGGTAGTTTACCTGCTCATGATTTAACTTTGGTATGTTACATCTGTCTAGAAAACCATCTATTTCATCTAGATTTTCCAGTTTTTTTGAGTATAGGCTTTTGTAATAGGATCTGATAATTTTTTTGAATTTCTTCCATTTCTATTGTTATGTCTCCCTTTTCATCTGTGATTTTGTTAGTTTGGATACTACCTCTGGGTCTTTTAGTTAGTTTGGCTATGGGTTTATCTGTCTTGATGATTCTTTCAAAGAACCAGTTGTTGGTTTTGTTGATTCTTTTTATTTTTCTCTTTATTTCTGTTTGGTTGTTTTCTGGCTCTGAGTTTGACTATTTCCTGTTGTCCACTCCTCTTGGGTATGTTTACTTTTTTATTTTTAGAGCCCCCAGGTGTGCTGTTAAGTTGCCAGTGTAAGATCTCTCCAGCTTCTTTACTAGGGCACTTAGTGCTATGAATTTTCCTCTTAGCACTGGTTTCATCATATCCCATAAGTTTGGGTATGATATGTCATTTTTTTTTCATTAAATTCCAGGAAGCCTTTAAGTTTTTTCTTTATTTCTCCCTTGACCAAGTTAACATTGAGTAGAGAGTTGTTTAGTGTCCATGTATATGTGGGATTTTTGTTGTTTTTGCAGTTATTGAAGACCAGCCTTAGGCCACGGTGATCTGATAGGATGCATGGAATTATTTCAATCTTCTTGTGTCAGTTGAGGGTTATTTTTTGATAAAGTATATTGTTAATATTGGAGAAGGTATCATGAGATGCTGAGAAGGTGTAGTCTATAGTTTTAGGGTGAAATGTTCTGTACATATTATCGATTAAATCCATTTGATTCATAACCTCTATTAGAGTCACTGTGTCTCTTTTTAGTTTCTGTTTCAATGACCTGTCCATTAGTGAGAGTCGGGTGTTCAAGTTTCCCACTAGTATTGTTTGAGGACTAGTGTGTGCTTTGAGCTTTAGTAAAGTTTCTTTTATGAATGTGGGTACCCTTACCTTTAGGGCATAGATGTTCAGAACTGAGAGATTTTCTTGGTGGATTTTTCTTTTGATGAATATGAAGTGTCCTTTTCCATCATGCTTGATAACTTTTGGTTGAAAGTCCATTTTATTGGATATTAGCCTGGCAACTCTACCTAGTTTCTTGGGACTATTTTCTTGGAAGACCTTTTTCCATCCTTTTCTTCTGAGATAGTGTCTGTCTTGGTTATTTTGGTGTGTTTCTTGTTTTTAGCAATATGCTGGATCTTGTTTTTGTATACAATCTGTTAGCTTATGTCTCCTTATAGGTAAGTTGAGTCCACTAATATTGAGAGATATTAAAGACAGATGACTGTTAGTCCCTGCTATTTGTTTTTGTAGGCAACTTTATGCACTTGTGGTTCTCTTCTTTTGGTTTTGTTGTGAGATGCTTAGCATCTTGTTTTTCTTTGGCATAGGTACTCACTTTGTGTTGGAGTTTTCCCTCTAGGATCCTCTGTAGTGCCGGGTTGGTAGATAGATACTGGTTGAATTTGGTTTTGTCTTGGAATATTTTGGTTTCTTCATCTATGTAGATTGAGAAATTTGCTGGGTATAGTGGTGTAGGCTGGCATTTGTGTTCTCTTAGAGTCTGCATGACATCTGCATAGGATCTTTGGGCTTTCAGTGTCTCTGATGAGAAGTATGGTGTAATTCTGATAGGTCTACCTTTGTATGTTACTAGGTCAGTTTGTAGGCAGTGAAGGGGAGTGATATCTTCCATGTCTCAAATGCTTCCATCTTGAAGTACTTATACACTAACACTCAGTATTCCTTGTTTTCTTAATGATGGGTACTTTAACTGGATTCAGATGACATCTAGTATAGGTTTAATTTATATCTCATTGATAACAAAAGATGTTGAATACTTTATCATGTTAATTGATGATCTGTATTTCATCATTGATGAACTTTATGTTTATTTCACTAGACCATTTATTAGTTAGGTTGTTTGCAATTTTGCTATACAGGCTCTTATGTTCTTTATGTGTTCGGTACATTAATCTTTTGTATATATATAGAAAATAATTTCCTGCACAGAATATACACTATTTAAATATGAAATTAGAAGCTGGAATACTTGGAAAGTAGAACAGGGACATAGAAATAGTAGGGGAAGATACAAGAAGAGATTAATATGATCAAAATACGTTATATACATGAATGAAGATGACACAATGAAACATATCCGTTTATACATTTAATATTCATGATAAGTAGCAAAATAAATACAAATTCGATTTTTTAAATATTCTGCTATCCCTAAAATTATTGCCTTGCTCAGCTATAATCAGAGAACCGTCCTTTTTTCAGTAGATAGGAATGAACACAGAGACCCACGATTGGATTAGATGTAGAGAGTAAAATATTTTGAAACAGTGACTCCTAAATGAAATGTGATCATCAATCCCTTCAATCAGGGGTCAGAGAACGATTCAGAATAGAAAGCCCAAACATTGTAAGAGCAAGAGGGATGGATGACACCAAGGAAACTCTTGTTTTCCAGTTACAACAGGATTGATGCATATATAAATCATAGATTCTGTGGCAGCATCACAAGACCAGCACAGGTTCTTGCCAGATGTAGTCAAAGTGGACACAGCTTCTACAATTAAAATTAGACACCATGCCTAGAAGTAGATGGATAACACAGAATGAACTGAATGATAATTTCTTAGACTTTTTTTTAAAACCTCATATCACTTTGGTCATTTTGGTCTTACTGGTCTTTTCTTTATATTATGGTTTCTGATTTTCTGTTTTTATGTCATGTGTGTTGGTTGTGATTTATTTACATTAGTTTGTTGTTTTTTTTTAAAATCTGGTTTGCTATTTTATGTTTGCCTATTTGTTTTCTAAAGAGAATGAAAAAAGTATAGAGTTGAAGGGATGTAGGGAGGATTTTAGAGAAGTTCAGGGAGGGGAACTTTGATCAGAATACACTGTATAAAAATTAATTTCCAAAAAGCTTCCTATATACTTTATTATAAAACTTTTGCAATTATTACCATCCCTATTACATACCCTTCATGATACAGAATATTGCAAATAATCCTAAAAGGAACTTTTTTTTTATCAAGAAGTATCAAAGTATTTGGAAAAAAAATAAGTAACATTTATATATAGAATGGTAATTTCAAAAGTACATGACTATCAATACAAGCAAGTTTATTTTAGTTTTTCTAATGTTCTCAAGCAAAATTTAGGGGAAAATATGTGAACAAATATGCCTTGTCTCAGATATCATCACCAGACAAGCAAGTCATGTTGGAACAGGTCTACTGCAAACAGAGAGTTCAGTAGTGCTGTAGTGCATGATGCATGTCTGTGTGAACTCACATGCTTTTTATAGAAATAAGCAAATTAGAAACCTCCCAGTTTTTTCAGTGAACAGATATGCATTTGAGGTTGACAAGTGATACATATCACCCTGGAGGATACTGGTTGAACCTGGAGAGATCTCAGACTCTGAGCTAGAGGAGATGTAGGTTGAACCTGGAGAGATCTCCGACTCTGAGCTAGAGGAGATGTAGGCTGAATACTAATGAAGGAGCTTTGCTGAAGCACCTGCAGGCAAGAAGGGCTTTTGAAGGAACATGAAAGAAATTCTTTTTAGATTTTAGAGCTCAAGTAAGTGATCTGTGTATGTATAATGTTTGGAGACAAGATTAGTTCCTGCTTCAGTAAGAATTAATGTTTTAACTCTAGTAGCTAATAGCCAGACAGTTCTTCATCATATATAGGGCTTAGAGATCTGACAGGAATTTAAGTCCTTCAAAAGAGAAAGTTTGTATTCAAATTTCATTGTTAAGATACATGATAAGGTTTAGTGTGCTCTGAATTTCAGAAATTATACTATTTCCATGGCCTGTTTTATAAATTAAAGAATCAGAGAGAAAATGGTGAGGCCAATGTTTTAGACTTGACACTTATCCATAGAGTTAGCAAGGTCAGTTTACTAACTGTAAGTTATATAGTAAGGCATATATGATAAAGTATACACATAAATATTCACCAAAAGATCATCACTAATACTTTGTTTATTTAAAAGGTACTCTTTTTTTCTCTTTATTAGATATTTTCTTCATTTACATTTCAAATGTTATCCAGAAATTTCCCCTTACTCTCCCGCATCCCCGCCCTGCTCTCCTACCCACCCCCTCCCCATGTAATGGCCCTGGCGTTTCCCTGTACTGGGGCATATAAAGTCTGTATGACCAAGGGGCCTCTCCTCCCAATGATGGCCAACTAGGCCATCTTCTTCCATATATGCAGCTAGAGACACGAGTGCAAGGGGAACTAGTTAGTTCATGTTTTTCTTCCACCTATAGGGTTGAAGACCCCTTCAGCTCCTTGGGTACTTTCTCTAGCTCTAAAAGGTACTCTTTGTAAAGAGATTCAGTGAGGTTAACTGAAATGCAATGAAGTCTGTATTATATTTAAAGGAAATAATTGGCAAGTCTTAGAAATATATGTATAATTAAGAAATTGTCACTACAGTCCACATAACATATAAGTGTGATCTCAAAACTGTCTTGGTAAGCTTTTGGGACCATTACTTCCTGTTCCTTTTCGTTGTCTCTAGGAAAGCACTGATATGTTTTTATAATGATTACTTGCATTTTCTAGACATATGTGTACTTGCAATTATAACACATGAACCAATCTCATTTGACTCTTAACGTTGCCAAATTCTCTATAGATTGATAACTGACACTTATAGAAATGGTCTGCTCCCCTTATTGAATCATTTAGTATATGGCTATTCATAGATTGTTTATCCATTTTATTGTCAGAAAAATGGTTACTTCCAGCTACTGGCTTTTAATGTACCAATACTAGATAAAGGGATTCTTGTACTTTTCCCTTCCCTTCCCTTCCCTTCCCTTCCCTTCCCTTCCCTTCCCTTCCCTTCCCTTCCCTTCCCTTTCCTTTTCTCTGTAATGACTTCATTTTTATTCCAATGATCTTGAACAATCCAACAAAATCTAAGGTTAGTGTGTGCATGCATGTTTCTAAATATTTTTAAAGACATTATCTTTAATATTTTTAACAGTCCAGTCATTTCCCTCTCCTGGTCCTCCCTCCAACCATTCTTGATCCTACTCCTCCTCCCCTGTCTCCATGAAAATGTCCCCTGTCATCTCACCAGGCTTCCCCACTCCCTGGGGCCTCAAGTCTCTCGATGGTTAGGTGCATCTTCTCTCATTGAGGCCAGACCAGGCAATCCTCTGCTGTATATGTGTCAGGGGGCCTCATTTCAGCTAGTGTATGATGCCTGGTTGGTGGCTCAGTGTTTGAGAGATCTCAGGGGTCCAGGCAACCTCAGGAAGTCTGAGATTGGGGGATCCTCTAGAATGTACCAGAGACCTGGGAGGTAAGAAATGCCAAGGACCCAGTCTGAGGGACCCTAGATGTATTGACCAACATTTGGGAAAGAGAAGTTTTAGAGCCTGCATCCAGTAGAAAAACAGGGCATCAATGGAGGAATGGGTTGCCATCCCACACTCAAACACTCTGACCCAGAATTGTTCCTGTCTAAAATAACTGCATGGATAAAAATGGAGAAGAGTCTGAAGGAAAGGAGGTCCATTTTACTAGCACAAATTGGGGTCCAGCTCAAGTGTAGACACCAAGTCTGACACTATTACTGATGCTACAGTGTGAATACAGAGAGAAAGCCTGCATGGCTGCCATCTGAGAAGCCCAACAAGCAGCTGAAAGAGTCACATGCAGATACTTACACTTAAGCAGTGGACAGAAGACAGGGACCCCTGGGATTGAATTTAGGAAAGATTGGAAGAAGCTGAGGAGGAGGGAGACCCCCCTAGAAAGACCAATAGGTTTCAGGTTTCAGGTTTCAGGTTTCTTTCTTTCTTTCTTTCTTTCTTTCTTTCTTTCTTTCTTTCTTTCTTTCTTTCTTTCTTTCTTTCTTTCTTTCTTAGAAAACATCTTTAATAAATTCAGTCATTAGGTTAATTGTTCTGAAAGTTGTGGGTGGTAATGGAAAGTGATAACAGAAGCATACCCATCTGTCATTTAGAGATTACATTTCTTATTATGAGTCCTTGTTTGCTGGAACCTGCTCTTCTAGATAATATACCAATGAATCACCTACCCACAGCATATGATGGAATAGGGTTTTGTAACTTTTGTTATTTGTCAGATAAATAGAAAATATTCCAATAACTTTAGTGCATACTAACTACATAAAGGCCAAGTAGACCTACTTTCTCTCAGTAGCAGAGGAATTTTGATAATCTCCATGGCCATAGGAATTTTCTCCTCCTGATCTTGACTCATCTCTAGAACATATGACTAAGGCTTTAACAAAGTCCCATATTTCTCTTTAATATATGTTTTGTTTGAAACTCTTCATTATTGTGAGCTTACAGGCTGACTTGGCATGCTGACACAGTGAATAAACTCATATCTATGACTTTAAGGTGATTTGTGTTTACCTAAAATGCAGGATACCAGTTAAGTTTGAAGTAATTTATTTTGACATGCCATATACAAAGATTCAGTTATATTTATATATGATTTCATCATTTCTTTAAACTTAAATTTGAAGATTTAGCATGATTTTGCATTAAAGTTTAATTTAAAGTAAAATTTAAAGTTTAAATTTTGGGTGGGCAGGATGAGCAGGGGGGAGGGTATAGGGAACTTTTGGGATAGCATTTGAAATGTAAATTAAGAAAATATCTAATAAAAATGTAAAAAATTTAAAAAAGTTTAAATTTATCAAATGCCAATGTCTCCTTGTTATCTATCTATCTATCTATCTATCTATCTATCTATCTATCTATCTATCTATCTATGTCTGTCTATCTATCTATCTATCTATCTATCTATCTATCTATCTATCTATCTATCTATCTATCTACCTACCTACCTATCATTCCTTTTCATTTATTATTCCCTTGAGACTTTCAAGTTTTATACAAAAGTTTTCATCATATCCAACCCCCAAATCCCATTTCCATTCCTTTATTTTTTTAAAATCTTACTTTGTTTTCATTTTTGTGCCCTTTAAGAACAATTTAATAAATTAATGCTACCTTGAAATTCATGGATGTATAGCCTTCCATGGAGTGTGTTAATTTTCCAATCCTTATACTCTTTGAGAAATCAAGCCCTTCTTTTTCCAGATTGCTACCAATTTCTAATTGCTCTAAATGTAGGGGTGAAATTGTATGCCCAACTTTGTTTTTCATTTGCAATGGATTCTGTTTGCACAAGTTTTATTCGCAGTGTCATAGGTATATCTGCCCTAATGTGTCTAGATGTTTACTTTGAATCATCTACCACCTCTGATTACTATACTGTTTCTGAACCCCCTTAACCAATTTTCCTTGAGCCCTGGGTAGGTGAACCATTAGGAATATATGTTCATTCAGTGATAATCATTTTTATTATCATATTTTTTGTACTCTGGCCAGTTGTAATTATCTGTCTTAATCACTATCTACTGAAATTAGAAACTTCTGAGATTATTATTGGACATATTATTCTGTGAGTTCTAGGATAAGTTATTAGTAGTCAGTTAAAGATCATGTCAATTTAGAAGCATACTAAGGTAGGTTTTGTAGCAAGTAGTTTCTACTATACCACTTTAAGTTCTGGGCAGACCATTCTTTCTTCTTCTTCTTCTTCTTCTTCTTCTTCTTCTTCTTCTTCTTCTTCTTCTTCTTCTTCTTCTTCTTCTTCTTCTTCTTCTTCTTCTTCTTCTCTTGTATCCTCTTTTTTATTTTTTTTAAAAACTAGATATTTTCTTCATTTACATTTCAAATGCTATCCCAAAAGTCCCCTATAACCCCCCCCCCCACTGCCCTGTTCCCCAACCCACCCACTCCCACTTCCTAGCCCCAGCATTCCCCTGTACTGTGGCATATGATCTTCACAAGACCAAGGGCCTTTCCTCCCATTGATGGCCAACTAAGCCTTCCTCTGCTACATATGCAACTAGAGACACAGTTTTGGCGGCGGCGGGGGGGGGGGGGGAGAACGGTACTGGCTAATTCAAATTGTTTATCCTCATATAGGGTTGCTGACACCTTTAGCTCCTTGGATATTTTCTATATCTTGTTCTTGAGGGGCTCTGTAGATGACTGTGAGCATAGCCTCATAGGAACTGGCATAGCCTTACAAGAGATAGCTACCTCAGGGTTCTGTCAGCAAAATCTTGCTGGCATATGCAATAGTGTCTAAGTTTGGTGGTTTTTAATGGGATGAATCCCCAAGTGGGGCAGTCTTTGGATGGTCCTTTCTTCCATCTCAGCTCAAAACTTTTTCTCTGT
>LR752061.1:65635-95457 GCA_902729485.2 Mus minutoides | reverse complement strand
CTGTAGATGACTGTGAGCATAGCCTCATAGGAACTGGCATAGCCTTACAAGAGATAGCTACCTCAGGGTTCTGTCAGCAAAATCTTGCTGGCATATGCAATAGTGTCTAAGTTTGGTGGTTTTTAATGGGATGAATCCCCAAGTGGGGCAGTCTTTGGATGGTCCTTTCTTCCATCTCAGCTCAAAACTTTTTCTCTGTAACTCCTTTCATGGGTATTTTGTTCCCCATTCTAAGAAGGAATGAAGTATCCACACTTTTGTCCTCCTTCTTCTTAAATTTCATGTGTTTTGCAAATTGTATCTTGGGTATTCTAAGTTCCTGGGTTAATATCCACTTATCGGCGAGTGCATATCATGTGTGTTCTTTTGTGATTGGGTTACCTCACTCAGGATGATATCCTCCAGATCCATCCATTTGCATACCAATTTCATAAATTCATTGTTTTTAATTGCTGAGTAGTACTCCATTGTGTAAATGTACAGAACTAAAAAAAGAATTCTCAATTGAGGAATACCAATGTCTGAAAAACACCTGAAAAAAATTTTCAATATCCTTAATCATCAGGGAAATGCAAATCAAAACAACACTGAGATTCCACCTCACACCAGTAAAATGGCTAAGATAAAAAATTCAGGTGACAGCAGATGCTGGCAAGGATGTGGAGAAACAGGAACACTTCTCCATAGTTGGTGGGATTGCAAGCTGGTACAACCAGTCTGGAAATCAGTTTGGCAGTTCCTCAGAAAATTGGACATAGTACTGCCCGAAGATCCAGCAATACCACTCCTGGGCATATACCCAGATGGTTTTCCAACTTGTAATAAGGACATATGCTCCACTATGTTCATAGCAGCCTTATTTATAATATCCAGAAGCTTGAAAGAATCCAGATGTCCCTCAACAGAGGAATGGATACAGAAAATAGGCAGACCATTGTACTAGCCACTGCTCAGGAGTCACACCAGATCCATGGATGAAATACACACACACACACACACACACACACACACACACACACACACACACACACACAAACACACACCTATTTTAATATACTTTTTAGCTCAATGCCTGGACACATCTAAGTCTCCTGTGGCTAGCTCAACATCTTTGAATCTGCCCTCAGGTTAGTTGCTCAGTTATCTTTACTGCCAGCTCAGCATCTCTAAATCTTCCCTCAGCTTAGTTGCATTTCTAGTCTTCTACCTGCTACCCTAGGCCCAGTTGGGGAAATGACCAATGGGCACTCTGTTGAAGATATCATAAGGCTGGTGGCTTTTTCTCCCTCTGAAGCATGACAGATCTAATTTTCCTCCTGCATATTCTAGCCAGTCTGCAAGAACCCAGAAGTTCTGTCTCTTCCTTCTAGACATTGGCTGGTAGCATCTTTATTGATTGATCAAGAACCAATTAGGAACAGGACCTTCAAAGTTCACAGGCAGAGCCCTGATCAAAGTATCAGAACTACTCCCTACAGGTTTTTCCTAGGGTCTACCACTTGTCTAGACATACTTGAACCATATAACATGATAAAATAGAAGAGTTTGAGGCAGTGGGATAAAGGTACTGAGAAGACCTCTCCTGATCAGAATGATGTATGAGGACAGAGACATTCTATCAAACACTGGAAAGCCCTAGTATTTAAAAGTAAATACAGTAAGTTTGACCCTTTTTATAGTTATAAAGAACATCTGTCTATGTAGCCAATGCATACCTCATGCCTCATTGCTTCTGACCTCTTTCTGGGGTCATTTGCAGATATGATGAAGCCTGAGTTCTCTCACTTTCCTGAATTCTGTGTGTACTTTCTTTTTCTGCAAGTGATGGTGTTTCCAGGTAAGAAGTTTATTTGTTTAAATCAAATAAAATCCTTTTAAAATCGTTTCAAATTTTCCTTGGTCATTTCATACACATGTATAGTAAATTTAAGTTGTGTTCACTTCCTTTCCCTGTTCACACCCCCTTCTTCTCCTGCTAAATCCCTTCTTCCAAGCAAGTCTCACTCCTACACTACTGAAAAAATTATATTCCTTACCCCAGAAGTCATTTAGCTCCAGCGAATCCTCTGGCATGTGTGGGGCTTTTGACATCTCTGAGCATGGTGAAATATTGATGGATTTGATAATGTGCCATGATTGTGTTTATGACCACAGCTTCCATGAATACATCATCTGTTAAATCCAGAGGATTATTTTTTCCTACACATCTTATCACGATCTCTCTTTTTATTCATTCTGCCTCTTATGCTTCAATATTTTTAGAGCCTTAAAAGAAATGATATACATGTCCCATTTGATGCAGAGTAGCCCTCAATCCCACCATCTTGGCCAGCTATGGATTTCTGCATTATCAACCATACCGTATAACATGGAGCTTCCTTGATTAAGGCAGAGTTCAGCACCAATCTTAGGTAGAAGAAGAGGACTGAAGATAAATTGTTTACCTTTTTTTTTACTCATTCTTTTTTTCTGTGCTTATAAACTAAGATTCACTTTCATGTGATTCCTTCTGCATCTAAGGGAAAGAAACTCATCATTCCATTGTTATAATAAGTAAAATGCTGAAATAAATGAGCCCTGGAAATCTGAAATTTATTTTTTTCTTCTTAAATGTGAGATGACTAAGAAACTAGGAGTCAAAGCAAATCTCCCCTCTTTTTAAGTTGTTTCTCTGAGGAATTCTACCACAGTTCCCAGCAAATGACTAATTCGAAGGCAACAATATCCTGTGAAGTTCCAAAATAGTTGCATCTGGCAGATTGTTTTTAAAGTAGAGAACCAAATTATTTGTGCTTTCTGCTCTACAATCATCTACAGTATATCTCTAAGGTACAATGAAATAGTATTGTGTTTTCAAAAATTAATATTGATGGATTACAGGGAGTATAGTCAGAGCTGAACATTTGGATCAGCTAGGTAAAACAGGTAGTGTTTAGTATGTATTTTTTAAAGCATAATATATAGAGAGAGGAAGTCATGGCATCAGACTTATTTTCGTATTTTGTTCTTTCACAGAGAAACTGAGAGTAACTACTCCCACAATACACCTGTTAGCTAGAGTAGGAGGCCAGGCTGACCTTACCTGCCAGGTGATCCCACCACACAATGTGATGCATATGGAGGTGCACTGGTTCAGGAGTGGCCATTCCCAACCTGTTTACCTATACAGAGATGGCCATAAAATGAGTGAAGCTGCTGCTCCTGAATATGCAAATCGTACAGAGTTTGTGAAGGAGGCCATCAGAGAAGGCAAAGTGTCCCTTTGAATTCATAATATAAACATTTTGGATGATGGACCTTACCAATGTTCATTTAATGGTAGTGGATTTAATGATGTGGCTATCATGAACCTCAATGTAACAGGTAAGTTTTTTTGTGGAGCACAGTATACCAGTGTCTTTGTGCCCAATAAACAGAAATATGTGCTAATTATGTTGTGATGTTTGGTTTTCTTTTTTCACATTTTAAGTTTATAAGTTCTAAAGTTTTATTATTTATCTAAAATAAATAATGTATTTATTTTTAAGTTAACACTGAAGCATTGAGGTATCCATATAAACTTAGTCATTGTCATCTGCTAGCTCCAATGATATCATAGTACTTTTCCTTTTTTTTTTTTTTGAGATTATAGTAAATTTACATAATTATTTTGTTCACAGTTTTCCCTCCAAACCCTCTGATATATCTCTTATTTGGACATATACTAAGAAGTGATATGCCTGGAATATAAATTAGATTTACTTTTATCTTTGAAAATTCTCAATACTGATTCCAAAAATGATTGCACCAGTTTCAGTTCTATCAGTGATGAATCAGGGTTATCTTTTCTCTCAAACCCCATCAGCATTTTTTTTTTCTAATCTTCGCTATTTACACGGTGTAAGTTCAAATTTTAAAGCTGCTTTGATTTGCACTTCCTAAACTCCCCCCAAAAATAAGTATTTTTTTTTCTTCAAACTTTTTGCTTATCATTTATTTCTCTTCTTTTGACAACTTTTATTCAGGTTCCAGGCTCATTGTTTTGAAAGTGTAGTTTCTTCCTTCTTTTCCTTTCCTTTCCTTTCCTTTCCTTTCCTTTCCTTTCCTTTCCTTTCCTTTCCTTTCCTTTCCTTTCCTTTCCTTTCCTTTCCTTTCCTTTCCTTTCCTTCCCTTCCCTTCTTTTCTTTTCTTTTCTTTTCTTTTCTTTTCTTTTCTTTTCTTTTCTTTTCTTTTCTTTCTCTCTCTCTACCTCTTTCTTTCTTTCTTTCTTTCTTTCTTTCTTTCTTTCTTTCTTTCTTTCTTCTTTCTTTTGTAAGTTCTTTATTCATTGTATAAATCCTCTGTCAGATGTATTGTTGGAAAAGATTGTCTCTCCTTTTTTGTGTTCACCTAGTTGTTTCTTTAGCTGTGCAGAAACATATAAGTTTCATAAATTTCCATTTATCAATTGTTAATCTTAACTCCTGGGGAAATGGGGTAGTAATGAAGAAGTGTTTTCTAAACCTCTATCATGTAGCATACTGGCTATATTTTTTTCTCGTAATTCCTGGTTGCATGTTTATATCTTTGATCTATTTGTAATTAGTTTTGTACAAAGTAGTAGATCCTAGTCTAATATAATTCTGCATGTGAACATCAAGCTTTCCCAGACCCATTTGTTGAAGAAGCTGTTCCAGAAAATATTAAAATATTATTCATTACTCATTTTAAGTACATCGGTTGAGTTTTTATGTGATACATTACCTATCTGTAATTTACGGTTTACGAATGAGATTTAACATTTAGTTTATACCATAATTAAATAGTTTCAAGACTCTAATATCTTGTTTGAAAACAAAAATTAAGAACTTTAACTCAATTCAACTTCAACACAATATTCTGATTGTATTTTTCTTTTTCTCATTTTCTCCAGCAGTTGGATTGGAGACAGAGATACATATTCAGGCTCCTGATGCTGATGGAGTTATTGTACAGTGTAATTCAGGAGGGTGGTTCCCAAGGCCCCAAATGGAGTGGAGAGATAGCAAAGGGGCAACAATTCCACACTCATTAAAATCATATTCCCAGAATAAAGCCAGATTTTTCCACGTGAAGGTGACTCTTATTCTCACAAACATGTCACAAGGCAGCATCATTTGCTGTATTTTCAGCCCTGTAACAGGTGAAGAGAAGCAAACAAGTATCATTCTAGTAAGTGAGTACTATCATCTGGATTGGCTGTTGATCTGGAAACAAAGACAAAAATAAGGAGGCAATTAACATTAAAAAAGCATTATGAGGGGAATGCCAGGGCCAAGAAGTGAGAGTGGGTGGGCAGGGGAGCAGGGTGGGGGGAGGGGAAAGGAAACTTTCGGGATAGCATTTGAAATGTAAATTAAGAAAATATCTAATAAAAAAAGAAAAAAGAAAGCTTTATGGA
Source organism: Mus minutoides (assembly GCA_902729485.2). NCBI lineage: Eukaryota > Metazoa > Chordata > Mammalia > Rodentia > Muridae > Mus > Mus minutoides. The sequence continues at coordinate 90,059 of LR752061.1, read as the reverse complement.
GTTCCCTTTGGGTTTTAGTAAGAGAGGTATTGTCATGCAGTATAATGAGAGTTTCAGAAGGCAAGTAGACAGTGATACTCTGTAATAAATTGATTGGCACCTTGAGAGTTATTTCAGTAGACATAATATTTTTGTATCAGTTAAATAAGATAAAAGAATATTGCTGATATATTTATCTAGTTTTATCAATGTTATTTATGTTTTATGTTGTTTATATTTTATCTATGATTTTATCTAGGTTATGAATATGTATCTAGAAAATGAATATATAACTAACGTGTTTATAAGTTTCATTTCATTAAGTGGGGTGTTGTCAATATAGGTGTGCATCACAGTACTCAGCCCTAGTTAAAGACATTTGGTAGCATGCAAAGGAATATTAAATGTTATTTTAAAAAGTTGAACCTATAGTACACAATCTCACTTGTTTCCTAATTATGTCACCTTCTTTAGTCTCTCTTTCAGATCCTCAGTTTCCCTTATACAACAACTGGATAAGTGAATTGCTGTTTGTGATACTTTTTCTGACAATATGTTTTGCCTTCCCAATCATTCTCTTATTTTTAAAACAATCTCAACCCACATGTCTGACTAAATGGGAGAAGAACAAAGATGACATCATGGACAGCCAACCAGGACTGGGAAAAGCCCATAAAGCCTCAACCCTATATAGAGAACAACCAAGAAAAAGTTTGGAGCAGAAATGATTTCCACAGGGAAGAGCTGCCAACTGATTGTCCAGTGTCAAAACATCAGCCCTGAAAACATACATACAAGTCACATTAAGCAAGCAGATCTAGTTATATTTAGGAATGTATATTATTATGTTTAATATATATATATATATATATATATATATATATATATATATATATATATATATATATGCATGTAATAAAAATTATTGAAAAATGAGGCCATGTCTTTGAAGAACATTTAAGAGGGTTTTATGATGAAGTTTGAAGGAAAGAAAGTAAAAGGAAAAGATATCATTAAATTAGAGGATGAAAAAGAGGAGGAAGCAAGTAAAAAGCAGAGGTACGGAGTTCCTTTGGTTAGGTCCTCTAGCACAGAATTCAATTATAGACCATCCAGAACCACAAGGAGTTGGGCATGGATCTGACAGGGTAACTAGTTGGAATATGTAAGGCAGACTGTAGCACCCATTTGGCAGAGAGTCAAATTTGTAGCAAAGGTGTCTCCCAAATGTATTTACATATAAATAAGTATTTATTAAGTGAATGAGATGGGTAAGGAGCTCAGTCCTTTATAGCAACACAAGCAACAAGTGAATGACAGCTCTTGGTGCACTCCTTGCAGAGGGGAAAGTAGGCTTGCAATTGTGAGGATTTTGTTCAGGAGGGGGAGAAGCTAGGTGTGAGCTCAGGCCACTGTAAGTGGCATAGTGCTTCCCTTGGTTCACTGCTTTAGAGAAGAATGAGGGTATAGCGGGCACAATAAGACTGAGCCCAAATTGTTCTGCTCTCTCCACTCAGAAAGGCCATCTGTGCCCTTAGGGCTCTACTGCCTAATCACCATATATCATGTCTTCTGCTGCCTCCTCACAACCATTGCGGCACAGCTCAAGTTTTTTAGTTGGTCTAATCCTAAACCAGCAGGTCTGGCCACAAAATATCAAAGTTATCAGAACAAAGCACTGAACATTGAATCCTGGAGGCTGAGAACCTGATGTATCTTAGGGTCCCATTAAAGTACCCTGAACACTGCCAAGGACATGCCCAGGAAAGTGCCAGCCTTCTGCCTGTTCTCCAGTAAAGCCTTCTTAGGAAAGTCCTGCTCAAGTCAGAACTTCTGTTAGCAATTTAAGGAAAAGAGAATCTCTCCTTCCTGCTTTGCTTACAGCTACCAGACTTTGCAGTAGCACTTCTGAGAATTCAACTATAGAAAGGACAGGATGCACAGGGAAGAGAAGTCCGGCTGTTGAATAAAGACTAAATGAAGTATTGAACAGTCTGAGGTACTTGGCATTACAATTTCTGAATAATATTTGAATTGGGGCTGTATGTTCAGACTGAAAATGTCAGAATTTCTATGCAATTGTCACCAGAAAATGACCTGAATTTTTATGTAGGAATATAAGAAGAATGTTCCAATGAACAACCAGCTTAAGCGGATTTCTGAGTTCGAGGCAAGCCTGGTCTACAAAGTGAGTTCCAGGACAGCCAGGGCTATACAGAGAAACCCTGTCTCGAAAAACCAAAAAAAAAAAAAAAAAAAAAATTGCCTTTAGGCAATTCGGAAATTGCCTTTTCCCTGAGTCCAGCCTATTTTTCCCTTCAGAACATGGGAGGTCAGACCCATCTCCCACATTATAGCTGGTTATCCCTTAGGCTTTTGACTGGGTCTTTATTGAAGTCTTTGGAATTCTTGGAATCTTTGCTAGAGTACTGGATCCCCCTAACTTTTCAGTCTCATCACTCTTGATCACCTCCTACCATTTCAGTCCTTTTGGACAGTCATGTCTCCCATACTCTTAGCCTCTCCTGCTGTGTCTGTCATGTCATTCTGCAGAGTACAGATGAAGAGGATGCCTTGCCAGCTGTCAGAAGGCACTGGCCTATGGGCTCCTTAAAGGGGTTCTTTTCCCTTGGAGTTGGGGTCAGAACCCTTCCTGTGCTTCCTTGCTGCTGGGTTATATGTTGGGGGATGGGCAACACTGGGATGAGGCATGCTTGCCCCATCTCTTGGATTTGTGAGTGCTGTGTCCTCTATCACCTTCTTTCCTCAGAAGCCTTCTGTTACTCCCAGCCTGGGGATGGCCTGAGCTTGAGTACCTTGCTCATTTTCCCAAGTGCAACTGTTGATTTGGGGGTCTGACAGCCTTAGAAATGAGATCCTGGGTGTTTGAACTGTCTTATTTTTATTCATGGCTCCTACTGACTAGAACAAAGCCATTGAAGGAAAGTGATAAGACAAGTTTTTAGAAATTGCTCTTGAGGCCAGCGTGTGTGATAGGCAAGAATGCAGCAGGTAGTGTCTTAGTGTAACCAGAGCAGGGCATAGAGCAAGGTGGAGACAAACGTCCAATCCAACTGTTACCACCTAGCAAGATGTGAGCCACCTCGCATGGTTCTTTCCCTTAGGGTTTTCCCCACCACCTGGGATTTCTTCTTCTTACTTAGTTCCTCATTTCACAAGTGTGAAACTTATTCAGTTTGGAATTAACACAAAAGAATGATATTGCCTACCAAAAAGATCAATTAATTGGGAGCTTTTGGCCGAGTGAGGGAATTGCTGATGAGGAGGCCTTGAGCACTTGGTGTCAGATACTTGAGCATATAGAGCAGTACCCAGCCCTTCCCATTCCATGTACCAATACAATTGGTTTTTTCATGAAAGGGAAGGACCTTTCATGCAGCTGCCTTTTGTCTCCTTGTAGGGTTTCTTACCTCTGTAATGCTGGGCAGGTTCTGTGTACCTCCCACTGGCCTGTACCCAGGCTACTTACAAGTCCTTTCTGTAAAACCACTCTTTGCCAGGATCCCTGCTGATACCTTCCTTATTGACAACAATAAAGGATAGGAGACTAATGATTAAGATTACTGCTTGCATTACTGGGTCACATACAGAACAAACAGTGGCATCTGGACATGGATTTATTATTATTATCTTCAGGTAGAAAAATATTAGCTAACGCCTGGGTCTTTTGGGGGTTTTGACTCTGGGTTTGGATGACTCTAAACCTGCTCAGGACCATGTTCCCTTCTCTCCTGGCCCTCAGTCTCTAGAGAGAAAACGAAGAACTATTCCTGCTTGTGGTTGAATAGAGATGTGCTCTGTGCTGTTCCTTGAAAATGGAGCCTGGAGCAGGTTGCAAATGCTAGGAACAGAAGTTTGGGTCTTGGCTCCAAGCCAGTGATTACCACTGCAGTCTTCACTCAACCCTCCATCCTGCCCTTTGCAATTCTCAGACCTCCAGGCCTGGGGATGCATTTTCCACATGTCTTTGTTCAGTTCACTTTAAACCCAGATCTCATTCACTAACAAGGTCAGGCCCAGGTCAGGCTGTGCCATGAAAAACTGCAGAGTACACTAATCCTAAGACAGCATCACCAACAGCACCCCACTACAACAGCACCCCACTACAGAACAAGCCTCTCTCACAGGGGTAAGTGTCAGAGAGGCAAGTCAGGATCCTGGCAAGCAAATCACATGGTCTTCAGGGACAGAGTGGATACCTGTTGTATTGCTCACTTGTCCCTATCTCCAGCTGTCAAAGGCCGAATTTCTGGGAGTCACTTGTTTCCAGATGGTTCATGAGGAAGAAAGGAGACCCTATATACACAAGATAGATACTTAATTTTAAGAGGAAAGGAGAAATACATAGATGTATAAGTCGGAGAATGATGGCAACAGAATACCAGAAATGGAGAGGAAGGAAGAGGGAAAGACTTATATTCTAGTCACCAAAACCACACCTGCACAGCCTGGCCTAGTCAAAACCTCCTGGGCTCAGTGTCTTAGCCTCAAGCTCCTCAGTGCCAAGGCCTTTAACAACTTTCAGTCACAGAAGGTAGAGAAGGAGCCTGGCTCCTCCTCCCAGAGGGTAGAAGGTAAGGCTCTGAATCTCACCCCAGTCTCTGGGCCTTGGTTTCTGAGGGACAGTGTCTGCTTTTATGGCAAGGTGTGGTTCTGGAGTAAAATGAATACACCCTCTAGGGGTTCAGACTTGCCCAGGACCCCAGGGGAGGTGGGAAGAGAGACACAGCTCAGTTTGAGGCTCTGTCATTGTGGGTCACAGACTCCTCTCACACCTAAGCAAAGAGGTTTCTCAAGGCAGGCAGACAGCATTTCAGTTTCCAGAAGAAAAAATTCTGGGCTCTGATGTATAGCATGGCTTTTTTGCTTGATCATATCATGTTTTATGTTTGAAACACAATAAGCTAGTATAGCTGGAGCATTCTCACTGCATGATAGATATGTGAGCTTGATGGAGCTAATCATTTTATAATATAAAGTTATAAGTGTTAAATGACTACATCAAACCATCCCATAACTTATAATTTCTTGATATTAACTATTTTTCCTTTCAACATAATATCTTCATGATTCCTTGAAAATTTTACATCATGTGCCCCAATCACACTCGCTTCTTAGTCCTCCCCTCTCCTCTCTTCCACTCTTGTGACCTCCCCTGAAAAGAAGAAAAAGAAAAAAAAAGTCCATTTTGTGTTGTTTCTATACTCACTGGAGCATGGTCAAACCCTACATGGGCAGTGCTTCTCCACCTGTACACCTGCCAGAGCCATCAGTTGTGAAGAGCATCCTTATCAGAAATCTTAAGGGCTTTCTGTGATGGCTTCCTTTGTAGGTTGTTACATTGTATGGGATAGGAGTGGGTTGGAGGTAGAGATTTCTATTTTTCTCTTTCTCAACTGTTCATTTTCAGTCATCCATACTACTGTGAGACTGTCCTCCTTGTTCTTTATAGTCAGCAGGAGCATAAATCCTGGGCTTTTACATGGTTTCTGGCTACAGCACAGACCATAGAATATCCACATGATCTTTATTAGCACTTACCATGGACCTCCTTTGACATCTAAATGACCCTCTACCAAAGCACCGGCCACAAATAGCACAGACCATAGTATATCCACATTCAGCATTCACAGTTACCAAGGACCTCCTTGGACATCAGCATGGCCCTCTGCCAAAGCACAGGCCATGGGCCAGCATGGCTTCTGGGAGAAGTACAGACCATGGAAGTCCCAAACAGTAAGTTAACAATTGTTCATCTGAAATATCATTTCACTGTTCAGAGTTAGGGTGTTCATGTGGCTGGTCAACTTCCTCAGGGGCTGAGTGTGCACAAGCTCCAGGTTGCTTCACACCATCCTGCTGACCCTACTTGTAAGAACCTGTTCCTGCATGAACTACAGCCCTCTCTCATACCCACCATAGCTGTTGAGAAAGTTCTACCTCTTTTCACTGAGCATGCTCCACTGTGCTCTTCTATTTTTCCCACCTTTCCCCTAGTTCATCAAAGTGGAATCAGAAGCTGCAGAGTGTCACAACATACCCTTTTACACAAACAGCTTTACATGCTAATGTTCATTACTGACACAGACCCTCTGGGCCCCTTGTCTGCGTGGGACAGGTTATTTGGAGCAAGTGGGCAAGGATTCTGTGAATGACAAGCAGATACTACACAAGGGAGTGTGGATCTGAATGTAATTTGTCAAATTGAGCATCAAACTTTTAATACATAAGAAAATAGGGAAATTAGGTAACACATCGGCAAGGTACAATGAGATCACCATCACCGGATGCTTAATGACTCTTACACAAAGCAGAGGAAATGGAAACACAAAGACTGGTAGGAACTGGGCAATAAAACAACTGAGACAAAGTCAGTTCTATCCAAGGTCAGCTATAGTTTTAGAAGCCAGGTGTGAGGTCTTAACATTCCCAGGGCAAGGGCATTCACACCCAAGTCATGGTTCTAATTAAGGAGTTATGCTCTAGCTAACCTTCTCATGAATAATGCAATACTCTAAAACCACAGCCGAATCTACTTCATAAACCATTATAAATTCCTGTATATGGGAGTGACTTGGCTTTTGTTCTAAGTGAATAGTGTGGAGGGACTTTCTACTAATAAGTAATGTAGGCTACCATAGCAAGAATTCTAAACTTACGTTGCTAAGCTTGCCCTGAGATTTCTAACTCTATGTAGTAGATAGTAGTGCCTGATTTATTTCACTATCTCTCTTACAATAGTAAAGGCAATTCTGAATGTCACTAAATAGGCAACATTCTTTCTGAATTCCAAGCCCAGGGTTGGCTCAAGGACCACCCAGGGCATTGATGAAGGCCAGAAAGCAAAGCTCAATCTTTCTTAGGTATTAACAAAACAATACTGAAAGGAAGCACACAGATCTGTTTACCAACTAAAGCAAGGACATTGGAGCATTCTTTATACAGGATGCCACAATTCAAGGAGACTAAGTTTCCGTGAACTTTTTGTCTTGGAATTGCGCCCAAACTTTCCAGCCTGTCAGGCAGCTCACTACTGGAGTGGATGTAGCACATTACAATGAAGAATCATTGTTGATCTGGTCCAAGACCTCTGGCTTCTGCTACACCATCAATTCTGAAACCCTTATTGAGACTCCCCTGAAATATCCTGCTGCTGCCCAGAACCATGTACAGCAGTACACCAGTACCTCACAGATGGAGTAGATGTTGTGGTGGACCAAATCAAAGCTCTGGATCTGCGCTGGATGTTTTTTGAGTTGGTCAGCCTGGGCCTCCATTGGACCAACAAGGGCAGGACTAGCACTCATGTTGCCACCTGAGCTGCCTGTTAATTATTTTCATAAGGCTGGAGAAATTTAATGAAATTATCTCCTGTCTCCCCAAACACATGTGGGAAGTGACAGCTAAAATAAAATGGATGTTAGGATGTTCAGAGTCATGTTGGGATTGGACCAGAGCTCAAGTACAAGTGTGAAAGGACCCCACAAGTGCTCCCCTCCCCCAACCATTGGTAGCTTGTTCAGGGAAAGTGAGAAGTAACAGTGAAGACACCTAAAGTAGAACAAGTTCAGATTCCTCTGGGTTCCTCCCCAAACAAGTCTTCTTGGCCAGGGGAACAAAGCACATTGCATTTTTATCTCCTTTTTATCTTAGGAGAAGAAAATTACCATCCCACAAGATGGTGGAAGAAGATAAAAGTGGTTGAGGATTTTTTTTTCTCCTAATAGTAATGCTTCTTTCCTGAGGTCCTATAAGGATTCCAGGATAGAGTATTATAGCCTCTTACATGGCCTGAAACTGCAGTTTAGAGGAACAAAAAAACTGAGTCCTATGTGATACTAGGAGGAGTATCATATGCATATTATCTGTGGTGGTTTGAATAAAAATGGTCCCATAGGTCAAAAATAAATGGCATTATTAGGAGGTGTGGCCTTGCTGGAGAAGTTGTGGCGTTATTTGGAGAAATTATATCACTGGGGGCAAACTTTGAGGTCTCAGATGCTCAAGCCATGCCCAAGATAGTGTTTCTTTTCTACTATGTAAGGATCAAGCTATAAAACTCTTAGTTCCTTCTCCAGTACCATGTTTGCCTTCATGATGCTGCCATGTTTCCCTGAACTTTTGAAACTGTAAGCCGGCTCCAATTAAATGTTTTCCTTTATAAGAGTTGCCTTAGTCTTGGTGTCTCTTCATGGCAATAGAAACTCTAACTTAGACAACGGCCAAGAATTTGGGTTTGTTAAATGGGATGGTAACATATGCTCCCTAATTTGTTTGAAACATTAAATATGATAATAGATAATGAACAAGGTGCCTAAATGGGACCTTTTCTGTGTCACTTTTAGCTGTCACCTGAGACTCCAAAACATCATAGACTATTGTCTTTCCTCCCAATTCCCTACCAGAAATTTAAGGTAAGACACCATTGCTGCAGGCCACGTTGGGCACAAGTCTTGGAGAAATTGAACTGGAAATGACCTGGAAGCCTCCTCCCTGATGACCAGCTCATACAGGTTTTGAATGTGTTATGCAAACTCTCAAAGGGAGGAAAATAATTAATAGTCCTACTTTCTATAAGGCTATGATCCACAATGACCAGCCTAGAAAGAAACCCCCAATAGTGTCACTTAGGTTTGTGGAATAATCAACAGACACATAATTGAGCTTGAAGGTCTTCTTCATAAAAGGGAAGTTATGCCTGATTTTGTAAACCAAGCCAAATACCCATGACTGCTTAATTCATGTACCCTTGAATACCAAATACTGCCCTTTTCCTAAACTGCTTTGAAAATTGTTATCCTGTACCCATAGATAAATAAGGCTATCATACCTCATCAAAGAAGATTATTTTTATAGCAAACATAAAACACTGAAGAAACCCACAACTTGTTACAATGGGATATCCAACATAGCACAAAGACTCAGTGGACATTGAGGAGGAGGAGAGTGGGTTAGATTGTAAGAACCAGAGGTTTGTGTGTCAGCCATGGGATAGTGTCTTCCATGTATAACAAGGAAACCCAATGGAATCACACACATGAAATGTCAACAATATGGCTGCTAAACAAAACCTGAACTATGACAATACCAATTGACATTCTAACAAGGATGGGTGAAATCTCAAAGATCCTACCCCTAGATGAAGAATGACAGGCAATTGTTGGCTGTTGAGAAAGAAGATGTCTTCTCCAGGAATGAGCTCACTTATAGGTTACTTATAAGTGGTCAGTTCTAAATATATATACATGCTAGCCACACTAAATTACAGGCTCTGTGTGTGTGTGTGTGTGTGTGTGTGTGTGTGTGTGTGTGTGCATAAAACAATAATTAATAATAGAAAATAATTTTGAAAGAGAGTAGTAGAATGTAGAAGGAATTAGAGGAGGGAGAGAGAAAGGAAGACATGATATAAATATAGTAGTCAGATATGACATTTAAAAACATTTAAGAGTGTGTGTGTTGGAGTCCACTGAGTCCCCTTGGGCATGGTCATGTGAATGGTAACAATGGTGGCAGAAGTTCACATGCACCCATGTAAAGTCACATAAGAGAGTAAAAGTTCACATGTGAATTCACTTATAAGACCTTGGTTAGGAGTGTAAGTAATTAAGAATCAGTATATATTTTTTTCCCAGAATATCAGTACTAGTCACAGCCACAAAGAGTGAAGCAGTACACCAACTCTTCCATCCAGCATCCCTCTGGGGAGAGAGGGAGACCGCAGCTCTCTGCATGCCTCTCTGACATATCTTAATCTATCTGTGGTGTTAGAGGCCCATATGAAGCATCTGTAGGTGGTAAAGGGACTCCTTGGGGTGTTTCCTTTAAAACCAGGTGCTAAATAGCCTGAGACATTCCTTTTAGAAATAGGAATGTGTGATAAAAGCATCTGACTACATATGATGTCTATCTTTCCCTAAACTTGTTCTGATATTCTTAGTTCTCTGGGTGATTTTTCTCAAATCCCCACTTCTTTATCTCTCCTTTCACTCTCACTCCTTCTTCCCTCCCCTCCCCCTCTCTGTCCTTCCTCCCTTCCTCTCTCCCTCTCCCCTTCTTGCCCTTCCTCTCCATGTCTTTCCTTTTCCCTTTTTCATTCAAAATTTACAGGTTTCTACAACTAAAATTTTGTGTAACTTTCTTAGGGATGGCCTTAGTATCTCTCAAAAACTTTCAAAAACATTACTAAATAACCTAAGTTAAAAATCTCTAGAATCTTGATCTCTCTGGGAGTCTTTCTCCCACTTCCTTTTCTCTTTGAAACAGTATCTTCTCTGAACCTCGGCAACCCAGTTTCTTGTCTTACACAGCCTAATATAATTTGGCAAATGGATGCTGGTCAAAGAAAACTGTGGTTTTCACACTCACAAGCACCTGTAATTTCCAAATATGTTAAGATAAAGTTGGAGCAAGAAAAGAACCTGGCATTTGGGATCAATGTATCTAACATTTGATTTTATATTGTTTTGATACTGTGTGTGTGGCCTTTGGAAAATTGCTTGTCTCCTCCAAAAACTTTATTTTGAGATCTAGAGAAAGCAGTCCTGGATATTATGGTGTTTTTTGAGCATTGGATCAATCCTTATGCCCCAGTTATGTGGTTCTGGTTCAGAAGAGGTTGCTAAATGATAAGTGCCTGGGTAAGCACCCATGACTCATGATTCTCCATGAGCTAAGAAATAAGGAAACAAAAAGCTTTTGTTTATATGTTGTATATCATTTGGTAGAAAGATGTAATAACTTGGAAAGTCCCTTGAATTTTAAAAGGTGTGTTGTATAAATACATTGCATAAGCCCTCTGTGTACATTCTTTTGGACTGTATTTAAATAGAGCCTTTGAAAGTGCAATACTACGAGTTGGACATGAGATGGCAACATGGAACAGCCTTCTGCATAGTCTGTACATTTTATAAATGAGAGACAGCATTAAATGATTCACATCAGCTTGCAGAGCTCAGCATCAAAGAGGATTAGTAGGAAAGCAGGAAGTCTGAGCTGCCTGTGATAAGACATCATTGTGTTTAGTATGTAGACAAATGTCATTAAATAAACCCCTCAAGAGACAGAAATATTCTATAATTGTGTTATCTGAAATGAGAGCAATTAACTACGTGTGAATACTTCACTTGGTTACTGTGACAAAGGGGTACACACTTTAACCGATTAAAAGATAAATAACCCTTCTAATAGTTTCTGGGCTGTACAGCACAGAATTCTAGTACATTTCAGCTTTTTTTTTAAATGGTTAAAGATAAATATTCTAGCCAACATCCTCTTCTAATTTGGACTTTTAAACTCAGTTTTCTTGCTTTGTTTATCAAAGTGGTGAGGCAGTATAAGTGGTGGAGGACTGAAAGATGAATTCCTAAGACAATAATACAAGCAAGTCAGTAAGAGCTAGAAATCACTGTTGTCTTTTCTTCTGACCACTAACCAAGTGAAAATTATTTCTAAGGTGATGTAACATAACAGCAGTCCTGTAGTCCTATGATGCTTTGAAAATGAGAAAATTAAGTTCCAACATGGCATAATGGCTTTTTATTTTTGGCATAGAAATTTTCATCTCAAAGAGTGAGCTACCTGTCTCTGCATAAGGCTGATTAAAGTTTAAAGTAGCAATAAACCACACAGAATATCGCTGCTATGGGAGAATTTATGAAGGATGTTGGCTTTGAGATGGGCAAGGATAATGTAGTAAAGCTTTGTTAAAAAGTGGGATACCCAGTTACCAAGTGGATGGATAGTGACCAGGGAATGCTCTAAGTAAGTTAATCACAGTGACCCTATTAAATGGCATTGAGGAACTTTACTATCTAGTATGAAACAGGTTAGGCAATTTCCAAAGGAGGGGAGGTCTGAACTTACAAGAAAACAAAAACATCATGCTCCATGAAGAATGTCACCATCAATTACTGGTATGGGAAAGATAGTGTGGGGTTTCCATAGGAGGTAGAGGGCTCTGCAGTCCACAGAGGAGAAGAGGCATGAAGAAGAACACAGAATCACTTTGGAAATGTTTGATGAAGGTGTAGTGTTTTGTACTACCATGGCAACCTGAAGGAAGCACTCCACCAACCTAACATTTAGCTCTGTTTTTGACCAAATGTTGACAAATGTACTGAGTCATCAAAACAAATCTTTGTTAAAGCATTATCATATAGGTCATGGTGGATAATTTTTTTTGTTTTGTTTTTTTAGGCCAATTTATGCCAGCTTTATTAAAACTGTTCAGGACAGTGGACACCAGCCAGGTCTTTACCCGAGATTCCCAGAGAACAGCACCAAAATATATTAGTCAGAGGCTAAAGGGAATACCCACAAGGCCGTGTACTTCTCACCTTCATCCAGTTGGGGGCAGGCATACATCCTGATGTCCTTCCTGCCTACAGTGTGTGATCAAACACATCCTGTGCAGCTGGGGCAACCAAGCTTGTTTACAAAAGGGAAAGCATGCAGCCTTTTATCTTTTTTTTTTTTCAACTTTTATTAGATATTTTCTTCATTTACATTTCAAGTGNTATCCAGAAAGTTCCCTATATTCTCCCCCCTCCCGGCCCTGCTCCCCTACCCACCCTCTCCCACCCCTTGGCCCCGGCGTTCCCCTGTATTGGGGCATATAAAGACTGCATAACCAAGGGGCCTCTCTTCCCAACGACTGCGGCTGCCAGGGATACATCCCACAATCAGTCACCAAACATAGACACTATAGCATATGCCAGCAAGATGGTGCTGAAAGGGCCCGGATATAGCGGTCTCGGGGGAAAATATACCAATGCCTGGCAAACATGGAGGTGGAAGCTCACGGTCAGCTATTAGATGAAACACAGGGTTCCCAAGGAAGAAGGAGCTAGAGAAAGTACCCAAGGAGCTGAAGGGGTCTTCAACCCTATAGGTGGAAGAATAACCATGAACTAACTAGTACCCCCTGGGCTCGTGTCTCTAGCTGCATATATAGAAGAGGATAATTTTTTAGAAGTGTTTTGGATTCTGTTTGAAGATGTTTGCATCTATGTTCTTAGTATGTCTGTAATTTTTATTCTTTGTTGTGTTTTTGTGTAGTTTATATATCAGATTAATTCTGGTTTACTTAAAATAACTAAGTAAACTGGATGGCTTCATGTAGAGGAATACAAATAGATCCTGGTTTATACCCTACAGAAAACTCAACTCTAAATAATTCAAATATCTAAACACAAGGCCAGATACTGTGCATTTTGTAGATGAAAAAGTGTGAAATAGTCTTGAACTTGTTGACATAGGAAAAGACTTACTGAACAGGACACTGATAGCACAGGCCCTAAGACCAACAGTTAATAGATGGGACAACATGAAACTGAAAATCTCTGTATGGCAAAGGACAATCAGGCAAAGTCAGAGGCTACAGAATGGGAAAATATCTTTATCAAGTACACATACAATAGAGGGTTAATATCTGAAACATATAAAGAACTAAAAATTGGACATCAAGAAAACAAAGAACACAATTAAAAATGAGGTACAAAGTTAAATAGAGAGTTCTCAAAAATGTAAAAATGGTTGAGAAACATTTAGAGAATTGTATAATATGCTTAGTCATTAGATCATACAAATCAAAACTACTTTGTGACTTCATTTTACTTCAATCAGAATGGCTGAGGTCCATGAAATAAATAAAAGGATATGGGAAACTAGAAAGGCTTTTTCAATTTTGGTGAGAGTGAAAACCTGTACAACCACTATGGAAATTAAGGGGTGGTTTATCAGGAAGCTGGGAATAGATCTTCTCCAATGTTCCCCTGTACCACTGCAGGGCAGATACCCAAAAGACTCTACACCCTACCATAGAAACACTTGCTCTTCCAGTTCATTGTTCCCTGCTCTTAATAGCCAGAAAATGGAACCATCTTAGATGTTCACCAGTGGATAAACAGATAATGAAAATATCTCTTGTTTACACAATGTGCTATTATTCAGCTCTTAAAAAAATAAACCATGAAGCTCATAGGAAATGTATAGAGATAAAAAAATTCTGAGTGGTAACCCAAATACTGTATGTATTGCCTTATATGTTATTATTACTTTTTAAGCTTTCAATAGGATTATTACAATCTATGTAAATACAGATATAGGATATCAAATAAAGTACTGTGGGTGGGAAGTTTTGGTGGGGAAATTTATAGCAACGGAGAGATGTGTGAGAGCTGGAGTAGGAGGGCTAAACTGGGAGAGGGAGAGAAGGAAGGAGTAAAAGAAGCAATGGAGGGATAACTAATTCTAATGCCTATTTGTGGATTCATATGGAGACAAACTACTGTTAAATTTTCCTCAAATATATACATGTATGGAAGAAATCTAAATGGAATCACCAAAATAACAGGAGAGATGATGTCTCAAATAGAAATCTTTGCCACCAAGTGAATCATCTAATACCAGGAGTGGGTTACATCTAATACAATCATTTGCTAAAGTCGCCATGCAAACCCCCAAAACAATTCAGGCTATTGACAGGGCTGTTGGTTGCTCTCCATAGGCAAGGCCCTATTGCTGAAGGCAACACTTACACAGCTCATTGATGTCAAGTTGGTGCCTAACTAGAGACTATCCCCTTACCCTGCACCCCTTCTCTCAGTTCCTGCCCCCACCCTGCCAAAGGAACAGTGTTCATGATGTTAGAAGGTCTGCAACCCTAGAAGAGGATCAACAATATGAACTAACCAGAACCCCCAGAACTCGTGTCTCTAGCTCCATATGTAGCAGAAGATGGCCTAGTTGGTCATCATTGGGAAGAGAGGCCCCTTGCTACTACTGCAATCTTTATATGCCCCAATACAGGGGAACGCCAGGGCCAAGAAGTGGGAGTGAGTGGACAGGGGAGCAGGGAGGGGGGAGGGGGGAGGGGACTTTTGGAATAGCATTTGAAATGTAAATTAAGAAAATATCTAATAAAAAAATGGAAGAAAGAAAAAAAGAAGGTATTATGTATACTACCAGAAGAAAGGTAACCTCAAACCCAGCTACAACTCTGAGGTCCATGATATTGACCTTCCTGAAGGATAGGTTGCTTCAATAGTGGCACAAATATTCATGGTGCTAGAACTGGAGACCACAAACATTCTAGAGAGCTAGTGTGACAGCCTGGCTGTAAATAAATCCCTCAATTTCCTGCCAGGTTTCCACCTGGAGCAGGTTTGATGGAAGTAAGTAAGCTTGTGGCAAACATGGACAAGAAAAGGCAGCAAGCTGCTGGTGGGTAGAACAGGCCTTCCTGTCTGTGCTTTGTCCTGCCTCAGGGTCTGGCATGGAGCAAGCCAGATGGGGCCTTGCTAATCTGTCCTTGCTTCAGTTCTTTCTTACTAAAGCCAGAGAGAGCTTTGCAAAAGTGATGCATATCTTCATGGACGTCACTCTAAAATTTTACACTCTGGAAAATCATTCAATGGTGTGCCAGTACTGTTCAAATGAGTCCAGAAGTCCTGAATGCAGTTTACCAGTCAGTGGTCTGCTTCTGCAGGTGCATTTTTTATCTCGCCCCTCACTTCTTTGTGCTTTTTATAATCACCCCAGTGTTAGCTTCATTCTCAGGCACATTGCTGGGCTTATTTTCTGCTGCCATTGCCTTTGCTCAGTGAATTATCCTGTTCTTGTCCCTTTGCTTTTGACTCACTATTTGTGTTCTTACCATAACTCCAGTGAGCAATGATGGTCCAGATCTTGCTTGTTATATTATCCCCTGCACATAACAGACATATATTACATGTCTCATCTTAGAAGGACTGAATTTTCTTTCCAAAGGTACCACCAATTTTGTAAATGTCTATGTTCTTTAATGCCAGACTCAATGTGGGTTCCAAGAAGCTAACTTTAGTGACATGGGCCATAAACAGAGAACAAACCCACCTAGAGAGCTATAAAGGAGAGGAGACTCCAGCTTGTGCGGCAGAATACCTTTTATATCTGTGTATTAAAACCTATTTCATCTGAGTCAAAGAATTTAAGTGGCAAAAATAGATTAACTTATCAATGTTTATGCATGTAAATTTCATTTTATTTATAAAAGAAACAGCATATGAGTTACATTAAACATTTGTATGTCCACAGTAGAATTGTTTTATACTTTAGAGGAAAATAATAGCTACGAAGCTCATGATTTTATTATTGTTTAAGTTGAATAGAATTCTATTGTGAATATGTATATGTGAATGTGTGATATTTTCATCATCCATTTGTAAACTGAAGGTTGTTCCCTTTCCGAGCTATTGTGAGTAGAGCAGCAGTGAACATGGTTCCACAAGTATCCATGGAGAAGGATATCAAGTCCTGTACACCTACTCATCGTTTTTGAGAATTCAGCACACTGAATTCCAGAGTGACTGTACCATTTTACACTCTCATCAACAGTGAATTAGGGTTCACACCTTTCCCCATCTTTTCTATAGCATTTTGACAGTTATTTTTCTTGATCTTAGCCATTGTCTCTGAAGTAAGATGAAATCTCAAAGTAATTTTAATTTGAACTTCTCTGGTTGCTTCACTGACCAACCTAGGGATATATCCCATCTGTAGACAACAATTCCAGACACTATTGCTGATGCCAAGAAACACTTGCTGACAGGAGCCTGGTATAGCTGTCCCCCGAGAGGCTGTTAGAGCCTGACCAATATAGATGTGGATGCATGCAGCCAAACATCAGACACACCACAGAGACCCCAATGAAGAAGTCAGGGCAAGGACTTAAGGAGCTGGAGGGGTTTACAACTCCATAGGAAGAACAACAATATCACCCAACAAGACCCCTAAAAGTTCCCAGGGACTAAACCACCAACCAAAGAGTATACATGTGGAGAACCATGGCTCCAGCTGGATATGTATCAGATAATTGCCTTTTCTTGGAGGACACCCTTGGTCCTGTGGAGGCTCGATGACAGAGGATAGGGGAAAGCTAGGGTGCTGAGGCAGTAGTGGATGGGTGGGTGGGGGAGCATGCGCATAGAGGCAGGCAGAAAGGGAAGAGGATAGGGGGTTTGTGGAGGGGAAAATGGAAAGGGGGATAACATTTGAAATATAAATAAATAAAATAACCAATAAAAAATGAAAACATATTTCCTAGCCACTTTTATTTCTTTAGAAATTCTTTTTTCTGACTTGTATCTTGTATTTTAATTGGACATCCTTGATTCTTTGTGTTTATATTCTGGATGCATAGGCTTTTTGTATATTCTGAATATTTTCTCTATCGTATGTATAACTAGGAAACGTTTTCTCCTGTTGTATGGGCTTCTTCTACACTCAGTAACTTTCTTTGAGGCACAGAAGCATTTTAATTCTGAGGTTGTATAGTCACTGGCCACAGTTCCTGAGCACAGGGAATCTTATTTAGAGAGTCCTTTCCTACACCTATATCCTGTAACTCACTGCCTATGCTTTCTTCTAGATGTTTCAGGTTTCACATTGAGGTCTTTGAACCATGTGGAATTCTACTCAGCTGTACAGTTGTAAACAGATAAAACTAAAAAATACTGAGTGAGGTAACCCAGACCCAGTGAGACAAAGGCTGCATGTTCTCTCTCAATCTGCGGATCCTAGTTATGAATCTTTAGATTTGAGTATATAGCCCGAAGTAATTCAGAAACCAGGAAATTGAAGAGGGACCAAAGAGGGCGGAGCTCTAGAGAGTAAAATGGTAGGATTTTCAGGTTCCATGAAAGGGGAAGTGGAAATAAATAAGAGAGACTTGAACTGGAAAGTGGTGGGGGAATAAGTAACACTCAAAGTATTTGAAAAGCCACAGGGAAACATCTAGCTACAGGCAATGAATGGTTGCTGAAAGAACAAGAATGGCTCTTTTCCAGAAACCAGCCTCCTCATATGTTATCTGATCCCAAGAAGTAGTTCCTGAACATCTATTCATATGAGCATCAGGAAATGGACTCAGTAGTTTGTACATGGGAAGACTTTGGGGGGTGGGAGGAATAAGGTGTAGAAATGACATAAATAATACTCATGTATGAAGTTCTCAAATATGAATAAATTAAAAAGAGAAAACAATATATTTGTGAAGAAATCATCAGTTAAAGAGATTTGAGCTGGGCAGTCAATGGTGAGAAAACTAAAAGATGAGTGTCCCTGGAGGAGGTGGATTTGAGCCAGGGGAAAACAGAGGTTATTATAGTAAGCATGTTTGTGTTATTCCATTTCAATTTCCAATCTCCATGATAGGGCATTGTGATTACGAAACAAGGTGGTTTCCTTTCTCTTGGGAAACTTTGAAACCAGTTCTTAGGAAGTGAAGGGGAGTGATATCTTCCATGCCTCAAATGCCTCCAGCTGCAAGTACTTTTAGGCAAGCATTCATTGTTGCTTGTTTTCTTAGTGATGACTCTAACTGGAACCAAATGACATCTAGTATAGGTTTAATTTGTATCTTGCTGAGAGCAAAAGATGTTGAATATGTTTTCATAATTACTTATGATCTGTATTTCATCTTTGATAAACTTTATGTTCATTTTATTAGCCCATTTATTAATTGGGTTATTTGCTATACAGCTTCTTGTGTTCTTTATGTATTCTGTACATTAATCTTTTGCTTATGTATATGTAGAAAAGAATTTTCCCCACAGAACTTACACTGTTTAAAGGCTATGAAATTAGAAGGGGGAATATTTGGAAAGTAGAGGGGGGGGCACAGAAATGGTGGAAGAAGACACAGAAGAAATGAATATGATCAAAGTACATTATATAAATGAATAAAAATGGCACAAGGAAACATACCATTTTATACATTTGATATGCACCCTAAATAAATAAAATTTGCTATTTTAAAACATTCTGATATCCCCCAAATTATTACCTTGCTCAGCCATAATCAGAGAACCTTCCCTTTTTAGTAGATAGGAATGAATATAGAGACACATGATTGGACTACATGCAGAGAGTAAAATATTTTGAAACAGTGCATCCTAAAAAGTAATGTGACCATCAAACCTTTTTATCATGGGTCAGGGAACTATGCAGAAGAGAAAGCAGAAACATTGTAAGAGCCAGAGGGGATTGATGACACTAAGGAAACAGTTGTTTTTCAGACACATCAGGATTGATGCACACATGAATCACAGATCCTGTGTCAATATCATGGGGCCTGCACAGGTTCAGGCCAGATGGGGTGAAAGTGAACGCAAGTTCCAACCCCTAACTGAGGATATATTTCCAATTGAGATATGATTGTAGAGGAAAATATTATACAATGGAGTTCTATAATTAAGGTTAGAAGTAGATGGCTAACTCGAAATGAACTGAATGCTAATTTTTTTAGACTTTTTTCTCATATCACTCTGGTTATTTTTTTGGTTTTACTGGTCTTTTCCTTACATTATGGTTTATGATATTCTGTTTTTATGGCATGTGTGTTGCTTGAGCTTTCTTTACATTATTTTTGTTTTTTTTAAATCTGTTTTGCTATTTGATATTTCCCTGTTTGTTTTCCATTATTTGTCATCTTCAATAAATGGTACTTCTCTGTCTGACTGTATATAGAAATATGAAAATAGACCCATAATTATCACCTTGAACAAAGCTCAAGTCCAAGAGATTCAAAGACCTCAATATAAAATCAGATACAATGAATCTATTAGAAGAGAAAGTGTGGAAAGAGCATTGAACTCATTGGCACAGGGGAAACTTTCCTAGCAGAAGTCCAATAGCTCACTCTCTAAGATAAAGAATTGATAAATGAGTCTTCATGAAACTGGAAAGCATCTGCAAGTCAAAGGACCTACTCACTAGGAAAAATCAGCAACTCTCAGATTGGGAAAAAAATCTCCACTAACCCCACATCTGATAGAGGGCTAGTATATAAAATATATAAATAACTAAAGAAGCTAAACACCCCAAAACAAAACCCCAAAACAACAGCAACAACAACAACAACAACAAAAAAACCCAAACAATCCAGTCAAAAATGGGGTATAGAACTAAACAGAGAATTCACAACAGAAGAATTTTGAATGGCTGAGAAACACTTAAAGAAAGGTTAAACATCCTTATTATTCAGGGAAATGCCAATCAAAATGACCCTGAGATTCCACATTACACCAATCAGCATGACTAAGATCAAAATCTCAGGTGACAACACATGTTGGAGGGGATGTGGAGAAAGAGGGATGCTCCTCCATTGCTGGTGGGGTTGCAAACTGGTACAACCACTCTGGAAATCAATCTGGAGGTTCCTCAGAAAATTGGAAATGATCTACCTGAAGACCCAGCTATACCACTCTTGGGCATATACCCAAAAGATGCCCCACCATGCCACACGGGTATGTGTTCTACTATGTTCATAGTGGCTTGTTTATGATAGCCAGAAGCTGCAAACAACCCAGATGTTCCACAACAGAAGAATGGATAAAAAATGTGGTTCATCTACACAATTGAATACTTCTCAGCTATTAGAGTTTTGCAGGAAAATGGATGGAACTAGAAAATATCATCTTGATATTTGAGGTATCTAAGACCCAAAAGAACATGCATATTATGTACTCACTAATAAGTGGATATTAGCCAAAAAAGTACAGAATACTCAGGATACAATCTATGGAATTCAGAAAGGTTAGCAAGCCTAAGAGCCCAAGTGAGGTTGTCTCAATACCACTTGGGAAAGAGAAGAAAGCAATCATGGAGGGGCATCAGGGTGGGAAAGGGGACAGGGAGGGGAAGAGGGGAACATGATCAGGTATTGTGTATGGGGAACAGGACTGAAGCCCTGTTGGCCAACAGAAAGAATGGAAACAGCAAACCTCAGGAGGTAGGTGATGGGGGGACAATCCAGAATGTACCAGAGACCTGGGAGGTAGGAGACTCTAAGGATTCAAAGGGAGGAACCTTAGATAAAATGCCCTACAGTGGGCAGAGAAACCTTGTAGAGTCCACTTCCAGCAGAAAGACAGGGCATGAAGTGAGGGATGGGGTTGTCTTCCCACAGTCAAAAACTCTGACCCATAATTTTTTCTATCTGAAAGAATTTCAGGGACAAAAATGGAGAAAAGCTTGAGGAAAAGGTGGTCCAGTGACATGCCTAAAGTGGAATCCAGCTCAAGGGGAGGCCCCAAGGCCTGAAACTATAACTGAGGCTATGGTGTGGTCACAAAAAGGGGCCCATTATCACTACCCTCCAAAAGACCCAACAAGCAGCTGAAAGTGTCAATGGAGATATTTACACTCAACCAATGGGAAGAAGCTGCTGACCCCTGTGGTTGAATTAGGGAAAAGCTGGGAGAAGCTGAGGAGAAGGGTGACCCAGTAGGAGGACCAGCAGTCTCAACTAACCTGGATCTTTGAGATCTTTCAGTCACTGTGTTACTAACCAGGCAACATACACCAGCTGATATGAGGCCCCCAACGCATATACAGCAGAGGACTGCTGGGTCTTGACTCAGTCAGAGAAGATGCAACTAATCCTCAAGAGATGTAGGCCCTAGGGAGTGGGGAGTTCTGGTGTGGTAGGGGGTGGAAGGATGGGGACATCCTCATGGAGACTAAGTGGGGAGGAGGTATGGGATGTGGAATAGTCAATGAAGGACCTGGAGAAGGATAAAATCTGGACTGTAAGAAAAGATTAAATAAAATTAAAAAGAAAATAAAAAATAAAGAAAAAAGAAAGAAAGAAAGAAAGAAAGGAAGAGAAAGAGAAAGAAAGGAAGAGAAAGGAAGGAAGGAAGGAAGGAAGGAAGGAAGGAAGGAAGGAATGAAGGAAGGAAGGAAGAGAGAAAGAAAGGAAGAGAGAAAGAAAGTGTAGAGTTGGATAAAGGTAGGGAGGATACTGGAGAAATTCAGGGAGGAGAAATTTGATCAAAATACATTGAATGAAAAATTTTATTTTCAATAAAATTCTACTATTTATTATAAAACTTTGGCAATTATTACTGGTCCTATTTTATACCCTTCATTAAACTGAATATTGCAAATAATCAGAAAGGGAACATATTTCGTATTAAGAAGTATCAAAGTATTTGGAAAAAAACTAAATAACATTTTAAATGGTAATTTTAAAAGTACATGACTATCAATACAAACAAATTTGCTTTTGTTTTCTAAAATTCTCAAGCAATATTTAGGGGAAAATATGTGAACAACCATTCCTTATCTCAGATATCATCACCGGACAAGCAAGTCATGTTGAAACAGGACTACTGTAAACATCAAAGAGCTCAGTAGTGCTGAAGTGCATGATGTATGTCTGTGTGAGATCACATGCTTTTTATAGAAATAAGCAAAGTAGAAATCTTTCAGTTTTCTCAGTGTATTTGAGAATGACAAGGGTGATAAATATCACCCTGGAGGAAACTGGTTGAACCTGGAGAGATTACCAAATCTGAGCTAGAGGCGGTGTAGGTGAGTACTGATGAAGGACCTTTGCTGAACCACCTGCAGGCACAGAGGGTTTTTGAAGGACCAGGAAAGAAATTCTTTCTAGATTCTGGAGCTCAAGTAAGTGATCTGTGTATGTATGATGCTAGGAGACAGGAAATTTTCTGGCTCTGTAAGTCTAGTCTTAGGGTTTTAACTCTAATAGCTAATAGCTAGGCAGTTTTTCATCATATATGGGACTTAGAGATCTGATGGGAAGGTAAGTCCTTCAAAAGAGAGAGTTTGTTTTCAAATTTCATTGTTAAGATGGCTGATATGGTTTAGTGTGCTCTTATTTTCAGAAATTATGTATTTTCATGGCCTGGTTTTTAAAATAAAGAATTAGAGTGAGGCTAATGTTTTAGACTTGACACTCACTAATAGAGGTATTTCCAGTTAGTAAAGTTGGCTTACTAACTCTAAGTTATATAGCAAGACATATATGATAAATCATACACATAAATATTCACCAAAAGATGATCACTAATATTGAGTTTATTTAAAAGGTACTCTTTGTAAAGAAATTCATTGATGTTTAACTGAAATGCAAAGAAGTCTGTATTATATTTAAAAGAAATAATTTTTAATTTTATAAATATATAATCAAGAAATTGTCACTACAGTCCACATAACATATAACTATGGCCTCATAACATATAACTGTCTTGGTGGGCTTTGGGGACCATTCCTTCCTTTCCCCTTTCTTTGTCCCTAGGAAAGCACTGATATGCTTTTATAATGATTACTTGCATTTTCTAGACATTTGTGTACTTGCAATTTTAACACATGAACCAATCTCACCTGTGAATACTTAATGCTCCCAAATCCTGTAGATATTGGTATCTAACACTTATAGAAATGGTCTATGACCCTTATTGATGCATATAGTATATAGTTATCCATAGATTATCTATATTGTCAAAACATAGTTACTTCCAGCTACTTGCTTTTTTTCCCACATATTTTTAATGAGATATTTTCTTCATTTTCATTTCAAGTGCTATCCCATAAGTCCCCTATACCCTACCCCCACCCTGCTTCCCTACCCACCCACTCCCACTTCTTGGCCCTGGCATTCCCCTGTACTGGGGCATATAAAGATTGCTAGACCAAGGGCCTTTCTTCCCAATAATGGCCAACTAGGCCATCTTCTAATTCATATTCAGCTAGAGACATGAGCTCTGGGGGTTCTGATTAGTTCATATTGTTGTTTCATCTATAGGGTTGCAGACCTCTACAGCTCTTGGGTACTCTCTCTAGCTCCTACATTGGGGACCCTGTGTTCTGCACTATAGATGACTGTGAGCATCCACTTCTGTATTTGTCAGGGACTGTCAAAGCCTCACAGGAGACAGCTATATCAGGGTCCTTTCAGCAATATCCTGGTGACGTATGCAGTAGTGTCTGCATTTGGTGGCTGATTATGTGTTGGACCAACTGGGTGGGGCATTGTCCATCCTTTCATCTTAGCTCCAATCTTTGTCTCTGCACCTCCTTCCATGGATATTTTATTCCATATTCTAGGGAGGAATGAAGTATCCATGGGTTGGTCTTTCTTGATTTTCTTGTGTTTTGGAAATTGTATCTTGGGTATTCTAGGCTTCTGGGCTAATATCCACTTATCAGTGAGTGCATATCAAGTGACTTCTTTTGTGACTGGGTTACCTCACTCAGGATGATATCCCCCAGATACATCCATTTGCTCAAGAATTTCATAAATTCATTGTTTTTAATAGCTGAGTAATACTCCATTGTGTAAATGTACCACATTTTCTATATCCATTTCTCTGTTGAGGGACATCTGGGTTCTTTCCAGCATCTGGCTATTACAAATAAGGCTGCTATGAACATAGTGGAGCATGTGTCCTTGTTACCAGTTGGAACATCTTCTGGGTATATGCCCAGTAGAGGTATTGCTGGATCTTTTGGTAGTACTATGTCCAGTTTTCTGAGGAACCCCAGCTACTTGCTTTTAATATGTACCAATACTAGATACAAGATTTATTGTACATTTATTTCTCATGTAGTTTTCTTTCTTTTTTTTTTTTTT